>CM057809.1:43844296-43851176 GCA_030067965.1 Latrodectus elegans
TATATATATACATATACATATATATATATACATATATACTATATATACATATACATATATATATATACATATACATATACATATATATATGTATATACATATACATATACATATATATAATACATATATATATATAATATATATACATATATATATATACATATACATATATGCATATACATATATATACAAATATATGTATATATACATATGTATATACATATACATATATGTAATATAATATAATATATGTATAAGCATGTATATATAATACATAATATAATATAATATGTATGCATATATATAATACATATACATATATAATAATATGTGTATATGTAATAATATACATATATGCATCATATAATATATAATAATATATAATAATATAAACATAATAATATATATGTATATGCAGTATACATGTATATAATAATATGTATATATACATACATATATAATATAATAATATAATATACATGTATATATATATGTATAATATATATGTACAATATATACATATAATAATAATAATACAGCTAATATATACATGTATGTATGCATATATCTGTATGTATACATGTATGTATAATAATATGTACATGTATAATAATAATAATAATGCATGTGTAATAATATATAATACATGTAATATATGTATGCATGTAATATAATACATCAATAATAATAATATATACATGTATAATAATAATATGTACATATAATAATATGTATGCAGTATGTATAATAATACATAATAATAATATGTACGTATGTAATAATATCATTAATAATAATGTATATACATATATATATATGTACACTAATAATAATAATAATATATGTAATAATAATAATACTGTAATAATGTATATAATACGCTAATAATAATGTATATGCATATATAATGCAATAATAATAATATATGTAAATATGTATGTATGCATATAATAATAATAATATGCGTACAATAATGTATGTAATGCGTAATATAATAATAATGTACAATAATAATACGTAATAATAATAATGTATATAAATGATATGTAAACATAATAATATGCATGTAATGCATAATAATATGTATGCATAGTATAATAATAATAATATGTATGTATATATACATATAACAAACTAATAATAATAATAATACAATGTATAATATATAATAATACATATAATATAATATATCATAATATATATATATATGTATGTATATATACATATATATATAATAATATATACATAATAATATATACGTAATAATATATATATATATATGTACATATAATATAATATATATAAGCACATATATATACATCTGTACATATAATAATAATATACATATATATAATACACATATATATATATATATACATATATGTATATAATAATACATGTATATAATATATAATATCTGTATAATATATACATATATATATATATAATACATATATATATAATATATATGCATATATCAATAATATATGCATATATGTAATAATAATATATATGTATATATCTATGTATACATATATCTACTATAATATGCAGTCTACATATGTATGTGTATGTGTGTAAATGTGTATATGTATATATGCAGCCAATATGTCACATGTCATGTATATGTATGTGTATGTGTGCACTCTATATATATAATATCTGCCTCTCTGCATGCATGTAATAGTATAGCTGCAGTATGTATGTCCCTAATATGCACGTATGCGTGTATGTATGTGTGTGTGTGTGTGTATGTATGTATGTGTATGCAGCCTATGTAGTAATAACATATATATGCATGTATATAATAATAATGCAGCTATGTATATGCATGTATAATGTGCGTAATAATGTCTGCACGTATGTATGTGTAAAAATATGCCCTTTGTATGTAATAATATGTGCGTGTAATAATGTATGCGTATGTACATAATAACATGTGCATATGGTGCGGTAGTATATGTGTGCGCTCATGTGCGCGCATGTCGTATGTGCGTGTGTGTGCGCGCGTGTGTGTGTGTGTGCGTGTGTGTGCGCGCGTGTGTCAATGCGTGTGTGTGCGCGTGTGCGTAATGTGTGCGTGTGTGTCTTGGCGCATGTGTGTGTGCGTGTGTGTGCGCGTGTGCGTGTGTGTGCGCACGTGCGCCATGTGCGTGTGTGTGCGCGCATCCATGTCGGTGTGTGCGCGCGCGTGGCCTGTATGTGTGTCAATGCGCATGTCTGTAATGTGTGCCGCGTGTGTGTGCGCACGTGTGCGGCTATGTGCGCGCGGCGTGTGTGTGCGTGTGCGTAATGTGTGTGCGATGTGTGCGTGTGTGTGCGTGGATTTGTGCCTTGCAGCCGTGTGTGTGTGCGTGTGCACGTGTGCGTATGTGTGCGCGCGTGTCATGGCTGCGTGCGCGCGTGGTGTGGCCAATGCGTGTCTGCACGTAATGTCCATGTGCGTGTGCTGCCGTGTGCGCGTGTGCGCGTGTGCGCGCGTGTGTGTGCGCGTGTGTGTGCGCGCACGTGTGCGTGTGTGCGCGCGTAATGTGTGCGCACGTGTGTGCGTGTCCTGAACGTAATGTGTCTGCATGTATGTATGCACGTATCGTCAATGCTGCACGTGTGTGTGCGTGTGTGTTAACACACGTAATGTAATAATATGCGTATGTGTATGTATGCATGTGTAATGCCTTGCACATGTCTCGATATGTCTGCACATGCAATATGTATGCAGTATGCTTCATGTATGTGTGTAATACACGTATATGTGCAGCCATGTGTATGCATATGTATATGCCCAGCCATGTATGCAGTAATATGTGTCTGCATGTATGTGTGCCCAGCCATGTCACTGCATGTATGTGTGCAGCATGTATGTGCAGCATGTCTTAATGCGCATGTGTGCGTATGTGTGTCTTGCATGTGTGTGCGTAATGTGTGTGCAGTATGTGTGTGTGCACGTATGTGCATGTGCATGTGTCTTCACATGTGCCATGTGTGTGTGTGCATGTGTATGCACATGTGTGTGTGCACGCATGTGCTGCATGTGTGTGTATGTGTGCTTATATGTCACAGTATATATATATATGCATATATATATTACTCACGTATATATGCGTATATGTATATAGCATGCACATATGTGTGTGTACATATATGCATATGTAACATTGCATATATGTGTATATATATTATGCATATATATGCATATGCGCTCACATATATATATGCACACATTATATCATGGCACCATGCAGCATATATATATGCATGTGCATATGTGTATATGCATGTAGTTATATACACAGTATATGCATGTGTGCACGTTATTATATGCATACACATATATATATATGCACATATATATATGCATATATATCATAATATATGTATATACACATATATATATATATATATATATACATATGCATATATATACATAGCTATATATATATATACATATATATGTATACACATATATATATGTACATATATATATACCCACATATATGTATAAGCTATGTATATACACATATATATATATATATGTCTGCAACCTCATATAATCATATGTGCACATATATATATCTCTGCACTATATATATATATGCATATAGTATATGCACGTATATATATGCATATATATGTATACACATGTGTGTGCATATATATGCAGCCATATGGCATACTTATATGTACACATATATGCGTATATGCACAGTATGTATACATATATGGCACATATGTATGCACGTATATATATATGCATGTATATGCACATGTATATATACATATATATATGCACTTATATATATATACATATATATATACACATATGTATACATATACATATAATATGCATGTATATGCACATATATATGCAGCCATGTATCTGCATATATATGTGCACATGTGTATGTATGCACATGTGTATACATATGTGCACATGTGTATATACACATATATATATACATATGTATGTGCACACATATGTATATGTACGTATATATATATACACATTATGTATGTATATGCATATATATACATATGTATATATATATACATATATATATATCTTGCAGCCAATGTATATATGCATGTATTATACATATGTATATACATATGTTATGCACATGTATATGTAATATGCATATATACTATGTACATATATATATATACACATATATATATATGCACATGTATATATCATGCATGTATGCACATATATATGCCATATATTATTATGCACATGTATATTACACATATGTATATGCACATATATGTATGCATGTGTATGCATGTGTATGTGTATGCATGTGTGTGCTGCATACATATATATATATGTCACATGTGTATATATGTATGTGTAATACATATGTATGTATGCATATGTGTATATACACATATAATTCTTGTATATTATTATATATGCACATATATGTATACACAGTATATATATACACATGTATATACACCTGTATGTATGTATGCACATATGTCTAATACATACACATATGTATATATATACACATATTATTATAATACACATGTATATACATATGTGTATACACTGTATGTAATATATATATATATATGCTGCATGTATATATATACCATATGTATAATGTAATACACATATGTATGTCATATATATATGCACATGCATATGTATACACATGTATCAATAATAATACATATGTACATATGCATGTGTATGTGCATATATATATATATGCACATATGTATACTGTAATGCACATATGTATGTATGCATATGTATATGCATGTATATGTATGCATGTATATACACATGTATGTCATATACACATATATATATACACATATGTATCAATAATAATACATATATATTTTTTTGTTACACATGCCATGCATATATGTAATACCATATGTATATATATACACATGTATATATATGCATGTAATATGTATGCATAGCTATGTCACATATAATATAATATTATATATATATATACACACATGTATGCATATACACATATAATATATCTGTAATATAATATACCATATATATTATACACATATATATATAATAATATTACATATGTATATACATATGTATGTATACATATATATATATACATAATTATATATATATACACATTATATATGTATATATTACATATATATATGTACACATATGTATCATATGTATTATATATATACATATTAATATATATATACATATCTCATATACATGTCTATACACATATATATATCATGCAGTTATTATATATACACAATATATATGTATGCATATGTATATGCATGTATATATGCCTATATATGCACATGTATGTATATGCATGTATATATACTTGCATATGTATGTGTATGTCATATGCGCTATGTATGCCTGTATGTATGTATATGCAGCTATGTAATACACATGTATGTATATATAATATGCATTATGTATGTACACATATATATATATAATACATATGTATACATATATAATATATATACATATGTACATGCACAGTATATATATGTCATAATACATGTATGCATACACATATATATATATGTATACATAATATATATACACATATATGTATATATGCAGTAGCCTATGCATACACATATATATATAGTATACATATGCATATATATACAGCACATATGCAATATATATACATATGTAATATATACAGCCCATATAATATATATATATATGCATATATGTATACATATATATACATGTCATATCATGTATATATATACATATGCATATATACACACATATATATATATATATACACATATATGCATATATATATACACATATATACTCACATATATATATACACATATATACATATATATATACGTACATATATGCCACACATATATACATATATATACACATATATACACGTAATATGTCATGTACATATGTGTGCGTAATATATACACATATATACATATATATATATACACATATACTTACATATATATATTATTACACATACATATATATATATACACATATATATATATACTTACATATACTATATATATACATATACATATATATACATATACAGTATATATATACATATATATATGCATATATATATATATATACATATATATATACATATACATATATATATACAAATATATATATATACATATATATATATATATACATATATATATACATACATATATATATACATACATGTACATATATATACACATATATTTACATACATATACTTATATATATATATATACATTATTGACGTCTGGCATTACTATGGCGTGTTAACTGGATAAGTCAACTAAGTTGGTTGGTTGTGCTTTCTGCCACAAAGTGCAAAAAAGATAAGCTGCTGCAGTTTTTTATTTTCATTTATTAAATTTTAAAAGACCCTAACAACTTTAAAATAAAATAAAAATAAAATTTAAAAAAATTAATTATGAAAAATAAAAATGTATAATTTTAAAATTACAAGTGTAAATTATAAAATTTAAATAAACAGGCCAAAAACTATTACCTTTAAAAACGTAAATGGGATTCTATGTGGTGATTACCTCCTCCAAATCAAAGATTGTTAAATTATTTGTGTTAAAACAGAAAAGCGGATAAAGGCTAAAACCATGGAAGTGATTAATTTAGAAGATTCTATGGGTGAAATGTGTGTGTCTGATACAAGTAATTCAATCAGGACATACACTTCAAAATGTAATTCTGAATCATTACAAATATGGCACATTATGATGAAACTCGTTACATATTGAAATAAGTAATACGGTATTAACAGTTTACATGGGAATTCCAGCGTTTTAAGGATATACTAAAAGAAAAGTAGCATATAAAACATTCCATCATTCTGCCACTATTTTTCAA
>CM057809.1:43851276-44251276 GCA_030067965.1 Latrodectus elegans
CTAAGAAAGTGATGGCTATTTAATAATGCTCTTGCAAATCTTTTAATTCTTTTTACTTTATATATTTATGAAAGTCACAATAGGTGGTCCTGCTGCATCACCTGTTTTGGCAAAAGTAAGAAGAAAAGATGAGAGTATTTGATTTTTAGCCACTCAGTGTAAAAGTTAATGTTAAATAATGTCCTGGCTGTAAAAAAGGAAAATCAAGTTTTTATTTTGTAATATTAATATTCTAATTAAAAGGGTCTTGTGTGTTATCATTAAAAAATATCTATAGTAGAATAATACAAAATTAAATTTTTAAATCCACTGAGATCTACTAGATGTTTGGATGGCTGAGTGAGCAATTTATGGCAGCTTATGGCATTTTATGCAAGAGAATGTGTAAATTCACTATTTCAAGAAATTACTTAAATTTTTTTTACACAATCTTGTTAAATTCTTTTGATTACAATATTCTAATGTCATCATTATAATGATATAACAAAACAAGAGTTAATAAAAATATCTTTTGGCAATATCTGATACAAGCAGTGAAAATATTTTTTATTTTTCAAGAATTTGATTTTGGTAAATAACAGTGCAACAATGAAATCTCATTGGATATTGGAATGTGATATTTTTGACTAAACTAAAGAACACATCCAATTAAAGCCCCTATGTAAGCAGAAAACCAATTTTACAGAAATGTCAAGATTTAGTGCTGAAATCAAATGAAGTTTTATTTTGTGAAGAAATGGAAAATTCTGAAAATGCTTCTTCAGAAATATTTAATAATTAATGTTTTAAAAATCTAAAATATGCAACTGCACTAATGATAGTTTAGGGAAACTATCACAATTCAAAAATTGTTTTTGTTAGTTTTTAACAAATTTGAAAAATAAAAATCCAAGGTTAAAAATATATGTTAAGAGATAAATACAACAAATTTAGAAAGTTATATAAAAAAGCTATACACAATACAAGAGCAACTACATGTTAGAGATTATCAATACATATATGTTTTAATTACATAGTTTTCCCAAGTTTCTAAAATATAGAGGGGGGAGTGAAGAAAGTTGAATAGGAACAGTTAATAAAAGTAACACTAAAAATTAAGAATATAAAAAAATTCATACCTAAGTCATCACAAACTCCAGTAACAGTACCATAAATTTCAAAACCAGATAGTGATAAATAATGTGTTTGACCACTAGCATTTTTTCCAGTTTGTTGAAGTCTTATATGACGCCAACCTTGAGTTTCTCCAGATGGAGGATCCAAAGGCCATGATGCAGTTGATCCAGGTTCATTTAGGGCACAATCATCAACATGAGTAAATAATGTCAACCAATTTGAACCATCTTTAGAAACTTGAAATAACCAATTTCGTAAAGCAGACCTAGATATAAAAGATATCATTAGAAAATAAAAATTATGTCATCAATATGTAGAAATATTTCATTTTAATATTACAAAAATGACTACTATCAAATGTTAATTTATGGAAAATAAATTTTTAAAAGAAAAGATAGAGTAATACAGAAAAACACATCAGAATTGAAGTTCTATAAATGAAAAAGCATGTTAATGTAGAAGCTTCTTTTTATTGTCACATTTTAAATAGTGCCATACACAAACTTTTTTAAATACCTTATAAATTCTGAATACTGTCTAAAACATAATTAATAATAGCACTTTTTAAAATTACGCTTCAGTGGATTAAAACGTATGATACGCAATGCCTATTTACAAAAATTAGCTATACAGATATATCATAATAAAAAATTATTGTTATATTATACTTTTTGTACGATCAAACAACAAAATATCTCACCTGCCATATCCTCTGGCATGGCGAAGAGTATAACGATTAGGAATCAACCACAGTCCCAAATCAATAGCAAACCAAGCTCGTCTAAATAAAAATATTTATTAATCATGCAAAATTTACATATTATAATTCAGTGATATAATTATGATAAAATCATTCTATACAAATCAATTCAATAACTGCATAAATAACAGTCTGATATATTCCAAATTAAATAGAAATTATCAAAATTACTACAAGAGAAATTATCAAAATTACTACAAGTATCTATTATAAAAAAAATTGATTCAGTTTTTTTAGTTTCATAATTCTAAAGTAATTTTATTTCAGTTAAGAAAGATTAACTGAAGCTAAGCCTATTTAATCATTGGATTTTTGCAAATTCTTTCAATATGTCTTACCATTTTAACTTTCATGATAATTGTAAAAGTACATCTTGGTGCATTATGCCTTTGCGGTTCAGGGTTCCAGGTGATGGAACACCGAAGTTTAATTAGTTACAAAATTGTATTTAACAATAAATGGTTGAAATTTGGCTTAAAATGTTCCTTAAGTTTTTTTTGATAATAGATGGCAGCACTACATAAGACAATAATTTACAATTATAGCAGATTATTTAAATCCCTTTATTCTGAAGGTATATTAGTAAATTTTTTTTTCTCATACAAAAATAATTGTTTGAAAAGAAACTTCTGTGTTATGTAGTTGCCTGTATATATCTTGAACTATTTATTCTATATTACTTTAAATATTTTATTCATGTATTAAATATTTTATCAGATAAATCCCAGGATTATCTGATAAAACAAGGTGTTCCACCCCCTGTAGCACAGTGCAGCAACGATGCATTTCATTATGCGATTAGCTTTATACAAACAAATATAGTGCACCCTAACAATACAGCATAATAATTTTACAATGATTTCTAAGGACAATATTTTACTTACTTGTCATCATTAGTGTGACAATTCAAAGCAGATGCTTCCCGACTTAATATATCTTCCAGTCGACCATATGGTAAATTTCTACCTTCTGATGCTGTAACCATGACAAGTCCAACTTGGGCTGGATTCACCCATTCAGATACAGTTCTAAAAAATCGATATTTAAAATTCCCAAAAAATGACTTCTATTTTTTTTTCAAAGAAATTTTCTTTACTGTTACACTTAATAAAAGGAAATGATAATTAGGAAGAAAGATAATAAATATTTTTTGTGCATTTGTAGATGAGAAAGGCTGAAAAAATTCTATACATTGCATCTTAACCAAAAACTATAAAAAATTAACAAGTACTATTTATTTTCACAGATATAGTTTTTTTTTATGGATTCCCTATAGAATTGTTTAGTTATGCATTTTATAGCTTCATACACTTTTAGGAAATTCAGATGAAAGTTGAACGCTGACATAAGAAGTTAAATTTTCACAGCTATTTTTCAAAATTTCAAATACTCCAGTCATGATAGTGTCAAAAAAGTTAATTGTAGTTCATTTTCTATAACAATGAACCTTTTCTTGAAAAAAATCTGAACTATATTAAAAATAAATGAACATACGTTTTCATAGCTATAAAGAATAAAAAAAAACTTACATTTTTAGCAAATTAATTTTTATATGTTTAAACCATTGTTAAAAATTATGGATTATTTTATTAATGTACAATTACTTTTTGAAATATTCAAGTATTACATATTATCTTTAGAAAAAATGTATTCCTTAACATAGTTAAATACATTGAAAAAGAATTCAGAATATAACAATTACCAGTGTTGTCACAGTAAATTTTTTGCTTGTTATTGTATCAAGACTTCTTATACAAAAAGATAAATTTAGCTGGAACTAATAGTTTAAAGTGGATTTTGAGTCATTAACAAAATTCACATGTTTAATATAGGAACCAAACCTATTAATTTTTGAATGACAATTAAACATACTGCTTATAACCTTCATTTTTTTTTTATCTAAACACTGTACAAATAACAGTTTTTTAACATTTTGAATAGTACAAAAGTAAGTAAATTTTCATATGCATTGCAAATATTTCTTATAATTAGAAAACATTTTATGTTGTGAAAATGAGTATAAAGTAATCCTTCATTTAAAAAAATTTCATAGACTTTGAGATGTAAAGAAAATTTAGATTTCAGTCGTTTTAAAAACAATGCTCAGAGAAAAATAAAATTACTCAATTTATTAAGCATAATTTTTTTCTTAATGTAAGTTCAACTAAGTTATACATTGATTTACATATTGTTTTGGAAGTAAAAATACTATATAAAACTATACAAAATCAGAAATTTCTCAAAACACCATTTTAATCAATCATATCTAGACTTCAAAATAAATGTCTTTAAAATTATGTCTATTCATCAGCAGAATTCCTAAATAAGAAATATTTATCATGTACTCACATCACTGATCTATACTTAACACAAGCCTTCACTTATTCAGATCTTCCCTTATACATTCAGGTGCTATCTTAAATTTTATAATTTCAAAACAATTCTCACAAAGCTTTACTCTCAAGATTTAATTTGAATTTCAATAGAATTGTATTCATATGCACTAAGTACTCATTGGCTTCTTTATGTTATATTAATACTTATATGGATAAAACAATTTACAACTAAAAATAGATATAATGTTCCCTTCATACTTTATAATGTTTACGGTGTGGGTGTGCAGAAAACTTAAAAATTTTTATTCTGTAATCAGAAAACTGCTTACTCTACTTAATTACAATTATATTTTATCCTTACTCCCTGCATTTAAGATTTTTTACTTTATAAATGCTAATTTAGAAGTTTTCATAAAATTTACATGGATAAGTTTTTAAGAGTAAAAATATTCCTTCAACTTCATAATTATTTCCATGTCAAAATTTTAAAACCAAAGCAGATTTTAAATATACATACAGCAGAAATATTTCAGCATAAAATATTACGAAATCAGACTTGCAATTCAAATTAAATTTAAAAGACAGGACACACACACACAATCTCAAAAAGAATAAAACATGTAAATGCAATTATTTCCAATTTTTCTCATTAATGTAATCATAAATCATAATTTGTATACATCTCATTAATATAAATGTAAAATTGATGATTAAACATTTTATTTCGAATTTACTAGATATATAGTAAAACATCTGAAACTAATGACAAAGATAAGCACTAATTTACCTTCCATTTGTCCCAATCCAATAAATAACACCATTGTCATCAAAATCTTTTTGATGTGTAAACGTTATATTTGAATCAAGCTCTTTTAATTTTTTTACAAAGGTAAATGTAGATCTGTCATAGTCATACCACTGCTTTGCAACCTGTAAAAAAATGTACACATAATAAATCACTCAAATTCCTATCTCTTGCAGTATATCATATATTAGGTCTGCCGGAAAGTTCTGTCTGCTCCGGTTACAATCAGTTTCAAAAAGTATGCACATATTCCAGTGACACATATTTGGCTCTCTTTTAATTGCTTATAATGTATACACATTTTCGTCGCAGAGGAACTAAAACGATGTTCATTCGTGTTAGCATTAAGTGAGACGCGATCATGTACCCTATCAAGTTCCTCCTACTGACAAAGTTCATTTTTGCCACTGTATTTTGTACGAATTCCAATAAGGAAGAAATGCTAAAGAATAGAAATTTATAATATATCAGTATAGAAATTTATTGAAAGTGTTTGGTGAAGGTACAGTTTCCGATAGAACATGCAGAAGATGGTTCAGAAAGTTTCAGGTAGGTGATTTCGACCTTTCTGATAAGCCACGATCTGGGCGACCATCTATGATCGACGACGATACGTCAAGATAATGTTAGAGCAAGATCCTTTTTTGACAACATCGAAGATTGTGGAAAAGCATGAGTCAGCTCAACAAACCATTTCCGACCATATTCGGTAACTAGGGTTTGTAAGGAAGTATTCGAGAGGGCTGCCACACAAGGGGGGTTAAGTGAGAAAAATTTGAATGATCGAATCATCATATGCACATTTCTGCTTGCATGCAACAAAATCAAACCCTTCTTGGACACGATCATAACTGGGGATGAAAAGTGGATTACCTATGGAAACATCATACAAAAAAGGGCATATTGTGAATCCGGAAAACCTGCCCTCTCTTCCTCTAAACCGAAGCTGAGCCTGAACAAGAGAATGTTGTGTATATGGTGGAACAATACATTTTGAGCTGTTGAAATCAAACGAAAGGCTAAATTCACAATTGGATAAATTAAAAACAGCACTTCAAGTAAAGAGGCCGGCGATGTTCAATAGGAAGGACATCATACTGCTTCATGACAATGCCAGGACACATGCTGCTTTGGGGACTCATCAGAAAGTCGCACAGCAAGGCTGGGAAATTCTGTCGCATCCACCATACTCACCGTACCTAGCACCATCTGATTATCACTTGTTTCTCTCCTTACAAAATTTCTTGCAGCGCAAACAATTCAAGAACGAAGAAGATATCAGACAAGTACTGGTTCAGTTTTTGGCCTCTAGAGATGAGACATTTTATAAAATAGGACATACAAATTGCCATCATGCTGGCAAGAACTCATAAATAATGATGGCAGTTATATTATTCAATAAAGTTAATCCAAAGTATGCAAAAATATATTCCTGTGTTTCATTCTAAAACAGACAGAACTTTCTGCTAGACCTAATATATATAATGTATGTATTAATAGCATTATACTATAAATAATGTATATAAACACACAACTAAAAGTATAATATAAAAGTTTTACAATAACTCTAAAAAAAATTAGGAAGTTGTAAGTTGCAGCATGATTAGACAAGTTCAAGTTTGCATAATAGACATCAACAACACATTTATGGACTCAGCTGTTGATTAGATCTGCAGAAAACTAGAATTAGCCAGTTTTCATGGAAGTTTTTACAGTGACAAGAAAATTCCAAAAGTTATAACAATTACAAAGTGTTTATATTGATTAGAAATTAATCATAAAAGGCCAACTTGCTTACCTAAATTATCCATGGAAAAGGATACAAATGCACAAATTGTTCTTCATAACAGCATTAGATACATTATTATACCACTTTCATATTATGAGCTATTAATAGATTATCTTAAAATTATGTTGCACCTAGTCAGTTCTAAGATGATTCTAAGTTATTTGATTGTTTCAAAAAAAAAAAAATCTTACTCTTAAAAGAGAAGTATTAATAATAGGAGAGACTTTGTGGTACAGTGACTTAAGTAGTAAGGTATTAAAATAATTTACTAAAGAAGGTCAAATAATTTATGTTAAACACATATAATTCACAAAAAAAATATCAAATGTGTCTAAGAAATGTTACACATATATAAATATCGATACATAATTAGCTTTTGTAAAAGGTCTAGATTATTAAATATTTTGGAAAATCACATACAAAATATATACACTACAAATAAAGAAAATACAGTCAAATTTTTAGGAAAAGTTGGTTTTCCACTTGGGTAACTTCTTGCACATGATGTAAAAAATAGTTATTTCAGTAGCTTTTTGCAGAATATTTAATGGTCTCATTACAAAAGCAAAGGTTATAACTCTAATTGCAAAAAAATATTGTGGAAGAATTCAAACTACAGTAATTAACTTGGTTCTGCCTGAACAAAAGAGTTCACTAATCTTTGTTGTAATTCATTTTTTATATATAGCTTAGCAGTTTTTTTTTAGCTGTAAGAGAATAATCAATCGCAAATCGAGTGGATTTAATTGGCCACAAGAATTAATATTTCTTTTAATTAAGTATTTTTTTAAGTTTTTGTCTATATATATAGTCAGTGGCTTTTGCTGAGATCATTTTGTCAATAGCTTTGCTTGCTTGAAATTTTTATGCATATAATTAAAGAATTATAAAAACTATTTTCACATTCACACTTTAAACCTAAAATAAATATGCTATGATAAACTTGCCATTTTTACTAAATGCTTTTCTAATTGGCCAATGGTGGTTAGAGGCTCCATTTTAAGACCACGTCCAGTTCGATCAATTAAAGTTGTTTCTCCAGGGGCTCGTTCAAGGCGAAACCTTAGTCTCCTAGTTAGAATCTGAAACATTTAAGAGTATTTTAATGTTTCAGGTAAGTTTTAAAGTTATTGAAAAATTAAAAATAAAAATACCTGAAGTCCATTTCCACTACCATTAGTATCGTACAAATGTACTGGTAATTTTTCGATTGATTCTAAAACTGCAACTAGCTTTCTTACTAATGCAACAGATGGTGAGATATCCCTATAATCAAACATAAAAAATCGCTATGAAACTCTTACAAGAAAATAAAACATACTCTAACTAAAAATTAAAAAACATTATAAATACTCTTACTAGAAAAAATATATACTTAACTAAAGATAAATTTGAAAATTCACAAAATAATTAATACACATAAAAGTATAAATGACTCAATAAATATATCACATACTTTCTTATTTAAGCAAGAAATTAAATATTTAAAATTTACACAGACATATGTCATGCCTCAGATCTTTATCTAGAAATCAAAAAAATTGTATTTAAAAATTGCTTAGTACAAATATGCATCTACCTATAAATATATAACTTCGAAAATTGATACAGAATGCTGTTATTATTAAAAGATAAATAAACAAGGAAATACATAACATTAAATAAAAGACATTTTCCATTTATTTGGTGCAGTGTGAATTTAATTTCTCAGATTCAATTGGATACTTTTTAAAATATTCATGAACCGATTTATTTTGCATCAACATAACTATAATTATTTACATAATAAAGAATTTCAAAAAGTAAATAAAGTATAAAGTTTTTTAAATAGTCTCTCCACCATAATTCTAATTGATAAAAGCTATCAGTTGACTGATGTAAATATTGAATTCTTATATATATATATATATATATATATATATATATATATATATATATATATATATATATATATATATATATATATATATATATATATAAAGATGTTTCAGGTTGCTATTCAAATAAAGTTAATTTTTTTTTTACTTTTGTTGAGATTGTTTGCAAAGTAAATAGATTCTATGTTTTAAAATATAAAATTTACAAAAATTATAGGAATTTATAAATATTTAATAGCCTTTGTATAAATTTAAGAACAATTTTAGTAGTGTGTGCTTAGCTATTTTGCAATGTACAAAAGTTCATCATGAATTATAAGAAAACAATAGACTGAGTGATCAACAGTAATTATAATTTTCATTCAGATTCAAAGCAATTGTGGAAACATTAGCTATTGAACTTTCCAAGATTTTTCTTTCTTATAATTCTGAAATTATTTCCAAGTATTTACTGATTTGATGAGTATTATGTGAAATATCTAATCAGTATTTATTCATATGATTCACTCTAAATTTGTTTTTTTAATTGTGATTAAATATTAAAATGGTCAAATGAGACAAATTTCACACAAATGAAAAAAAATTATGTTAATATGGTGTAAAAATCACAGCAAATACAAAAATTAATCATATAAATTAAAAACAATTTTTCTAGAATAGACCAAGGAGCAACTTTTAAATTCAGATTCCAAAACGAGCTAAAATTAGTGTGTCATGATTCATGCATGTTAGTATATTATAAATATTATAAATAGAATTTCATTTATCAGAAAATTCTCATTTTTCAGCTATTGAATTGTGTAGTGGGTTCCTAGAGATATAAAAAAATAACCTATCAAGAGTTCAATTGAGCTTCAGTAATCATGGAAAGGAGCATCAACATTCATCTGAATATTTAGGACAGTGAAACACCCTGAATTTTATGATAATATTGGAAACAAGTTATTTAGTATAACCTTACATTAGAAGTTTCTACAAGATAATTCTCAGAAATGTTATGAAAATATAGGTGTTCAAAAACAAGACTAGTATAAAATGGATTTAGGGAAATTAGATTTTGTGTTTTTGATTTCAAAACATCTACGGATATTACAATGTGCTATTCAGAAAACGAATTAAAGCAGTGTGAACATTTTATTTTCAAGTAGACATCAATCAGCACAAGACAGCTTTAAATTTAACCACATTAATTTTGTTACTATTATAAACTAATTTTTTTATTTAGTCACTAATGTTGTTCCTGAATCAGAAAAGTTCCAGTGAATCAAATTCCTAAATAAAATACATGGTAAATTACAAGTTTATAAAATATAAATGATAGTTTTTTCAACATACACAACTTGCAAAATGTTGAAAAATGAGTATAAATAGCTTTCAGCAAGAAATAATGACTATATAAGGAAAATATCACATCTATGATAAAACAATTCAACTCTACTGCTAAACACATCAATTTCAGTTGAAAACTATTTCAGCTTACATGTGTAATACGAAAGAGTCATACAAGCATTTCAATATTTACCACAAGTACTTTCAATTTTAAAACAGTGTGCTAAATATTTTAGACTATTAGTCCATACTCCTAATTTTAAACTGCATAAGAATTGAAACTGAATACTATCTAATACATCAAAAGTTTTTTCCAACCTGTGCTAAGTTTTAGTTAGGGAGTTCCCACATAAATTTATGCCGATGGCAGCTTTATATAACCAAACAATATATAATTTGAAAAAATAATTAGCTTTTTAAGAAATTTGAATAATTTCAAAATTGATTATTGAATAATAATTTATTATGTGAAAGAACAATTTTACTATTTTAAGTTAATAATTGTTTGCTTCATGTTGGTAACAATGCAAAAAAATGCTACTGAACTGTTAAAATGCATTAACAGAAAGATCTTTGTCTTTTGATCCGTTACAGTAAAATAATTTAATCAAAGTTCTGCAGTCATAATAAAAAAATATAAAGACAAAAAAAAAAGAGAATATCTTTGATTATTACATGTTACGGGGCTGAATTTGTTGCACATAATAACTCACACTAAGAACAATGCAATGAAAAGTATGCAAATGAAAAGTTACACAAAACTAAATTTTACTATCTCTTTTAGTTTTCTTATTTTTAAAATTTTTTCTTAAGTAAAAGTTTTCATTTTTTATTTTTTTATCCCTTTTATCAGAAAAATTTCTAAAAGGAAGAAAAAAATTAATAACAATCGCAACTTTTATATTATACAGGTTTTTCTAGTTTAAATGTAAAAAGCAAAATTACTCTATATTTCAATATTAAATTATAAAAATTTTAATCATTTAATAGAGTGAAGAATATTTAGAAGTAATATAAAAGTACATTTAATTAATCATCAAAAATTCTAGTTATAAATATGAAAGGATTCTAATAAAGACAAAGAAAATTTTCAACACATTGATAAAGTATAAGTTTAATATCAATTAGAAATTAATTAGGTGAAAAGTTAGAATAAAAATGATAACCTAAGAGTTATCAAAGAACTCATAAATTTAACATTAAAAAGCTATTTAAACATGTATAATTTTTAAACTTATCAAATAACAAAACAAATAGCCTCCTTTTGATGAAACATAAACGTAAATTTTAAGGTTTTTTTAAGGAAAATTTAAGGAGAGGTATTTTAAAAATCTTAATCATTGATAACGTCTTAAATTGAAAATGTTGATTTAAATATACTCACTGGGCTGAATCTGATTTTTCAGCGAAACACTTTTTGAAAATAGCTACACGATCTTTTTGAAGTTTATTTAGTTGGCCTAAAACCATACCACCATCTTCATATTTCTAAACACAAAAAGTCAAATAAACATAAATTTGATGAAATAAATTGCAGTAATACATAAAAAACTCTTTATAATTTTCTTCCTTTTTTTTTTTTTTTTTTTTGCTATATCAGATCTTACATGAAAGAATTTTAAACAATATTTAAAAGGAACAAATATTAGTATATGATTGGCTAGGAATGAATTAGTTAATAGAAATTGAATGTTGAAAATATCAGAGTTTATATAAATCAAAGGAATAGTAAGACCTCAACGAAAACATTAAACGTTACATTTTTACATTTAAACTCAAAATTTGATACTAAATAAAAAACTGTTAACCTCAACGAAATGATCTTAATAATAAGTAGCCAAAGCTTATAGTTGTAGTAAGATCTTATAAAATATTTGAATACACAAAAACTATTCTTATCAATTGATTTCAAATATTACCACATATTTCATGTTAGAAGTTATTTGTTTAAAAATTATTGGACTAGTTACCACTCAAACAAAAAACTATGAACAGGAATTTTCTTAATCAATATAAAGATGAAAATGACATTACTATTAACTAAACTCTTTTTCCTAAAACAAAATATTAATTTAAGATCTTATAAATTTTAAACACCAGTTCAATTGGTTGCCATTTTTGTTATATCAATAAAATACAGAAATTTGTGTTTTAACACACACACACACATATATACATGCATACATATATGTACAAAGTGCACTGTACAATCCTTTGTGGGGTTTTATGTTACAACCACTGATTGCAGACCTAATTTCCCTTGTTTTAAATAAAGGGAACTTTAATTATTTGTGTAACTTTTATATTTAAAAATTCGACTTTATGGAAATTATAAAATTTAAATATGTATGTTCTCTGGGTCCCCATGAATATATTTTAAAAAATTTTGCCCTTTTCTTAACGAATCTAAAAGTTCACTATTACAAAAAAATGAGCAAAATACTTAATTTTGCAATTTTTCTTCTGCTTTTTTCAAGGGTTCAGTTAAATAGTAAAAGTAATTCCTCAGTAAAATTTTTGAGAAGAATCAATTTTAGAGAAAAACAAATTTTCCCATCCATATACAATATATATCTACCAGATTGCATCTAACAGAATGCAACTATCCCACAGGCTAAAAATTCATCAGGAATAGAGAAATAGGGTATCATAATATTTTCACAATGAGTTTTTACTAGCTACTGTGTAAAATAAACATCAGTACTTATTCAGTTTCATTATAGTTTTAAATTAATTATTTGTACATAAGAACCCACATTTCTCAGGTTTTCTGGTGTTAAATAAACCAACACGAATCTAAAGTTAGTTGAATTCTAAGCAAAAACAAGAGCAGGAGCATAACAAATAAAAAAAGCTTTTTGAATAAGATTTTATTTATACTACTCAGTGAAAAAAAAAACTGCTGAATAATCTTCTGATAACTTGAAGTTAAAATGTATAGTGGTAATTTATGATCAATGGGTTCAATTTTCTAACCCCATATTCTAAATCCCAATTAACTAGAAATGTACTACTTCTCAAATTTTGTTATTTTTAGCATTTCTATGATTTGTTTCTTTACTGTTAGTTCTAGTTTTTCACTAATTCACTAACTTCTGTTTTGAATTTAAAAACTGAGTTATGATAGCTAAATTTTCAATAACTTTACTCTCTAAAATGCTGTTAAAGCTTTAATTTCATACATTTTGAAATATTTTTTCACAATGATTGCAATGTATTACAAAAACAACAGATACTAAAAGAGTAAAATTTCATAAAATTCAACAATCTGATTGATTTACCATAAAATTGCATGGTTATGAAGCATTAACAGTACACAATGATTTTTTTTGCAGTACTTAATAAGGTAAAACTACAGTCATATAGACAATATCGTTAGTTACACAACATACTAACAAACTGTATTACACACAACTATCGCAATATGATTATAATTTATGAGTTTTGCCAACAGAGTGTATCAGAAGTTGCACTCCTAATTGTTTTTCAATTTTTTTTCACATCAGTGATCAAATTATCAAAAACATGGAATTAGCTTTGGGAGACAGGATGTGCTCTACAGCATCATCTTACAGAAAGGTCATTGAAATTTGGTTCTGTAAAGATGGAAGATGTTTTGGCATATGCTGTAGCCAATCCACATTAGCAGAACACTTGAAATTAGCAAACTGCAATTTATCATGAGCACATGTAGGGCAAATATTACATGCTCAAGGAGCAAATCTCTATCATGTCATACCAAATCAAAAATTACTACCATTAGACAATAACAGCTAATTTAATTGATGCAATTGGGCAATCAACATGATTGATGATACATCCAAATTTTTGTTCAATATTTTATTGAATAGTATTCAAACTCATAAAATAGTATTCCAATGCACAGGCACAATATCCATCATTAAGCTCTGCAAAATCAGTTACACATCAAGTATACTCCTTAATTAATGCCTAGTGTAACAATTGAAGTAAGTTTAGAAACATTTTTATGAAAGAACATTACAAGATAAATGTTCAATTGTTTGAAAACAATGCCACAGTTTATAAAGATATTCCCTTTGCTTCACTCTTTAATTGTGGTTTCAGCACAATAAGGTCCAACCTCACAAAATAGGATTACAAAGCTTCCTCCTATATTTTGAATAATGCATCATAGAATAAGGTGGCAATATTGAATGCATCCCCCCCCACACTATATCTCAGGACCTTACCCGTTTAGATTTTTTCTCTGGGGTTAGTAAAATATTCCTACATCTGCATTTGCATGCAACCACATTTTGGATGTGTGCAACAACATAACTTTTCTACATAGGTAGACATGCATGAAAAATTGTATTCGTGGTTAAAAATGTGTATAACAATTAATGATTTCCTATTTGAACATATTGCACTAAGGTAACACCCATCTTTTTCATGAAAAAATGCCAATATAATTTGTAGACAAGTCATTTTATTTACAATAGTTTGAGCTTACATCAAATTACAATGAGATTATATCTAACACTTAAACTTTAGATAATGTACAATGTCTTTTTACAACACTGTTCATTTTGTTATGAATTATTTATTTTCTTTTCGAACTGTGCATAAATTTGCAGATTTCAGAGTATTCATTTTGTAACTTATCACATTTGTACAAATAAAAGAGAATAAACATAGAACTTAACAACTTCTTACAATTTTAATTCTAGATTTGATTTTCTATTTTTGGCTTTTAAGAGGCATTGCTATTACTTCCAACATAATGTGATGCAGCCATAGATACACTTTATGTATGAATTGAAAACTCTTACTACAAAAGGTTATTTTCCAATGATTCTACTCTAAAGTTATGCTAATTTTGTAACCAACCCTTTAAAGACATAAAAAAATCAAACTTTTGCACTGTACCTTCCTTATTTTTTGTTGCAGTAAAATGAAAAATCTGTTACATTTGTTAGAGAAAGGGTAAAAGTTTCTGAACATAATTATAGGGACCCAAAAAGCCACATAAAATTTTAGATTTTACAATTTTTGCAAGACAAAATATTTAAATTTAAAAATGACAAGACATAAAAGTTCCCTTTATTTGAAACAATATTGAAATGGAAATTATGTCTTTCACCAACTGTTTAAGATAAAGGCATACAAAGACTACAATGCCTCCTTCACTAATCATTACATAATATTAAGTGTGTAATATAACACACGTACGCAATTTAAATCGAGATTTATACAATGAAATTGATAAAATAGTTAATTTTATATGGTAATGTTAAATAAAATATTTCATACATTTTTTCCAAGCAGTTTCAGAAGGGCCTGAACAACACCGCTGCTATAAAGTTCATATGCAGATACAGCTCTCTCATCATGTAATAAAGCTGTTAAATCACTTAAAGCTGTCACTAAAATAACTTTCCAGTCATTGGCCTGTAAAAATAGAACATTTTGCATCAATTATATTTAGAAACAAAACACTGCTGTGTTCTTGAATCAAAGCAAATTATAATGATATACAATCATTATTTATATAAACCAATCACAATTTGACATATTTATAATCAGGGATCTTTTATTTTTTGCACTGTTAAATAGCTACTGAAGTTATTACATAAATTGTAATATGTTTATTTAGGTAAAATTCACACATAATAGCAAATATACAATAAGCCTAAGAAGTTAAAATAGTCAGTCCCACAATATTCTATTAAACAAATGCTTAAATTTCCTAGGATTTTAAAATGTGTAGTGACTGAGAGCTCTATTGAATGAGAAAACTCTATTTTTTTTTTCACATGCACAAAAAAGAAAAAATTTTAAGATGTTTTGTTAGGGAATTCTGACATGCATAAACATATGGAAAACTGTTTGGTTCATCACTCAAAGGTAACTCAATGGATACAACAGGTAATTAGAGAGAGACATAGTATTTTGATGATCGAGTCATCCTATGCAGATCTCTGCTTGTTCGGAACAAAATTGAATCCTTTAACCTGATGAAAACTGGGGATCAAAAGCAAATTACATACGAAAACATCATAAGAAAAAAGAATGTATTATGATGGAAATGTAGGCCTTCCAACTCAAAAACAAATTTGGTTCTGAATAAGAAAATGTTGTATATGGTGGAACAGTTGAGGACCAATACATTATGAGCACTAGATATTTAACAGAAAGATCAATTTGGAAAAGTATTATCAACAAGGATTAAAGGAAGTAGTCCAAGATAAGAGATCAAGAAAAAAAAAAGTTTGTCAAAAAATTTCAGAGGTAGGACGGGAAATTATGTCCCATACACCATATTCTCCAGATTTATCATCCTCCAACTATAAACAGCTTTTGTCTTTAAAGAAATTTTAAAGGCAAAATATTTAAAAAGTTATCAATCAAAGTTTAATTTCTCGCATGAAAAGATAAAACATGTTTCAAAAATGGGGTATACAAATTGCTTTCACACTAGCAAAATATCATTAATAATAATGGCTAGTATATTAATTAACCCCTTAACGCATTTGCCCGTGTCTCACACGGGCGTTCTTGTATCTCGCGTTATTTTATTTCTAATGCTCGTCTGAGATCCGTTCCAGTAAAAATAAATAGGCTAGATTATAATTAAACTTATTTGACATAGATGGCACCACTATTCAGCAGTTTTCTTGTGTAAACCAGGTGGCGCATTTTGATGATTAGCGCATTTTGATGATAAGTTTGCTAGGAATACTTTGTCATAAAGCAGTCGTTTGGTGTATATATCTGTGGTAATATCTCCATTTTTATTACGTAAATATAATAAAAGTAAGCAGTTAACTGCAAATTATATTACTAAGTGTTTTTGTAATTTAAAAAAAAGTTATCTGATAATGAGCGACTCTGACGATGACAATTTTGAATATGCCAATTTATCAGACAGTTTGAGCGATGAGAGTGATGATTTCTTGAGTGATGGAAGTGAATCGGAAGATAATGACAACGAGATTTTGGATATAGCAAGGAATTGGTATCAAATTAGTACAAATAAACCAAACGTTGCACCACCGAGATTTCGATTTGAAGCTAACCCTGGCTGTTGTTTTACTTTGACGGATTATGATGATGCTTTGTCATACTTTGAATTATTTTTTGATAACTCTCTAATGGACATAATTCTAACTGAAACAAACAGATATGCATTTCAACATCCAGGATCATCACAGAACCTACGGTCACCGATTACTATGGAAGAATTATACATATTTTTAGCCATAACTATACTACAAGGTATAATTAGAAAGCCCGAGGTAAGGATGTATTGGTCAAAAGTTGAAATTTTTCAATCACCTATTTTTCCGAAGCTCCTTAGCTTTCGTTGCTTTCTGAGATAAAAAGATATCTTCACTTCTCTAACAATGAAACCTACGATGCTGAGATTCACCCCAATCCCAAGCTCAATAAGATATGGCCTGTATTTGACCATATAAATAAAAAGTGTTCCTCTCTATATACACCGGAAAGAGATATCACGATAGACGAAAGTCTACTACTGTATAAAGGGCGAATGAAATGGAAGCAGTATATACCACTGAAACGAGCTCGTTTCGGAATAAAGATGTACCTTCTTTGTGAATCAAAAACCGGTTACTTATATTCATCCATTATATATACCGGAAAAGGAACGAATATGAGCGATGCATATCGAGAAATGCCGGTATCAACTCAAGTAGAGTTGTCACTGATTGAACCATTATTAGATAAAGGGTACTGTTTGACGACTGACAACTTTTATACTTCTCCACAATTAGCGGATTTCCTGGTAAAACGTCAAACAGATACCTACGGGACTCTGAAAAGTACTAGAAAAGAAGTTCCATCTGAAATTAGAAATAAAAAATTGAAAAAGGGAGATGTTATTGCGTTTCAGAGAGGAAAAGTAATGGCGATGAAGTGGAAAGACAAAAAAGATGTCTGTTTGCTTTCAACAATCCATAACACACATCAGGAAAATACAAGCAAAACAGCCAATGATGGCACTCAAATAAAGAAACCGAAAGTTGTAATTGATTACAACGATACAATGGGAGGCGTTGATCGGCTTGATCAGCATCTCCACGATTACCCAACAGCAAGAAAACGAGGAAAAAGGTACTATAAGAAAATATTTTTCCATCTTGTGGATATATCCATATGGAATTCATTTGTACTATATAAAAAAAATGGAGGAAAACGGGACCATTTGGAATTCCGTCAAATGCTTGTGGAAAAATTAATTGAAAAATACCATTCAAAAGTGTTACCCAAAAGAACAGGTCGGCCTGGTTACCAACCTGGGCCTCTGAGACTAACCGAAAGGCACTTTCCCAAATTTGTACCACCTACAGAAAAGAAAGCGGCCCCTTGTAGAAATTGCGCCGTTTGTTGCAGTAAAAGGGATGAGAGGGGTAAAAAGATAAGGAAAGAAACAAGATACTATTGTAGGAACTGTAATGTTGGACTTCGCGCAGTACCATGCTTCATGGTATATCATACCAAACTGAATTTTTAGTCAATTTTATGTATGAAAATTTGGTTTTAATAACTTGAAATTCAAAATAAACATGCAATCAAATCGTTTTCACTTTGTTTGTATAATATATATATATTTTTAAATTAGCCTATACTTGTACCCCTGTATGTTGTCTTTTCTAATACAAAGGAGCGTAAAAAAAGACAATTTTAAGTGAAATTATTCCAAAATTAAAATTTTTTAATTAAATTTTTAGTTAAAAATTACTTTTATTTGTCGATCATGTCTTAAAATGCACTAGAGAATATGATTATGCAAGAAAAAAAATAGGTGATTTTTTGACCGAAAATTAGAAATTAATGTGTGTCTTAAGGGGTTAATAAAGTTGAATGATATTATGAAAAATTTTTATTTTATTTTATACCAGAAAAAATGGACAGAACTTTCTGACAAACATAATATTTAAATTTTTAAATAAAAAATCTTAATTTAATAAAATTTTTGAAGTTTCAAACATTCCACTACTCTCAGTTGGTTTAACATTTTAGAAAAAGTTATGAGTCATAAATGAAACAAATGTATATTAAAACGTTTTTAATCTTATTAAAATGAAAAAAGCATAAAAATATTACAATGCAGGTTTTTTACTTATTTGCATTTGATTTAACATGTACTATAGAGTTCCTAATTCAAAACAATTTTCATAAAACAGACTACTAAGATTCTATTAAATCAAAATTTAAGGTCATTCAAAGTTTTTAATTTTAACACATCAAACAATACAAAGGATCTTCCAAACTCAATTTACATGAAAAATCGGAATTTATTTTACATAACTTTTGATGAAATACTTTTTTAGAATCATTAAAGGCAATTATAAGTAATAAGAGTTCAAGAGTGAAATTATGACATATATGAATTAAATGTTGTACAACATGGGTATGGGAAATACTTCTTTAATAAAAGCATAATATTCTAAAATTAGACTGATACAATTTTTAAATTTACTTTTAAAAAATATCACAGTAAGTCAAAAAATAGTGGTTATTTTATTAACACCAATAGTAAAAAAAATATTTTTTTAATGTCACCAAGCAACACATTCTATCTTAGATATAGAAGAAAATATTGGCATAAATAATTTATAATCACAAGATACTGACTGCTAAATTTTCTGGCACATAAATTGTACTTGAAATTGAAAATTCAACACATACTAACAGAAATTTTTATTAATCATAAGATGTGTTTGATTAAGATTTTATTTATAACAGAATTACATGCAAAAATACTGTCTTGTTTAAACTGCTGTAAATGCATTCGCTTTTATGAAAAATATTTATTAAATCCTGAGTTTTTATCTAATTCTTCCCTATACAAAATTTAAGATTTCTAAGTTGCAATGAAGTGATACTTTTTTAACATCAACCAGCAAGCAAAAATAAAAACCATTTATTAGCATAAAAAATTAAAACATTTTTCCATATATTTAAAATGTGATGAATAAATTGTTTGAAATATTATATACTATAGAAAAATAAAAATCTTTTCAATTTTATTTTTATATGAAAATATAATTGGAGGAAATCTTATCAGTACCAATTAAAGCTTAAAATGATCAAGGCCATGTTCTTCAAAAATTCATTTGTAAACAGAATACAAATTTTGAATAAAACTTAAAAAAACAAACAAATTTAAGTAATGACTCAGAAGCCAAATATTAATATTACATATCAAAATTACCTTAAGCAATATATACCTAGCACTCTATATATGAGAATATACAATTTATTCACATATTATATAAAAATGTTTCCTTGATACTTAAAGAACACATAAAAATAAAAAGAATGAAGATATGTTCCATGGAAGCCTAGTGGTTGCGGCATCAGCTTTCCGTCCAGAAGGGCAGGGTTCCATTCCCAATGCCACTAAAGACCCACCAAGTATATACGATATATGTGCTCGTTAAATCTGTGGAATCAAAATTCCTGTGCTCAGTCTTTAAGCAGTTACCATAGGTGTAATCGTCTGGAGAAAGTTTCCTGGGGGGCCCCTCAAAATCAATATCAAAATTGAGGAAGTGGATCCTCTGGTGGTTACATCTATCGGAGGAGTTTATAACAAAGTCATACTTTCACATTTGAAGTGCTCTGGTTAAGCAAAAGATGCACCTTACTGACTAAAATTCACATAGCCAACAGTATAGCAAGCCTGGCTTATCCAAATGTCATAAGTAACAACACAAATCAGTGAACAATACACTCAGTGCTATTTAAAAATGTATGAAGTAAATCAGTGCTAGAAACTTTATTCAGTTGTAGACCATGTTTATGAAAATAAAATCTAAAACTTAACCATTGCGTTGTTCAGAAAGTAATTTTGTTTTACCCACCTCAGTTTTTTCCTAATAAAAACCATTTTATGAGTGTGGAATCAAGCTACCACTGGAAAGACGGTAAAAGATGCTGAATTAAAATTGACAATATAAAATTTAATAAAATATTCGTTATGTTTTCTATTTTCATAAAGAACGAAACTACTTTTTGAACAACCCAATATAAGAGTATCCACATAATTTGTATGAAGTAAAAGATTAAACATTTAACTTGAATAAAATACATATTAAGTATATCTTTGAAATTTTAATCACTTGCAAAACAGAAAACAGATATACAAATACAGGAATTGAGTAAATAGGACAAGAAAATATTTTAAAAGTAGGTAATCTGATAGGAACATTATATAACTTTACTTTACTAAAAATCCTGGCAGAATTTAATAAACAAAAATATTTGAAATATAAATTTTCTTACTTTAAGTATAACACAGTTAAAGGAAATACATATAAGCCATTATAAGTTAAACATGTGATCTATGTTGATTCTTAATAAATAACTAGAAATCAAATTAAATTTGTGATTTCTAGTTCTTAAGTAGAAACCATGATAATTTAATTATCATAAATTTAAATTATTCCAAATTATTCATTAATAAATTTGTCAAAGATTTTATACAAATGAAATTTACAATTACTCAAAAGAAATTAATCAGAGCATAATTTATTAAGTCAACACTGGAACTTACAGCAAGCATATTTGAATTAGTATTTGACATCTGTTTTGAGCAAGCCCTTTCAATTTGACTGACAATATTACATAATTTAGCAACCATTCCTCTAGGATGAGCTTGAGCAGATTTAAAGTAGACATCATACAGCTCCCGAGCTTGATTTTTCACCTAATATAAAAATCATAAAACAGATAGTAAAATATTGAAAATTTGCTGTAGAGAGATTTCTGTTTATAAATGTATTAGTAATTATGCTTATACATGAAAGCTATCTTTCATGTACAAGTATTAAATTATTCAAAATAAACTGAAGAAAGCATAATTGAATCCTTCTAACAAAAAAAAAAAAAAAAAAAAAAAAAAAAAAATTTATAAGCAATAAAATTATTGTATATATATTATCTTTTATATGCAACATTATTTTAATAATTTGAAAAAACAACATAATTTTAAAGCAATTTTAACAAATATAATAACACAGTCAGTCAAGTAATTATATCAATAAACTTCTAATGTGTGCTTAAACAATATGACCTAAGTCCATAAAATTATGTTATCAATTTCATATACGACAAAACACTTCATTTTTTATATTTAGTGATAATCTTAGTGTACGTAAATACACACATATCAGGTTTATTATATACAAGAATAAAATTTGCATCTTCATATTTTGAGTTCTACGTACATGCAAAGCTTTCAGATATTAAAATATCTGAAATCATTGTTAAAATAACAAACTTATTAACTAAGAATATACTTACCTCTTAAGTAAAATAAAAATGTGACTGTTTATAGACATATTTTACGTATGTTGTATCTCAGATATAGATTTTAAGAAAAACTTATCGAGCGGTGTAAGCCATTACTTTTCCCGCAAAAAATATAAGTATTCTTATGATTAAAACAAAAAATAATATTATCTTTGAATAGAATACAGTCATTCATAAAATTTTATGGTTATCATGTGTACAATTTCACACAAGTTTTTCATGGAAATATTAATACCAAACTACATCAATCAATTTATGGATGAACTTAATTTTTCAACTATTTCTCAATTTTACAAAATATTTAATAGCTCTTTCAATATTATTTAAAAATATCATTCATTCATGGAAAAACCATGCAAAATACCAAATCATTAAAAAATACAAATGCAAGAATTTTGAATGGAAAGTGAATAAAAATGTTAAATATTACAAGTATTTCCAAACATTTATAGTTTAAACTTAAAGTTCAAATAAAATGTATAAATAATTTACAATACAAGTTGAACTAACACAAATAATGCAAATATATTTTTTAATTAGTTATATGAATACAAGAATTAAATACATTTAAAAAAAACCTAGTTTAAGTAATTTCTATATTTGGGATAAAATATAAGAACCTTTTGTTTTAAAGCTTCTAATTTTGATTTCAGTCGCTTTCCTTTTTTACCAGCCCACCCTGCAGCAAATTCGGGACCAAGAGAGGTTTCAGCAGTAAAAGAATGCTTTGTTCCTCGATTAGACTCAAAAATAAAACCAGGAAGATCTTCTTTCAATACAGTAGCTTGCTGAAAAATGAAATTGTTAAACAATATGTAAACCACATTTTATAAATAATTTCATTTGAAAAAAAATCAAGTTTATTAAATTTTTTACTGTTTAAAGGTTTCAATATGTGTGGCATTCCTAATAGATACTATTTCATTCACAAATGCAGTATACAATCTTATACATAAAAGCAAAGAAAATGTGTGGAACCAACATTAACCTTTATCTCAGGAAATATATTCTGCGCCGTATTGAAATTGAATTATAAATTAAAGTTTATGGGAAAATGTATAGATAAATATTTCACAAATTCTATCAAGACTGGTGTAATGACCAAATTCATAAATTTTATATCGAAATAATCTATAAAGGAAAAAAAATTATTGCAAAGCTACTATATAAATACTAGTTTCTTCCTATTGAAACAGATAAGAAATTTAACTTCTTTGTTCTTTTGAGAATATTTACAAAAATGAAGAAGTTGGAAATGCAATTGTTCAGTATTCTCAACAGGACTAAAAGGTATTTCAGGTGTGAGATAAAAATTGATCAAATATCATAACATCAAAGCAAACTGAATCTCATAACTGAAATTAAATTTAAAAATAGAATCCAAGAAAATAATAAATGTGATTTTAATCCATTATATACTTTTAATTTAATTTGAATATTGATAAATACATTTGAGCACTTAATAAAATTGCTCAATTTTTAATAGGCTTCTGCTTAGTTTTTTTACTACGATTAAAAGAAAAAGCTGTACTCTAAAACAAAATAAAATAACTGTTTCTTCAAAATCTTCAAGGAGCTTATCCTCCATCATGCTTGACCATGTCATTAACAGGTATTTCAGGTGTGTCAGATATGGGAAGCAGCCCTACATTTTCTCAGAGTCTGCGATTTACTGACATACAGTGTTCCAGGAAGAAATACCCAAAGGCAATTATAGACAGTCAAGATCCAGACTTCAAATCAAATTAACCATATATGCAAAGAAAATCTGCTTTAAAATATTCTGAAGGGAATTTGTATCTAGGGGGGGATGTCAGTTTTACCCCTATTGCAAATAAGTGATTCATACCTTACTTAAAATTTACCTCCATTAAATTTCTAACTATATTTTCTTAGTAAAAAGATACCTTGGTATAGCTTATAAGTTTAAATTCCCAAATCAATTCATTTAACCTCTGTAGGAGATTGCTGAGAAACAACTGCACTAGATAGGGCTGAAGCTCATTTCTAGATTTACTTCCAGGCAAGAATTCCCTTAATGGCATAATGAATTTATGATGTATACAAATTATTCCCACTTAAAAATTGTATATTTAATCAAGACAAGTGAGAAGAATACAAATAAAAATCCAAATCTCATTTTTTTTTACTTGGTTTCTAAATATAACTACTGTATTATAACTTTCAGCCTTATAATGAATAAGCAATGTGTATGAGAATTAAAAATTGAAAAGCAGCTGAAAAGTTTAAATATAATTTTTAATCATACCTACAAATATTGTCAAAAAATATTCTAATAGTTTAGGTTTAATACTTTAGAATATTTAACTCAATATCTTACTATAGCATACTCTAATCAAAGTTACTGTCACAAATGTTATATATCAATAAAGTGTAAACTCTAGGTGAAGTGTAAACTCAAGTTCAGTTAAATAGTATAAAAAATCCTCAAATTCTTATATTTCTTTTGGAACATAGGTTGGAATTCATAAAGATACATTTTTCATTATTTTAAATGCTTACTTGTTGTCCATCAGAGTTATGTATGCTTATTTCTCCATCTCTTTTACAAAATAATGACCAGTTGCCAACAACTAGACGAGCAGCTCCTGGTGCTGATAAAATAGGTTGACTAGGAGACCCAGTTTTAATTTGACTTCTAGCCCGTTGAAGTTTTTCTAAAAATTCTCCCCTGTTTTCTGCAAAAAGAACTTGCAATTGAAAAACTAAAATGAAGGCAAATGTTTCTTTCCACAAATATGAAAGGTCTTAATTCTCAATTAAAATGTGATAGATTATATTAATGTTAACAATACCAATAAAGCACTTACCAATAAAAAAAATCTTGTACTCCTTGATAAATTCTAGCAATAATATATATGGTTACTAATTTTGTTGAGTACTTTAATGCTCTTTTGAAACTTTTTGAAAAAGGCAAATTCAATCAAGATCTACAGTTAAAGACATACACATATACTACATATTGACAAAGGGTAATATAAAAGTTTCAGTTCAAAGCTGAACTTATATTTAGTATATTAGACGGAATCGTCTTTAATCATTTAGGCAATGATACCATTGCTTCAACTGATTGAATACATTCATTTAGTGAATTTTTTCAACTACTTGAAGTCTGACTATGGCCAGCTGTATAGATTTCAACCAACAGATGGCAACCTTTCAAGCAGGTCAAAGACAAGGAAACAGTTAGAAATCAAGACTGTTAGGTAGATGCTTGAATGAAGTCTTGCATTTACCACATTAATGCAATATGGTAATGTGCATTTTAATGAAGCAGAGCTACCTACATTATAGAATATCAAAAAGTTTAGACATTTTGAAAGAGAAAGAATAGATATATGATATTGTCTTAATCATATGGTCAAATGCAAGCTTGTTGTTTCCAATGGATGAGGATAGCCTCCCAGATTGAATTAGTTCTTAAACTGAACTGTGACTAGTGTTGAATTATCATTTCCCAATGGTGGTTTTCATGAGCTATGATTGTTACATATCCCTCTTTTATTCTTTGATGCATTTCTGTTTGTTTTTACATGAAAAAGAAATAAAATGTTTGTGTTTAAATACATTTTGAAATGACATTACCATTGTTATATTTCAGGATCTTGCAAATATACCTTGGAAACAAACATATATAACAATGATTTTATGCCTTGTTGTTACATTCATATACACAAACAGTGCTTTGATGTATAAGTCAACCTTCTTTGCATTTAATCAAAAATTTCTCCTCTCTGAAATTTAAACCAACAAGAATTTATAAGAATTTATCATTGATTTAAGATCTCTTATATTCTGATTAAGACTCGCAGAACAAAATAAAAATTAATTTGTATGACATATAATTTATCACTGAACATTTTCCTTCTAGAAAGCTTGTTGAAATTTGTAACAAGAGTGGAAATTTTTAAATAAATTTTCTTTACAGGTAAAATATTTTTAAATAACACTTTACCTGAACTATCAGATCCAGTTTCTGGACTTCCACTAGAATACATTGTAGCTAATTTACCATCCAGAATAAATCTGAACCATCCATTGCTTCCATTTGATAATTCTAAAGCTGCAGCATCACTCCATAAATATAAACAGTCACGCCCACGAACTATGCTCCAATCTCGCCAATGGTAAGGTTTCCCAGGCAATATTTCTTTTGCGTCATCCATTAAGAAATCGTCATCCTTACATAAAATACACAATCAAAAAATATTTATATTTAAATTTTAATTGCCCTCGCGAAACACAAGACAAAAATTTATGCACTCAAATTTAAATAACGTTGAAACTGATAATAACCTATAATTGGAACAAATAGCCTAAAAATATAAATTTGGAAAAAAATTGAAATAAATGATAATTTTTTGCTCAATTAAATTTTTCATGGATTATTATGATAATCAATGGAAGTGCTTCACTTTGAAAATACATAAATATAAATTTTGTACATTACATATTACTGTTCACTTTTACTGGCCCTCATTTTAAATGATCCTCCTAAAATCATTTTGAAACTTGCTCACACTTCTGAAAGAATATTTGTAAATGAGCACAAATATTACCAAGACAAAACAAAATTCTCGGTTTTTACTAATACTCAACAAACTGTATTTCAAAGATAATTTTATGCAAATACACTTTCCAAAAAGTATTTAATTGCTTCCTTACAACAATGTTCATTTTTTGAACATGAGGGCTAATACATACTATTCGTTTAAACAGTTGAAATAACATTATTTGATTGTTTGATTACTGGAAGCATACTGAACACAAATTTTATGCCGATAGAGAATTACTCATTCTAAATACTGGAAATTTCAAGATTTGGATAATTTGATTTGCCATTCTGGTGGTTATATTCAGAAAATGGTTAATTCAATGTACAAACACAGAAAACCTACTGCAATTTTTTGTACTACTGCAAAGACCAATGATACTACAGGGGTAGGAGTACAGAAATTTTTTTTCAGGACACTATTTTCAAGAAATATCAGGACATTTTTCAGGACATGTTTTAATAATTAAACAAAACCAATGTTACTTTTACATATTAATTTCTGTTTTATGCATAAAACACATTTTAGAAAGGAATAAACTATATAATAAATTTTGAGTTTTTTAATTTTGAATACAACAATATGAAAAATGATACAGAAATTTAAACTTTCTATACTGAACATTTTTTGAAAATTAATAAGTTACATGATAAATGCTTTAAATTAACAATTAATTTATGTATAATTGAATAATGTTCATTTTGAACTGGATGCATTTAATTCCGATAATTTAATACTGCACTTTAACATATCATTCACAGATGCAATCTCTGCATTAGCAGCAGACAGCATCATTTGTCCAACTTTCACATCACTCATATTATCATCACTGATAGCACATATTTTTTTAGTTGCATCATCCAAAAGTTTTTGAGCTACACACTGATTATCAAGTAAATTTTTCTTTTCTTTTTCAAGTTCATTAATTTTTTCTAATAGGTGCGATTGTTTAAACTTTCTTTCACAAGTAGCTTCTACATCTTCCTCATCCTTTCTTTTCTTCTCTAATTGTGTTACATCTTTTGATTTTTCCATATATGATGCATATTCTGCATGAGATTTCTGAATATAATGCATCATTTCTTTGGTATATGGAATGGAGGAAATACAATTGCCATGCATTCGAATAACATAATGAAAACTCGTAAACTTTGAACTGTTAATTCCGATAAAGAAGCTCTCTCCTTTGTCACAAGATAATTGTTAGCTGAAAAACCTCTTTCTGGTTGGGAATTTTACATTCAATAACGAAAAACATGCTTTAAACACTCTAGAAAGAGTAGGATATTTTAAATAACCGAAAGCATCTTTTATATTGAAAACTGTATTCCAATATTTACAGATATTTTGATTATTATTATAATCATTCACAATCAGAGTCACATCTTCACACATGTAAAGAATCCACTCTTCATTTATCTTATCAATATTTGAAGAAGTTTTATTCACATGAGGAATATGTTGAATTTATCTGCAAAATGAACTCCTAGACTCTTCCTTTTTTTCTATTATAAGGAGACAAACACTGGAGATCTATGAGTAAAGGATTTGTTATAGGAAATTTTTGAAGCAAATGCTTTGAAGTTGCTATGTAGCAGGTTCTGACACTTTGTAGAAATGTTTTATCAGTAAGCTCTTCCAGTATTGCTGTTGCACCATGACCTATTTCAATCTTGTTTAAATTTAACCAATTTTTTCCTGAATCAACATTAATTTGTAGCAACTTTACTCCATTTTTTTCACAGATTTCTTTTGGGTTTAAAAATTTAAACACAATACTACGAACAAGTTCATTTAACTTATTGTAATCACATGTACTAAAGGTTCGACTTTTTGCATTAGAAGTAAATATGGTTCAAAAAAATGAAACAAAATGCAGATATGCCAGAGTCTTAGAGTCTTTCAAATGTTTTATAATCCAAAGATGTCTATCAAAAAGAGGAGATTTCGAGTCTTTAGGTACTTTAACAATAAAATATTCCTTTAGAACATCATACTGCTCAATAATTCTCTCACAAACTGAGCCAAAGTTACCCAACGGCTCTCAACATGACGAAAGAAACTTATGTCTAGCTAAAGTATCTTCCAGTATTTCAAACTGTAAGGAATGATAATCTTCCCTTCTTGCAGGAGATAGTTTGAAAAATTGATGAATATCTACAGCAAATCCATCAATATTATAATCAATTTTATCAATACCCTTACGTAGAGCTCCATGGATTATGTGTAAGCAACATGTACCAAAATCAATTAGTACTGGTAAACTTTGCTTACTCAGTTCACCATTTATTTGCTTTAAAGCAGCTAAATTAACCACCCATTGACAACTGCATTAATTTTCTAAATTCAAACCATTATTTTGAATAAAACTTAATAAACTTTTTACAATTTTATTGGCTTCAGCATGCCCTAAAAAATGTGATTCGAGGTAGCAAATGACATTTTTACCTTGTTTATCAGAACAGTATGAGATGTAAATATCCAAATGTTTATTTGTTTTGTAGTAATTTCATCGAAAAGTAAAACAAAATATGAAGTGCCGATATCCCGAAACAAAAGAGTTTTGAAATACGGACCTAATCCAAAATTAATCATATACATGACTTTTTGTCAGATAATTTGAGATTTTTTGCTATGGAGGGATCATTAAAAATTTCTCTGTAAATGTTAGCTAAATCATTCAAAGATGAAAAAGAATAATTATTTTTTATTGCCACCAAAAGTAAAATGGTTTCAGCTTTAATGGTTTTCTCTGATATCGTTTTAGGAAGCCACGATTTTTTATTCACTAATACAGTCGATGTCGAAGATTCAGATGAAGTTGATGACTTGATAAGTAAATAGTGTTTAATTCTTGTAACAGTTCACAGCTTTTTTGCGTCTTAATCCATCTGCATGAGCAAGCACTTGTCTAAAACCCGTATTTGAAACACTGAATTTGCTTTTGCATACAAAACACTTCGCAGAATGAACATCGTCAACACTTCGGCACCAGGTCTTGATTAGGCATTTATTCCCATCTTGTAGTTCCAACCAACTGTCGGAAAATTTCGTTTTCCTTGGCATTTTTAAAAAATTAATTTTTTCAAAAAATAAAATTCTGAGCTTGCTAATAAACATTCTTCAAAACACCCCTCAAAATCTTTCAAAATGGCGCGATAAGCATTTCACGCATGCGCATAAACGTAGGCGAATAATTCTCACAATTTCACCATTATTGTAAATAATTATGCACTACTAAAACCAGAATCTTTGTCTGTAAAGGCAGAAAATAGAATTTAATGGAAAACCCAAACCTAAATTTTTTTGACGTCAGATATTCGTGAGCAATGGCTGAAAACGAGGCGGAGACGAATGTATGGCAACCCTATTTCCAATTTGAAGGAGAACAAAAATGGGGGAAATTTTTCTCTTTCTTTTTGCATAGAAAGCAGTTGAAAGAAAATATATATTCCACTGGAAGAAAAGTTTACTACTGAAAAATATCAAATTATTAATTAAAATTAAACTTCTAAAAGAATGTAATAAAAAATAAGGAATTCCAGGATTTATTTTGAAAAATAAGGACATTTCAGGACGTTTTTTAAAAATCAGGAAATTCAGGAATATCAGGACAACTCCGAGCCCTGGATACTATCAATTCTTGACAATAAATTCTTAGAAACAACCAAAGCAGGTAATTATATAAACTAGGAAAATTTGACAATATTTTAAGATACATAAAAAAAAGGAAAAGTTGCAACTTTAGCAACTGGTCAGTCAACTATAGAACAGTAATTAAGAAATAGTAAACTAGTTTATGATTCAAATAATATTTCAGATTAAAATTACTCTTTTTGTAAACTACTTAAATCTGGAATGAATTCAATTTATGTGACCTTGTGCAAGTGAGTTTGCTGCACAGTGATCAGTTTTTGAACATCAGGACTAACTTTGAGGGAGCCTAATTTAAATGGATTCTAGACCACAATAAACATTTAAGACCAAGGCCAGATTCAAGCCCATAAGTTGCTGAATTAAAAGACAGAATAATCACTTACAAACCAATTGGCAGTTCTGCTTATGTAATCTTGCAAGTCTATTTTCTGTATAATGTATTTTGGATTGAAGTATAATTACGATTTGTTTCTTTTTCCAGTTAAACATTTACTGAATGCTAATAATTCGTAATTAAATTTGAAAACTTATATACAGTATAAAGCAATAAATACAAGGACAAAGAATTGATAATGTAATTAAAATTTAATAGCTTTAAACTATTATTTAATCCAAATAGTTTCAATGAAAGGCATCAAAAATTGTTAATGTCATAAAAATTGCCAATACTAAACAAAACTAAGTATACAATTATTTATATAAAAATGCTTCTCAAACAAAATAATGATAATGAAGCAAAACCAGTAAAGGCTTATTATTAAAATAAAAATAATGATATTCAATATTGATCATCTCCATTTCATTGGCACCTAATCAACTTACAGAATGCTGAGATTTAATTTTTAAAAGTTAGAATTTAAATTTTTGATATTCATATAGAGTAAGGAATTTACTTTTAGTTTCATATATAACTTATTTGATTGAAAATTTAAAAATAAAGACAAAATGCAATAAATAAATTTAACTTATATTAATGGCTTGCATATACCTAAAGTGGAATATTATAATTTTTAAGCAATATATTCATACTAATGAGAATGACAGCAAACAGATTTCAAAATGAAATAATTTAGAAAATTGGAAGTTTCTAGAAGAAACAACATTCTCACTTTTACATACATTTTAATATATATTTCTAAACAGAATATTTAACTAAATCAAATTACTCTGTCATCTTTAATTTTCTTGTTTTCATCATCACTGTCAGTAGGACCAGCAAGTGCTAATACTTTTGTAAACACCCCAAGGCGAGCAAAATGATCTAAATAGATTTCTCTACCTTTAACCATCAAATCATGAATAATGTTTAATGTTTGTAATAAGACATCTTCTTCTTCCTGAAAGTAATCAAAATTAAACGCCATTAAAATAAGTTTTGATTAAAAAAAAGAGAAACAAAATAGATCCAACTTCCATGAAATTGTTAATCTTTTTTACAGTTCACAATTCTTTACATACAATTGATATATTTATATTTAGTGCTACACAAATATTAATAAAAATATTTATCTCATTAATCAGATTTGAATTTAATTTTATTAATTTATTTAAAACATCAAACTTACATTACTTACTAATTTAAAGATTTTCAGATTAATTTACAGAGGACAGACAATTAAAATGTGATATATTGCAGATGATAAATTATATGCATGCCACAAATTGGAGCACCCTGATGGAATAAATGCATGTAAATAAATCATGTACATCCAATGCAAAGGCATGTAAATTTTACATCAACTTTTCATATGGGAACAGAAAATGGAAGAATAAGAGGATATGTTAAGTAATTTGTAGTTCAACAAACCTTAAATCCTCTACCAGAAGAAAAAACTTTGACAATCTGTTTAATGTCAAAAGGTGTTAATGGTTCATGAAAACAATGAGTAGCATTTTTAGCAACAATGTCTGTATACTAATTAATAACGCTAATACTGACTTGAAACCCGACATTAATTCCTATGATCTTCAGTATATTTAAAATACCTCATATTTCCAAAATAACTAGATGTCATTAAAATGGTTTAATTGAGCGATCATATTCATGATAACTGTATGCATGTAATATTTTTGATGACTTGGAATGTATCATTTCTAGAACGCATAAACAGCAACAACTTTGGCAGCATAAACAGAATGATGCATGAAGTCTATAGTTGTAAACTGCATTTCGAACAATACTATTACTAAAATGACTTGATTTTGAACCATCAGAAATATAGGAATACTGATAATGTATGAAAAATTCTGTTACAAAATAAGAGGTGATGTGGCTGATTTACTATATCCAGTGAAGGGATTTACTATAAGTACAATAGGGATGTTCCAAGGTGGAAATTTTAAGACATGTGTAATTTGGATTCATAAATCAAGGAACTCAGACAAGTTAGTTTATACACACACATTTTTTTTTTAATCGACATGTATTCCTGTCATATTCAACTGAAGTACATTGAGCTCAGTCAAGGTTCTATAAGTAGTTTTTGCAGGACTGAAACATTGACATTTACAGAAAGGATTTGGAATATATGATCAGACGCAGCAGTTTAGATAACCAGCTTTAATAAATTGAGGAACTGTAGGAGTTGCAAACACAAACATGAGATGTTTAGTTTTTATAATTGTGTCTTCTCTTGATTTTAATGCAATGTATATAACATTTTCGGTCAGCAAGATTATCTGAAATTTCCTCCTCTGAAATATTAATTAATCAAATAAAATTATTCCAGTGTAGAATTTAATCTATTAAGGGCAGATACAGTATCATCGCATAAACAAGATATTTCAGTTTTAGAATTGTTTCAGATAATACTTCAAGTTATCACTAAATTTGAGCTTTTGACCACTTTTTACATTTAAAATAAAATGCTTATTAATTATTACCAAAAAGACTTAAGAATGGAGAAATATCAAAATAGGCCTCCACTCTTAATTACAAAATATTTTTGATCACATCCCATTTATTGATCCACATGGAAGATCCATAAAGAAAATTGTTTACATTAGGATCCTGACTGCACCATTCACCACACAGCCTTACAACGAGATGCAGGATAGCTGCATCAATGCTAGGCAGGTGTCATATGCTTTTGATACATCTACAAAATAGCCTCTACTCTTACCAAGTCACCCAGCAGATTTACAATTGCTTGATCTATGTAAGCTGATCAATCCATTAAGGTTCACAACATATATTTCATTTACCTGAAGAAGAGGCCAAAGAAATGGGTTGATTTCTGGATGCCTCAATTACCAGGATACTCTCTTCCAGGAACAAGGTTCTTCATGTATAGTAAATATGTGATTATCAGGAGAAACTAATATAGAGGAAGAGTGCTGATAGTATCTAATACGCAGCCCACAACTTTTTACAATGAGGGAGAAGAGAAATAATAGAAAAGGATATATCATTTGGGTAACTAGGTATTGTGACACTTGTATTTACTTAAAGTTACCATTCCCCTCTAGAGTTTAACGATTAATATAAAACACTTAGCAAATTGGCTAACCTTAGACTGCAACCACAAATAATTTATCCTGTGCAGAGAAATTCAACATATTATATCAATATAACACATTATGTAAATTTCAACACCCGCCCTTTCCACCGTAGCCCCTCTCCTCCCACTACTGGTGCTCCTATTTACATTCCTACCATCAGTACACCTCAAAAGAAACGTGATGCAATTCCTTTTGCTCTTACAGCTTTTCTATTAAAAGTTATAGCTACAAATCACACTAATTCAGAGTGGATACATACTTATATTGATGGATCTCCATGCGAAGAAATTAATGGTGCCAGGTTGCATTATAAAGGAATGATAGTTTTCTGGTAAAAAAAATGTAAAACAATCTTTTAAATAATTGTTTCAGGAATCTTATGCTGTTGATCATAACACCTTTAACTTTGATGCAAGAATTTCTATCATGGGAAAAACAATTTTAAATCTTGGAACAGATCATTTTAAAAAGTTACTTATATTTGTTGACCACCAGACTGGAATTACGGCAGCTATCTCCAATATACATAGTGAATACTTTCTTGAAGAGATTTAGATAAATATAACTTAAGCAATTGCCTCTGATTAGGAGCTTGCTTTCAAATGGATACCCAGCCTAAGTGGATGAAAAACCGATTTTTGGCTAAAAATGGTAGTAAGTTACCCCAGCCACTTTTCCTTAATCTTACCTTCAAATTAGTTCAGAAGTAAATGATTGGGACTAATGTTTAATTTCTTTTAACTAATAAAGTGTGGTCTTGCATTTGCAAAAATTTTGCATTTTTGCCCATCTTCGTATCCAGATGAATATGAATCGTGAAGTTTTTACAGCAAATTCTATTCTCAGCAGGACAGGGCTTTTTACATAAGCACTTGTGCTGCATTGGTGTAGTTGTTGCTGTCTGTTCTTTGTCAGGTGAAGCCATGGGTTTACATTATTTGGTAACTTGTAACATTTTATTAGTTTATTAAGAAAACTGGAACTCAAAATTTTTCTTGTTAAAATATTACTCTATAAAATACATGCAAAATTTTAGACAATCCCTCATAGTTCAAACTTTAAATGCTATAACATTTTGAAATACTTATCACTTCAAATAAATTTATTTTTGTGTATACATATGTGATTGCTTTGAAATCTATCAATTTGTATTATTCAAACCATTTTGATAACTATTTCATGTACAAAGTAAATGCAACTGAAATTTGAAAGTATAGTTAATTCTGTAAGTTAAAATCAAATTTACATAATAGTGAAAAGCAAAGAGATTTAAAAGCTTCATCAGGAAGCAGTGAATGTTTGATTAAACTAATTGTCAAAAACATTTTTATACTTTATATATAAAAAATTAAATCAACTTAATTAGTTGTCTTCATTAGCACATCTTACTTAGCTTCCATTTTACTTGAGATGTATTATTAATTATATCTTACTTGATGACATCTATTCAGATCTTTAGGGATTAAACACTCAAAAATTTCCTCTGTCGCGATAATTAAAAGTCCATTTCAATAGAATGTTTAACTGAAACAAGTTGCCATGTTATTAAACAGAAAAAGAACATTACAAAAATGAAAATAATTTTGAGCCATTACTTTTTGTAGCAATCAGAGTACAATTATTAAGAAACATTTTTATTTAAATAAATATTGATAAATATCTTTTTGAAAATGACTAAAATGTAACCTATAATAGCAACTATTAATAAATCCCAACTAACAGTGTTTGAGAGCTACTTTTTTATATATTTAAAAGCGCTTCTTACAATGGCTCAACAAAAAATGTTTTTAAATGTTTGCAATAAAAAATTGCAAAATATTCAAATATTGCAGAATGAAATTTTTAATAGTACTTACATAATATTACAGATTATCTAAAATACATTTTCTAAATTCTACACACACACACAGAGCTCTGTAACAGAATCCTTACCTCACTATCTAGTACACTTGAAATAACTTCTGTTAGAAGTGTAGCAAAATTTTTGGACCCAACATCAACATTAGAAAACTCTGCTAGCAGGCTTGGATTAACATAATGTATCATTTTTCTAATCAAATTCAAACTTGCTTTCCTGAACATTAAAAATTAAAAGAATTAACTGTAGAGGTAAAGAAATTCCTTTAACTCATCCATAATAGCAATAAAAAATTAAAGAATCAAATCCAAAAACTAAAACTATTTATGTTAAAATTTTCCTAGATGAATTAATACAAAAACCATTATTTCAAATTTGTTAGCTAATTGCTTCAAATTTCTTATAAAAATGCCTTATTATACAATACAAATACACTGCTTTCAGCGTTTTTCAGAAATTATCTACAGAGATTTTTGACTATAAATTCACATGATTAGATGTTTGATAACTAAATAATACTAAAATACAAAAACTGCCCTCTAAATTTTTAACTCCTTTTCTTGAGATTTAAAAACTTTAGGGAAATAATGGTTTATGGATATTTTTAATAAGTCATTTCAATAACACAGGAGATAAATGTTCTCAATAAATTATTTTTTATGCTTACTTAAAAATTAAAAAATTATTTATTGTATATAGCAAAATAATAATACTTAATTAAATAATGTTGAAAATTATGCTGTATTGAAAATTAAAGTGATAAATTTAGAAAAATTAAATAGTTTGTTAAATTGTCTTAACTGTTGTTTAATTGAATAATTAAACACTGGAGACAATTTCACAAACATAACACATTCAATTAAAATAATATTTCCTCTACTTCTGACCATGATGATACAATGCTCTAACATTTTCTTTACTAGACATTTTACACTCATAATTTGTTACATTGAAAAGTGACATTTTTTTCTGTCTATTAAACATCTTTTCTTATAAATGCTAGCAAGTGTTAATGAGGTGCGAAATTTTTTTATTCTTCTATACACTCAAATAAATAATCTCATAAATATTCATTTTAAGTCCAGTTTCCTTTAAAAAAAAATAAATAAAATAAAAAAAGTTGCAGAAATTTTATTTTTATGTTTAAGCAAAATTTTGCATGCAATTCTTTGACCAAATGAAGATAATAAAATTGAAAATATAATGAAAATTTTTGGAGTGAGGTCAAAACATTTAAATTTCTAAGTTTAGCTTTATACTTACAAGTAAAACATTTATTATTCTTAAGCTATCATGTGAAGCCCTAGATTGTATTAATCAGTTTCAAATATAAATAATTTCCGATGAAGCACAAAACTAGTTTGTTAAGTACATTAAATTAAGAATGTATACCCTAAGCCAAATTCCAGAAACTTTTTTCATCAATAAAGAAAGCTCTAAAATTTAATAAATAGAGTTTGCATACAAAAAAAAAAAAAATTGTTGACAGACATTATTATATTTCAAAAGTTTTGAACCCATATTTCTAAGGTATTATAGAATTTGATATAGATGAAACATACAGGAACCACTCAATTCTACTCACTGGAGCGATTCGAACCTGTTTCATTGTTATTTACAATCAGAAGTAAAAATAATATATTATGAGATAAAAAGAAAATTAAGAACTCAGTAACCTTTTCAAAATCCACTAAAGAGGTTAATTTTCGATGGATTGATATTTGGAACTGTATTATCTATTTACACTGAACTCAATACAAACTTCACTTTTAGTTAACAATTTGTATAAAAGATAAAATATGAATTCGATAAGGTTTGTTTGTTCATCGCTCAACGGTCATTTTTTGCACACAAGGGCTAATTAGACTGGGACCTACAGTTTAAAGTGGATTCCGAAACACTACAAACATCCATGCCCAAGGTGGGATTCAAACCCACAAACTGTTGAACCGAAGGCAAGAGCGCTAACCATTCGGCTGAATTTGATAAGAAAATGAATGTGTGAAAATATGTAAAAAGTACTTAAATACAGAGTGAAATTCATGGTTTCATTGAGTTGAATCTTTATATAATTCTGAATACGAAGATTAATTCAAAGACTTGATTCACAGTCTATATGAAAACACTTATTTCTTCCTAGCACATAAAGTAAAAATAAATATTTTGATTACATTGACATGGTACTTTATTTCAAGAAATTTTCCAAAGATTATTTTATAGAACTAAACATATGAACAGAAATATAAACAAATTAAATGTTAAATTTTTAAACAAAAAATTTCTTGTTTAGCTTTTAAAAACTAAATATTTATATCAAAGAAAATATTCATGTAACTATATTGTTTGTATGAAGCATAGTTTATATAGTTAAAAAACTAATATATAAGTAATTCATTAGTATATGAACAGCTCTACATTCAAATTGTATTCTCAAAATAAGCTAATTTTATCCAAGATTCCATCACAATATTAAAATTAATGTCATGCAATCATTATTGAATATATATATATATATATTATTGATTATATATATATATTTATTATTGATTATATATATATATATATATATATATATAATTCTTTGTAAAAACATTTTCTTACTCATTAGTTGAATTATTCCCAAAAATTTCAGTTCTGATATATATTCAAATACTATAATAAAAACTACTTATCTTGCTAAAAATTACTTAAGAATCAGAATTCCCAAAATATTTAGTAATTTCTATAATCAGACTAAATATAATTTCCTTCATTAAAAAGTAAATAATCAAAGAAACTTAGAATGGAGATAATTTATGTGCATTCTGAAAACTAATGGTAAATTATTTTTAGTTAATATTTTACAATACAATGCGTATACATACATACGTAATTTTAACTTTGTAATTCTCACCTGACAGATCGTACCATGGACCGTTGATACAATTTACAAAAGACAGGCAATAACTGTTGAAGGTACAAAGGAGCCATTTCTGGATCACCTTTTGGCTCATTATCATATTCATGTTCTTGCTGTTTTTTCTCTCCTAATTTGGCATTCTCAGAAACAGGGCACATCCACTCACCTATATTAAGGAAAACATTTAGATATACTCATTACAATTTATGTGTATATTATACAAACACACTTATTGTAACAAATTTGGCAGATAAAGTTATTTTGGTTATTAAGTTCTAATTATGTATTACATAGATTTCTATGGTATCTCAAATTATCACTTTATAAGTTCAGTGGCAATGCAACTGACTTTTTCTCATTAAGTTGGCAATGGATCTGGCCACATTCAAGATATGATAATTTCTATGTTTCTAAGTCAGGAAATTATTTTGGCACTATATAAGGGAGGACACTACTCAACAAAGCAAAAGTCTGAAGTTTTGATCCCAGCTGCTGTCAAACAACAGGAAATAGTTATTGTGGTTCTGCCTTCTGCATACAAGTGGTACTTGACAGTTTTCAAAGTTTCTTCTCTTGTCACAAATGGCCAATAATCTAAGAAAAGTCCTCCCAGAATACAATTTACAAAATGGAAATTAGAATGCTACATGACAGCTTTGAGATATTAGGCTGCCTAATAATTTGTGTCAAAATTTGGGGCTCAAGGCTCATTGTTACCTTGTAATAGGATAACTCTTCTGAATAAATGATTCTTTTGAAAAAATGCAACTCACCAATTTTGAAGAAATCAATTTCACCTTTGGTTTTAAAAATGTTTGCTGTGACATGCTGTGTTAACTACATTATATCAATATTTTGAAATAATTATATCTATATCATGCCATCCATAATGTTTTAAATTTACAAAAATGACCCTCACATTTCTCACTACATTAACAATGAAAGAATTCAAGAATAATATCAGATTTGGTAAAAAATGTTTTTTTCATGAGATTTTAACAGGATATTTTTATTTATTCTGAAAGTTTTCATTTTTCAAGAAACACATCTATGAGAAAAACTGTTTACATCCATTTTCAACCAGGTTGTTTTTGAGTAATCATTTTTTACAATCATGTTAGAAAAAGGTCATTATATCAAGTTTATATTCATTCCAGAATATTTAAATGACAAATATTCAATATATTTTTATATAGTAACAGAATGAAGATAAATGAAAGCTAACAGCTATTTGCAATATATTTATTGATATATATTTATTAAGCACAAAGATCTCAGTGTCCAATTTTATTAATAATCTCAGCTCAATTTCTTGTTTTAAAACAAGCTGAATATTTGTTGCTTAGCAATGAAACATATGTCGCCAAGTACAGAATGAAAATATAACAGAAGTCATAAAATAATGTAACTGAAGTCTCAACAAAGAGTAGAGTGACTGAGTGTCTTTAACTAACATGAAATCCAAGAAAGGATATACTGCGTCAAATAAATGGGAAACCTAAAAAACCCAGAAAATCAGAAACAAAATATAAAAGTTCAGTTTTAAAGAAGATAAAATACATGTTTGCAGCTTTAAAGTAGAAAAATACTTATTTTATGTGAGATTAAAAACGAAACAAAGAACATAAGTCACTAAAGATAGGGCCAAGCTTTAAGAAAAGCAAAAAGATTTGGATAGGATATTTTTCCAATCATGTTTTGTAATTTTAAAAGTGTCGTGAAAAAAGGTAAGACCATAGTAATTAAAACTAAGACAGTTAAGATATACTGTTAAACTATTTTTACAACACAGATACGAAGTTGTTGGTTCATTAAATAAAATATATTTATGTGTCAAACGAGTATGGCTGATGTGAAGTCGAGGTTATATAATGTCAGCATGTTTGTGTTAATGTTCTAAGTCTGAATAAAGAGTTTAATATGGAAAAGTTTGTCCTTTTCTGATTCCAAGAATTTGTGCAAATAGAATAAAGATAGTCAAACTGAATGCCTGATACCAGCATAAGTGACTTATGGCAGCGAAATCAGCCATTGATTGCCAGTTATACTGACATGACTGGTACTCAACAAAACAAAAACCATTGAGATCTCTCTTTTAGTAAAACCAAGATTTTGTTAATCACAAAATAGAATTGCACAGGGAAATTAAGCTGCTTCACAACACTTATAAGATCAATGTAAATACAGAATTTACAATTTTGGGAAAACTTAACAATGGGAGAGTTGTCAAAATGGTGAAAATTTCAGCAGTGTAAAAGGAACAGGCAGAAGGTAAGCTAAAAAACATAGAAAAGCCATAAACAATACCACACATAACATATCGCCCTGCTTTTGATCTGTTAACATCAAAGTGTAAAAACAGGGTAATAATCATGAAATTGTGATGAAAGTCATAAAACTGTTTGAAATTACTCGGAGTATTTTCTTTACTAAACAGAGCTAGGGCGTAAAAACTGTGAACTTGATGAAAATCCATTGGAGGTATACTAAAGCAGTCGGCAATCTCAAATGAATCACTGGAGTTGCATTTGCATAGATGAAGATTGGCTTCTTTTAGCACAAAAGAGATGAATGCAGGAAAACTGAGCATTAATAAGTCTCTTTAACAAAGGATTCATACTAGTAGATTTTAGTGGGTGGTTCAAAATGGGAAAACTCCTGAAAAAGTAATTAAGGGAAAGCTTAATGTGTATGTTACTATAAGCATAAAGGCCACTGATAGGTGAGGTGTAAAATGCCCTCCTGCCTGAAGACATGTTCTCACCGACAACAAAGAACAAAGATACGGAAAAGTAGAAGACAAGATAAATAGAAAAAAATTATTAAGGCAGCTGGAGTACCTTGAGATAGCAACACCTGTGTTTTCATATAGAAAGTATCCACTTGCGGGGCTACAAAATGTAAAAATACATTTATGGTTCAAGCAATTTACTCTGAAACAGTGTGAGACTTCCTTTATGGGTTAAGCATAAATAAACAGCAATTTTTTATTTCTTCAATTAAAGTTATTTACTATATAAATTTTATATAACAAAAGGAATATCTCCAACTAACTGCACTTCACAGGTTCTACAAATCTACATTCAGAATTCTAATGTATCACTGAAACAGTATCTTAGTTCAGTGAATATTTTAGCCATTAGCTAACTATAAAAATTACATATAATCTAGGAATGAATAAAAATGTACACATGTTAGTACATTTACCATATAAACAATCGATATCTGGGAAAAGTGATTTTCCTTAACTGAAAAAGAGCTTTTTATTCATATTTATTCTCACCATTTAATATATTAAATATACAATTCCTTAAATTCAGAAAATGTCAGCATACTATTGAATATTGTCACAACTACTGAATTTAATTTTTTTAAAGAAATAAAAATATTTATTTAAATTATAAGCAAAATAAAAACACTGTCACAAAAAAGAGAATAAATTTATAGAAAAATTGCCATTTCAAAGATTATTGTAAAAGAAATGTTGCTGTATTTGGTCTTGTGGTCCTCTATATTCTTTTTGATATTATACTTTTATAGCTAGTTGGAATTAAAATCAAAATTCAAATAGCAAGTTTTAAAAAAATAAATTAATTTCAAAATTAAAATATAAACAAAAATTATTCCTGCATACCAGGGGATTGAAGAATAGCTGTCACTTCTCTATGGCCTTCATCATTTCTTTCCCTAGCTTTATCTAAAGGAGTTTTCCCATCTTCATCTCTTAAATCAGGATTTGCACCATGTCTTAATAAAACCTAACAGAAATATTTATATATTTATGATTAAAAATAACAAAACTTATTTTTTATAAACAACATATAAGAGAAACTAACCTAACATTTTAGAAAATGGAAAGATAAAAAAAATTGGTTCCATATGTACAAATGTGTTTCTGAAAATTTAAAACCATAAGAACATAATGGTGTGATAAAAAAAACACAATACAAAAGCAAAACTTACAAAACTGCAATATGAAGTTATGATAGTACATTTAATATTGCAGCTTTGTAACTTTATTTTGAAAGTGAATATAGTAAATATGAACTTTTAAATGTACAATAAACATAATACTCGAATTTTTCATGCAAATAATTAAAACATACATTTCCATAGTATACTTTGCCTACCACATATTACTATGTCAAAATAATTAAAAATTTGAACATTTCAATTAGTCTATAAATAACTGATATTTGATAGTAAGAATTTAAATTTGAGCTGGTTAAACCTTAAAATTTATTCCAAGTTTCTATTTTTTATTTGGCAAGTAAAGATGCAAGTAATTCTATTAGTTACAAAAGAGTAAAAAAAAATCTAAACAGTTCTAAATATCTTCTGAAATACATATTTTAACAAGTACATGTTTCATTAAAACTTATCAAACAATAAACTCTGACAAACGTAATAGAATTATAATACATTTCTTCAACATAACAAAATTCAAGTACTACAAGTGTTATGAGGAAAAATATAAAAATATATGAAATTCAAATTAAATATATGGAAATTAAGCTTAGGTTACATACTTTAGCAACACCAGGCCGACCAAAGCAAGCTGCATAATGTAGAGATGAGGAACGTTGGCCTTTATTAACATCAGCTCCACGTTCACACAAAAACTCAACCATTTCTTGAGTACCAAATGCAGAAGCCCAGTTAAGCAAAGTTTGCCCAACATCATCCATGAAATTAACTTCAATGCCTTTGATAAACAAATGAGATAATTTTCTGCATATTAATACTATACAATTCAAATAACAAATATTTTACATTCATTATGAAGAAAAAATTCAATTTAAAAATATAAACTGCATAATCAATATAGAATTTATTACAAAAAAAAAACTAGTATTCACTGAAAATTTAACAAAAATTTTTTGGAAAATATGGCTTAAATGTTTAAGCTCCATTAAAGCAAACAAAAAAAAATAGAAAATTTTTTTAACAAGTAAAGGGTACCAAATCAAACAAAATTTAATTAAACTAGCATAAAATCCAAAACAGTTAAAAGGTCTGCATTTGCCATCATGTTTCGTAACTGGCAGTCCTATTTTTCGCAATGAATCAATTTGAAATATCTTTACAAAATCTAGTTTCTGATTTTCACTATTATGTATCAACATTCAAGTGTCTAAGTTTGAAAATTAGTCTATAATTACTTCCATTTGAGAGTTCTCAAATGATATGACAAGTAATAATCCTACTCCATACAGAAAAAAGTTGTCCATATCATCCAAAACAAAAATTTCTTGAAAAAAAATAAATAAAATATGTACTCTTCAATTTTTAAATATTAAAATAAATAGGCAGTTTTACTTGGTTAAAAGAAAAATCAGGTTTAAAAATTTTAACATTAAAAAAATTTACAAGTTGAAATTTTCCAGAAAATTGAAAAATTCTATTTATTCAAAAATAAAATTTTTTAAAATAAATAAATTTTAAAGTAAAGAAATTTGAAAATAATATTAATATCTATCTTTGAATAAGTATAAAGCTAGATTCAAAATCATTATCAACTTTTGAAAAAACTAACTTTAATAAAATAACAAAAATTCTGATTTCCAATGCCTTTAAGATAAAAATAAAAAATTAATTTTTTTTTTTGCATATAATGCAAAAACTAAATTCAGTTTTTCACTTGTTTCTAAGCAGAAAACTTTAAAAAATGAGTTGAAAATATACTCAGAAATTTACAATGAAATAAAAGCAATTTTTAATTTTTGGAATTGTATAAATTTCAAGATGTTTAAAATTATATTATTTTCAAAAATTGAAAAATATTTAGAACAACAGGATATTTCATAATTATTAAATGTAAAAAAAATACTTAAAAATATATATCAGCACACAATATAGTTTACCCCCAGAATCTATTGCATCAATTAAGGCATCTGTATCTTTACTTCGTATACAATCAATCAACTGTCTGTGTGTTCTTTCACCAGCAGTATCAACCCTACGTAAACTTGGAACTCTAGCTGGAGGTCCTCCGCCTTGAGATGACTTTGGTAAAGCTTTTCTACCTTCAAATAATAAGACCAACAGAAGATCGACTAATCGCATAGTATCCAAAACACATCTGAAAAGAAAATTATGTTTAAAATTCAGCAACCACATAAAATAAAAAAAATTTGAATTTTTCATTATACTTTTTTAAATATTAAAACACACATCTATATGCGACATACATACAAATATTCATAAAAATACAAGAATTTTTCTTTCGTTGCCAAATACCAAAATTTAGATAAAATTCAATAACCCTAAAAGCTCTATTTAAAAGATGCACAGAACATAAAATCTATAATCACATACTAAAAATATTTAAGGAGAATTTCAAAAATACACTTGTATACATTGCACTGTAAGAATTTATTGTATTTTTATAGAATAACAAAGAAGACTTAAGTAGTTAAGAAATATTTTAAAAAAAGAAATTTTAAATAATTTTAACAAAAATGTATACATATTTTATATTTAGGAATTTATAGTGAATTTTATCAACTAAATTAATAATCACAATCCTATCTTTAAAATTATGTTTTGCAATAAAGTAATTTTTTATTTACATGATAGTAAACACTGTATGCAGACCTTTCATATACTTTCTCTATAATACACAAGTCTACTTAAAATAAAGTCACACTAAATGTTATTTCCTCTATAATTCTGTAAACAGTTTCTAATTTAAGAAATATTTTCGTGCACCAAATCGATTCCCAAGCAGCTCTTACAAAGTATAAATTGTGAGTTTTTCTAAACTTCTACTTGGAAAAAAAGTATATTAATGACATTATTAAAGATTTTAAAAGGATTCACATATACACAAGTTATAGTTTAACTGAGGCCTACAGTTTAAAGTAAACTCCAAACTATACAAACTTCTAAAAAAGTTAGTTGAACAAACAAAATATTGGTTGGTTGATTTGTTGCTCTACAAACTTTTTGCCTATGAGAACTAATCTGATACAGCTCTACACTTTAAAAAGTATATCAAACCATCAGAATCACATGCCATAGAGAAGTTTGGTTTGTTTGTTGCTCAACATTTTTTTTTTTTTTTTTTTTTTTTGCACATGAGAGCTTATTTCACTGGGACCTAAGATTTTAACGTGTATTCAAAACTACTACAAACATCCAAGGTGAAATTCAAATGTATGAACTATTAAATAAAAGGCAAGAGTACTATCTATTTGGCTGCCAATTTATTAATACTCTAGCCTTAAATTTAGCGAAAGTTTTTGTGTATGATGCTTTAATCACTTTTAAGCATAAATGCAAATCTAAACACTGTTGAATTAAAAATGCAAATCTCTAATTATTTAGTTGCCAACTCAGCAATTAATAAAGAAAAAAAGATTTATAAATATTTTTTATTTCTAATGGCAAATTATGAACGGTTACAGCAAAAGAAAAGGAATAAAGATAGAAGAAAACAGAATAAAATAAACAAAAGCAGCTGAAGAGTCCATTAATCTATAACAAGTCTTTTGATTCCCAGCTCTGCAAGAAAAGTCAGATTAATAAATATGGATTTTGTTATATCAACACTTATTGAATTAATCATTTTTTTAAGTTTCTAAGATAAAAATGAGACTTGTTTGCCACACAAAAGTGACAAGTGAGACAGGAATAACAAAAAGACAAAAATCTATACATATAGTAGAAACATTAACTATTGTATTTTTTCAAATAAAAAATTACACATTTATGTAGTAAAAAATGGATGAACACAGAACTCTCCACATTTCATCATACATTTTGCATTAATAGCTCAAAAAATGCATAGTATCAACAATTTCATAACTTTTATGTACAAGTAAATAAGAATATCTTAGCAAAATTTATAAGAAAAAATTATAAATCATAACAAGTTATTAGTTACATATTTGCTTCCTTCCAGCAGATTACTTTACATACAGAAATATTAATTGATTATGTGTGTTATTGTAAAGGATAATTCAATTAATTTTAGCTTTATACACATCATTTGTTTGCAATGAGGATTTTCTTTAATATGGACAGTTTAGAGTCTAATTTATTTTGGACTAATGGAGAATTTTAGCTTCCTTAGAACTGAATATGGCCAAAAGGAAAAAGAGCTCACTATAAGTTCTGTTACTTATTGCATTAGCAATTTTTTATAATAAAGCACAACCCTACTTTATTAGAATTTAAAAATAATTGGACTGTAGTTGTTTCTTTTCTTTAAAAAAGTAATGCCTTTTAAAAAAGTAATGCCAATCATTTACCTTTTTTATTCAGGCTAATCAATATCTTTGATGAAAAAAATAAGATACAATTATAAAATGATGAACAAATAATTTTCAATACTTTTAAACTAATGTTATTCATAAGCTTCAATGAGCCTCAATTTGATTTTTGTCAAAGTCATTTAGGTCAAAGAAAAAGTCTAGGAAAAATATTTTGAAAAAGAGATACACAATACTACTAATTTATAAACTAAAAACCATTATAATACTGCAATTGATGTAATAGAAAATAATAAGCAGAAATCAAACGGAATTTAAAAACACAGAAGGTATTTTTTGCTGGTTACTTTAAACATAAATCCACAAAACAATGAAAAGCCAAGAAATATTTACGCCTCACAATAAATCCATAACTAGTTGGTAGGTTGGGTTTTCTGGCATAAGGTCCTAAAAATATGCTGTGTCAAATCCATAACTAGATTTACCCTATGAAAAGTAAGTCCAATCCTAGAATGTATAATTTATACTTAAAAGCAAGACCAAAATATAATTTAAAAGATTTTCGACAGTAGTAATTCAGTTAATATTATTAAAGTTTTATTTATTTACTTATTTTTTTGTTACATTTTCACTATTCCCTTTATAATTTGAATCTGTAGTGAAGTTCCTGGACTGAAAGCTCAAATGTGATTTGAAGCTTTTCAGAAAATCACAGCATTTACTTATGAAAGGACTTCAATACATAAAAATAATAATTGCTTTTCCCTGTTAAGTGTGTGCAACAATTTAAATCCCTGTAGTTCATCCAGACTTACACTCTACCAGTTAGAAGATGCTAGGTAGGAGAGTCTTTGTAATTTATAAACAAGAAGCAGAAAAATCCATAATGCTTGATATCTCACTCAAAATATCACTTCACTTAAAGAACATAGCACCACAGCCTATTTAACATGCACTAAACAATTTCAGTGAACCTAATAGACCTTTGATTAAGTCAGGATACAAACTATCTTACAATAATGAAAATGATGTCCAAACCAACCAGATCATTGACTCATTTTCAAATTATAAGAAAAGAACATTTTCAAATCAGAAACACAAGTTGCAGCTGTGAAAATGCCATTTAAATGATAAAATTTTGTTTCATGACAAAATACACAAAAGTATTAAAAACAAAATTTAAAAAAAAAAACTCCTGACCAATTAACAAAATAAAATTAGAAAAATTCCAACTAAACTTAGAAATTTTTAAATCATTTCAATAAAAAACTTAAGACAAAATTACAAGGTATTGTTTCTGTCATTTTTTAGTTTCAGACACAAAATTAAATATTTTCTATTTCACTAGACTTTCACATTTTTTGTGAAAAAAAATTTAAAAATGCCTAAATCTAAAATTACCTATAAGTAATCAAAGAAACAGCTAAATCAAAGTATTTTTATAATTGTAATACATTGAAAACTTTTTACTTTAATTTTAAGTGACTGCATAGTAAGTAAAAAATATGGTCTAAATTGTTAAAGATTCTATCATTAAGGAAATAAATATATTTGGAAATGATACATAAAGATGAAACCATTGAGTAAAAAATAAATATTTCATAATTTTAGAAATTATAAAAAATTATACAATGAAATTTAATATTTTATTGTATGCATATTATACCTTTCATCGCCTTGAACTGCTGACTCAATTGCAGAAGGAAGGTCAGAACGATGTAAATCCTAAAATATTAACATAAAACGTTAATAAAAATCAATTAAATATAATAGAAAAGCAGTATTGATATTACATACGTAAGTAATACTTGGTGAACCACGAAATAATGTTGATAATAAACTTATCGTTGTTGATACACTAGATGATGTTTTTACTTCAGGTGATGCAGGAGAAGATGAGGTATTTGTAGCAGAGCCACTTGCAGTGACACTATTTAATTTAACTAATAATCTATTTACAAGACCATGCTGAGCTAATGGAGCAGGATCAATACCTCGGCGAGTGAAACGATCAGCTAATGATGCAAAACATCTTAAGGCTCCATCAGAGACCTAAAAGTGAAAAATATTGTGCAAAGAAATAACACAGTAAATTATAAGAAATGAAATAATGAAAAGTTAATTAAAATAAACAAACTTGATAGTTAGAAAAGAGAAAATATTTAAAAAATAAAGATAAAATTTTACTGTTTCACTTAAAAAATTATTATACAACTTAAAACTTCATTAAAAAATAGATTATACATGAATACAAATGCATAAGTAACTCAAAATATTGCAAACACTACTATTAACATGGCATAGTCAATTTACATGTGAAAGAAACTCTAATATTCCACGAGCAAATTACAATTAACTTAACAAATTAGTTCATCAACCATAATTAAGAATTACTAAATAAATTTTTCTGAATGAAATTGTCATAATTTAGATTTTTATGACTATCATTCTTAGTTTTCAAGAAAAATATTGGCACTTAAAATTACTTTATAAAAAGAGTGCTGATAAATTCTAGAAATTTGTGTACAATGCAAAATAAATATAAATTTCACATTCACATATTTTTGTTTTTTCATTCAGCAGTTCCAAATTGCAATATTATGCGATTGTTGAAAGCTCATATACAGATAGTATCATTTATTTTTTTCATACTGATTTGTAGAATAAGGAAAACAACATGAAGCAAAACTTAATAGCTGATTGCATCTGTATGAGTGATAAATACACTATAGCTACAGCTATCAAGTAAACAAAATACTTACTATTTATCTAACACAATTATACATCTTAAGTGAATGAAATATCTATTCTTTTTGCTAAATTACCAATCCAGTTAATATGCAAGACAAGGTACGGAAGCAAAACCATTATTTTCTGCTAAATTATTATTATAATAAATACATTTTACATGGTTTGCAAATTATAACATGATTTCATGCAGTATAGACAATTTGTAGTAGAAAATTATAAAGAGCAAACATTTTGGGTTGCAAACTACACTAGGTTGCATTTGCAAGTTTGTTTCTATAGCAGATAAATACAGCAGGGCTTAAGCTAATTTAGAAAATTAATCATCATCTTGTAGGCTGCAAACAAATTGACATATTTCTTGAGAATCGTCAATTTATTCACCTTCATTTTGGAGGTGACTGAAGACGTAAACAATAATATGGCAGTTGTTTACCAAAGGAAATTATAGTTAGCACTTAGACACTACTAAAATGCAAAAATTTATTACAACCACATTCTAAATTAATTTCTCCATTTTTCTTAGGATACTGTTAAGAAACACAAAGTACAAAATCACCATCAACATACACTTCTTTTAATATTCCAAGAAGAGTATAAAAACATGTAATTACTCACAAGCATAGTTATTCAGAAACAACCATGTGTATTTTACTTTTGAATTTTAAAACTGATAAATAATATTTATGTTCCTAATATCACATCAGATCAGTTTTCAAGCTGTTAACTTATTAGCCACAAAAATGCAGAAAACCTTTCAACCTTAAAAGCATTTGTTTTTAATAAGCTCTAGAATAAAATAAAAGTTATGAATCAAGAAAATTAATTCAATAACTATCAAACCAATAAGATAAAATGAATAAAGCTCATTAAATAGGATTTAGTATATAAAATAGCAGAAGCATACAGAAAAAAACAATCAAAGTAGGCTGTTAAACTAAAAATTGATAAAATATTACTTACTAAACTGTCATCATGTTTAAGCAGTAAAGAGAGAGCTTCAACACAATTTGCTAAACTTGTATCATGAGGTTCCATTTTCCCACACAGTCTAGACACAACTGCCATTGCAGAATGTAAAGTATCTTTATGAACTAATGACCCAATGTCACGAATGAAAGATAAAACACAATTTAAACCACCAGCATCAAAAACTGCTCCTGCTTCTCTAGTGCAAACAAGTTCTAAAACCTACATAATACAAATACTTATTTATTCTAAATTTATAGAAAATATTAAATTTGCATACAACTAAAATTTAACTTTATTGGTAATATGAAAACAAAACAAGAATTGCACACTTAAATAGACATTACTTTAATGAATGTATTTAGTTTATAATGTAGTTTTTCAAAATACATTCAAAATATTTTTATACTAAATATTTGCAATAGCTTTCACCATATCAAGAATTTCGTTTACATACTTTCTTATTAAGTAAAGTAAAATCAATTAAAAATATTATGATAGAATTAAAATTATCACCATAAATTTCAAATGAATTGCAAGCTATTCTTACATGAAGAAAAAGGTTTAAATAAGGTTCCTATAAATTAAGTATTCCTTAAATAAAATACAATTTACATACAGAAGTAAAATACATAAGTAAAATATTTTATCTTTTAAAACAGTAGTTAATGGTTCACTTTATAGTTTTCATAAAAAAATAGCTGAACAAGCAAAAGGATTATTTTGTGATTAAATATGTATCTACCTCCAACAGATAAACTTCATAAAATTACAAATAGTCCTAAAGATACCAGCTTCAAACATTCTTTTAAATTTATTCCAGTAAGTTACAAATTTAAAAACTTCCAAATTTGGAATCAAATTGTTAAAGTGATAACAACATATACCATTCACAAAAGGAAAAGTATACAGTAATGTTGACCAGCAGCTTGAAAAGTTTTACTCTATAAAAATAAATGGAATTGATTTAAAATTTATCATTTTGCTAAACTTCAATGGTAATATTTATAATTTGTGATTTATATTTTTTATTTTGTGCATAAAACTTTATATAGGTTTTGGCAAACAATTTTTAAAAGGATTACAAAATTTAAAACTATTAAGTATGCCTTTATTTATTAAACGATATGTTTAAAAATATTTGATTTAGGTTTTTAATCAAAGAATAATCAGAATATGTATTGTTACTTCTATTTAACTTTAAAAGAAACTAAAATATAAAATTTTTTTTAACTTTTTTAAATTCAATATTATATTACAATAATAATTCTAACCAACTTGATTTTAAGTCTAAAGATATAAACAAAATAAGTGTGTCAAAGCAAATTTTGATATATTATTATAACTCTTTCGCGTTGAGAATGATTAGATAATATGTCAAGAAATATAAACTATTTGTGTAAAAGTAACATAATTAGTAGTGACGATCTATAAAATAAACTTTTCACTGATTAGTGCTTTAGTATAAATAAAAGCAATACAGTTCTTAAATGGTTTTAAATAAGCAAGATAGTTAAAAAAAAGTGTGAAATAAGAAGGCAAATTGATTATTTTTGAATTACAAATGGACATGATGTAAATAAGACTAAGTAATTTTTATTAACTGTGATTTAACAGTTTTTTTTTTTCACTAAATATTTTTTGCTATTAAATTTTTCCAGCTTCAAGATTCTATTGAAAACTGTTTTGCGTAATACACAAAAACCATGTTTCTTTTTAATTTTTGAAAAAAAAATTCAACAAAATTTTTTAATTATATTTTAATCTGAAAATTATAATAAAATTTTTCAAAAATCATATTTAATTAAAAAAATGTTTAAAAATATTCTTAGAAGGAATAATAATTATTTTTCTTTTTAATTAATTAAAAGGCAAATAAAACTAAAACTCCAAATAAGTTAAAGTTTAAAGCAGTAAAAATGTTTTTAAATTACAGAAAAACCCAATAAGATAAGAAAATTATAAAAAATGAATTATTTATATTAAAAAGGATGATTTTTTATAATTTCTAAAAACAAATTCCAAGATTAAACAAAACAGTTGGACAACTTTGAAATTTCACACACACATATTGATTTGATAAAAAATTATTTATAACTACTATAAAAATTATTTGTAACTCTACTACATTCATAAAAAAATTATAAACATTTTTCATTTAACTGCAAACCATGTGGAAGCAGAATTAGTACTGAAATATTCAAAAAACTAAATCTCAATTTAAATATGGAGTAAGACAATATAAAGAATTTTATAATCTATATAAAAAAAAATCTGACTTTTCAAAATAAAATACAAACCTTAATACATTGTTCAGCTAAATCTTTGCTAGCTCTAGAAGACACATCAGCAACAACTAAACGACTGCATATAGCTTTAATAGCACCATCAACAGCAACAATACGTCGAGTGCATTCTGCTGATACATCTAAATAATAAGTAATTGCACGAGCAGTAACTTCTAATACATTATCTGGAGCACATTCATCTAAAAATATTCGACAAAGAGCTGGTAGGAATGTTCGGGGAGGACAGCTAAAAAAATGAAAACAATCTTTCAAATTTTGATGCTTTTCAAACCTTCTGTTAAAAGTTCAGTTTAAATTATTACCTAAATCTTTTAGGATATTTGACTTAAACAAAAAATAATTTTTAAATATTTTTAATAAATAATTAAAATATAAATATTAATAAAATTACACACACACAAAAATTTCAAATGTAACTTAAATGTATAAATAACTAAACCAAATATTTTATACTATTAACATTGCATAAATTATACCAATTAATAAACATAATGTGAGTATATTCTGATTTTAAAAAAGTGCTACTTTAAGTTATAATATGAGTAGTATAATCATTAATCATGCAAGATTGATGGGGTTTTTTATAAATATTCATTGGACCAAAGAAAATTTAGTAGCTATTTTTGATATTCTTGACAGAATCAAATTCTTCATGTTAAAAGTTTGATGCACAAATAATAAAAGCTAGATCAAGTAAACATAGAAAATGTAAAGCACTTTCCCAAAGTTTCGTACGGTTACTCCTTTTTATCAATCAACCTCAAGATCAACAATCACAATGAAGAGAAATGGTCTCAATATATTTATTAAAAAATAGAATCAAATTCTTTTTTTATACACAGTTTTCAAATTACTAAATTTCTTTGATATTCATTTATTCAAATGGAAATGAATGAAAAATGTATTTCCCAATGCTTAAATTTAGGCACATCTCATCATTTCACTTTATTTTTGATTATATGAAGGTGGCACTAATGCCTTAAGCTTAGCAATATATACAGATTTCAAATCCCAAGGAGTTTCAAATTTAAGCTGATAATCAATATTTATTAATCTTAGTTTTCATCACAGCTATAAGGCTTGAATGGCAGGAGACTCAAGAGAAGGTTGGCACCAAGTTTCAAATCATCCATGTGAAATTTTTTTGAACAAGCTGCAACCAATTCATAAAGTAAAAACCAAATTTGGATAAATCTCAAAGTTTTCATTGCGATTTTATAATATTAAATTGATTTATAAGACTCATCCATTATAACAAAACAATTTGTTTCATTATTTAAATGAAACAAATTGTTTCATTATTTAATTGAAACGAATTAAATAATCTCTCGTTTGAAAAATATTATACTAATATAAAATTTATCTCACATTTTTTACATGAGAAAGTAAATGTAAAAATAATACAATTGTAAATAATAATAATTCTTGTACAAGTTGAAAAGTTTGAAAATGTATATTACCACACACAAGCCATTTTGAACTACAGTAGTATGCATGGGACATATGTTTAGCTCCTAAATAATGGCATGTTAAGAAACCTAACTTTAAATAGAATTATTTTTATTTAGTTCATTACCTTTATTACACATTCTAGGATGAATTTCAATAGAAGATTTAATTTCAAAGGAAATGCTTCTCACTGCACGATGCAATGGATTAACCATCTAGGTTTTTGTAATGAATCAACAATTCAAGTCCTCTATATTGACCAGATATTGAACAGTCACAATCAGTGTATATCTGTTACTCTTCATGCAATCAAAATTTTCTTAGAAAGTGTGTCAAAAACATCAAACATATCTTCAGCCTTTGTACTGTTGGTAATGTTTTTACAAAACAGGTCTTCAAAAATAGTATAACCATTAATGGAACAAATATAATTCATGCTTATTATCATCAGGAGATTATTTACTTGTAGTTTAAATATGCTCCCTTTCATTTCTTCTTTTCCTGCAATATCTTTTAGAACTACATTAGCAATGTCCACAGCAACTAGTAGAACTATCTTTCAGTAAAAATATTGGACATTTTACTCTTTGTTCTATATAATCATATTTAATGGTGTTAACAATACATTTTTTGGTACTTATGCTTGAAATATATATATTCTTTTAGTGATTAAATAATAAAATATTCTTTTGGTGAAAATCATTTGTTGGTAAAAGATTGCAACCCCGTACAGGATTGGTGCAATTTCAAAGTTTCGCGCCAAGCTACAGCTCTGTCGCTAACCTAAAATACGTCACTGTGCGCGATAGCCGCCAGCCAATAACGATCGCGTTCAAACTTCAGCTTTGAAATCGCACGTTGTTCTGAATTCCAAATTTTAAAAATTTAATATTTCATTAATAATTAAATACTATTAAGTATAAAAAATCTAATAAATAGAAATGAAATTTTTAAAACTTGATTTTTAATATACCAAGCAATGGCACCCACCTTAAAAAATAACACCAGAGTAGTGCTACCTACTACAGTGTCAACCAGGCAAGAAAGCTAAATTTCTAACATTAACAAATTTCACTTTTTGTTTAAACTCGAATTTTAATATAACGAGCAGTTACACCCATATTAAAGAAATTTAAGTATGTGGCACATTCTAACACTAACATGAAAAACGCAATACACGAGACTTAAACATTCATTTACTTATGGAAACATTCATATTTATAAAAACTCTAGTTTCTAAATATGAATAAAATTGTAATGAAAAAAACAACTCACCTAATCTACATTGCTCTCTGAATTGTAACTTTTCAATGAATATACCATTTTTATCGCTTCTAAAAATCTTCCATTATGTTTTCCCGATGATTCTTTCTCCATACATACTCCTCGAAAACGTAAAATCAATATATCCCAATCCATACTTATTAATTTTTGCAAGCAACACATAAACTCAAAAAAATCCAATATCAAAACTCAATGCTTTAAGATTATTCTGTAATAGTTTCAAGGGTTACATACAAAACGCGCAAGTCAAGTGATCACGTTACTTCACGAAACGAAATGCACGTCATACATACGTAATCTGAACCGGTAAACCAGTCTGGCGCACTTTATTACATGATTGGCGCATAGGCTTGGCACATTTTACCTTTTGTATGCTTCTCTACTTTTAAGTGCATTTTTTTACTAAAGTATTCACAGGGTTTATAACTCATGATGGGATGCATCATTTGGAGATGGATGGAGACTTAACAATTGATGACACACAAGTTTACCAACAAGATTGATTTCTATTCATTGATGCATGATTTTTATTAGTATTTCCATGGTCTGTTTCTTTTACATAAAAAAGATCCATTTTAAAGATAATACAACTTTTTTTTACAACATGAAGGACACAGTGACCACTAGAGATTACTAATAATAATCAATACCTGTCAGAAATACCAAATGATCTAAGTAGTCAGGATAGGATGTCAATATTTCTGTTTATTGATTACTGTGAAATATCAGCAATCAAGAAGGCAGTTGCAAAGGTCAGAACATGAAAACTCTAAACATGTACCCTGTAGTCCTTGAAGAGTAAACTAATTTTGGTAATATTTTTCCTGCTCTGCAACAACTGAAAATTGTTTTCTGTAACCCTCGATGCCTCTACATGTTCCCTTGCCAGACATCCCAAAACCCATTCAGGAGGGCGATAAAGTTTGCAACCTAGATTTAGCCTTACAAATCAGTGTAATTGCCAAATGCACCGAACCTGTAGATTACTGTGCCAGAATGGATTTCATTTGCAATTCCATAATATATTCCAAAATGCGCAATTTGTTTGCAGTCTCAATAACTCTTAAATCTTATGTGTTTTATTTTAAATTTATTTTTAAATGGTTGAATGCAAAATTTTATTTTCTTTAAATCAATTTATGTTTTTAAAAAACTATATCCAAAATTAAATTTATATTTTCGGAAATTATTTTGGAAATAGCTTTTTTAATTTAGAGCAAAAGGAAAGTTGATTAGGTGAGTACCTTTGCTTTTTGTTACTCTATTCAATTTGCTATTTTATGTACTAAAATATGTAATTTATTAAATAATGTACCGAAATATTTGCGATACACATATAGGTTTATTGAATCGTATTACTCAATTAAAACTAGAACAATATGTTATTTTAAGGAGCACACCACTGCCTAGTTAATTAGAAAACCAAGATTATTATCAATATTAATTTCTAGAGTTATTTCATAATATTTGTTTTGCGATATGTAAATTTCATAAAATAATATGCAATCAAGCTTAGTCTTTAGTTTTGTAGTAGTAATTTAGATAATAATTTTATTGTGTGTGTAAGTAAAATAATTTAGATTTTGATATTTGAAATTGAAAATAGCACAAGACTGTGATACAGAAAGTTAGGGATCAAGCACGATCAGGATTTCAAAACCAGTGATTTTATCATGACCTGATGTTGATTTGAAGAGTTTTTGCTTTTTAGAGATTTTACATTTAAAAATCATGTTATTTTGTCTTTGCCATCACTTTTGAAAATCATACCTAACATGTTACGTATACTAGGATTTTACCATATCTTTTGCTAAAATACTTGTTTTTCATTCAAACAAAAAAATAGAGCTGCAAAATTAAATATATAATAATTAGCTAGATTAAAAATAATTTTGTGAATGTCAACAATTAATTTAGATATTCTTATAATTCCTAAGAATATATATATTCTATATGAGTTTCATACTTCATACTTTTCAGATACTTGAAGTAATTAAAATAACATACATGAAAATTTTATTTTTATACACTTATATTACTTCAATTCTAAAATATTTTAAAAAAGGGAACACAAAATTTAATTTCATTGAAATGTCAACAGGGCAAATATCTGATAAAAAATAAAATCCACAGAAAAAAATAAGAAAAATTTTAATGAAGAAAACTAGAATTGATAGTGTAAAATAATTTTTTAGGCTCTCATAATTATAACCAAAACAAAATTTTGCCAGTCTTCGCGCCCGAGAATGATTAGTCATCAATAACATTGACCCCAAACAAATTAATTATTTTTTCGTTACAATTAAATATTAAACTATTTATTACAAAGTGCAATTGTGTTATAAACTAAGAACTGTCAATGCACTGAATCATTTTATTTCAAACTTAGGGATGTTTGTGCTTTATCAAAGCAGTTTCCTTTCTTTGAAGATTTTTCAAATTAAAGTAAATTTCAACAATCATAGTCGCATTCTAATATGTAAGGGGAATCAAAAACTAGGCTGATATGCATCCAACATTTGGTATAAGTATTTTATGTTATGCATAGCACAAATGATTATAAGCCAAACTATTCTACCAATAAGTATTTAGATTTATCTGTGATAACAGATACATAAAATTGCTTCATATTCAACAGTTGGCAGCCTCCATATAAGGCAATTACAGCCTAAACCTCAGGGGCATGCTTTTAACAAGTGTTTCAGTAACGGACAGTAGTATTTTCTTTCTACTTAGCTTGGAGCACAAACATGTAGTCTTTTCACTAATTCTAAACAAACAGTTAACTTCCCCATAACTTAACAGGAGCCCTAAACTCAGAGATCCAACTCATTCCAGAGTTATTCCATAGGATTCAAGTCTTGTCTATGGGCAGGTCAATCTAATCAGTTTACTCTTTTATCAGCATACTAATTCATGGTGGATGTTGCAAATTAACAAGTAATGTTGTCATCCTGGAAGTAACAATAATCCAACCAATGAAATTGCCAGAGTAGGAAGTAAATGTCTAGAATAGAAAAGTTAAAGTAGGTCTAGAGCCTACCACAAATTGGAATCAAGAGTCCCAGTCTGTACCATGAGAAATATCTTGAGACCACAATTCCCTCTTCACTACATTTTACTATAGGTATAATGCATTCTGATAAGATATTCATTCTTCAGGCATATGACAAATCTAGACTTATATGTGCAACTCACCATTTGAATAGATTAGCACTGTTGGATATTGTGATCAAAGGTTTATGAGGGAAGCATGACCATGGAAACAAAGCAAATGTGGTTCCATATTAAATACAAATCAGATAATTGGAACTCCTGGAGTATGTCGGTCATCAGTTTTGTGTAGCTTTCATGGATTTCTTTGGACAATGCTATTCAGTCTCTCTAAGTTTCATGGGACTACAAGTCAAAGCCTGTTAATAATCACTACTCATCTTCCACTTCTTAATCACAAAAGACAGAGTCAATTTTGGAATGGTTAACTCACTAGACACATCCTTTAAAGATTGGCCATTTCTATTCTATCTGACAATTATACTTTTCTCAAAATCAGACACATCAGAACATTTTGGCATCTTGCATGTTCTTGCAGTCTCTTATGTAACATTTAAATAGAGGAGACATGATCAGAACCACAGATGTCCTCATTTGCATAGATATCTAAATATTCATTGGTATGTAGTTTATACCTAGTCTTCCAGTAAAGCATATAAAATCACGGGATTCTAATATGAATTTTACCATATTTCTCAAAAACATGAAAATTCTTTATTTTATAATGAACACTCTTTTCTAAAAAACTTAACTTAGGGAGTAAAATGGCTGATAAAAACGTTTAAAAGTAACAAGCAATATCAACATATCAAATTATGAATCATTCATTTTAAGGGAGTTTTTTTTTTTTTTTTTTAAATCAAATAATATTAAAATGAAGTACACTGACAATATATTTTTAGAACAAATGAAACTTAAGTTTATTAAAAAATTTAAACAGAAAATTAATTTAGTTAAGTTTACAAAATCATTATTTGTGACATTTGCAGCATTCTAAGATGACAAATACAATAGAAAATTACTTGCCTTTAAGATGATTGAAAACATTAACAATAAGAACTAAAAAATTCTGGTAATGAAGAAAGTTTATTTTTATTTATCAAAAACAAAAGGAAACAAAATAGTGAAAAAAGAGTATTGATTAAAGAAATGCAGGTATATTAAAGATTTCTATTTAACAGTCACCATTTACCCAATGTTATAGAAACTGCAGCAAATATAAATGATATAAATTCAAACATTTATGATTTTGCATTTAAAATACAGTTATAAAGAAATTACAAGTTCAAAATTCTTAGAAAAAATTAACAATAATTGACTTATAACAGTGACTAAGAAAGCATTAAAGTTGGTATTTGGAATTGGATTTCTAGATTTTACTATCATTTCTAATAAAGATGAACCAAAACAATCAAGTTATAGAACTTGGTTATTTCTATTATATGCGGATTACATGAAGCTGGACAATTCTTATGACATTATAGTTACAGCTATATATTTATTTAATACTGGACTTAAAAGTTTATATAAGATAACTAAATCATTTATAAATTAAGTAAAAATATTTTCATGTTTTCACATTTTATTAAGTTAGTTGTATTAAAATTTTTTACAGGAGGGATAATTCTTGGATGCATTTGCTTCAGAAAAATTGCATTAAAGGATACATAAAATTATCTCATAAATATAAATTCTTTTTAAAGAAAATCTGTGTGAAGTCTCATTTTTTAAAAATATATGTGTATATTGTGGCGTTTTCTTCACAAGCACAACAGCTCCTTAGGCATTGGATGCTTCAACCACACACTCCCTCCAATGTCTTCTATCATCAGCGACTCCTCGTCAATTCTTGATTTGTTAAGATTTTTGTCTCTTTTAGTATCAACCATCTAGTAGGTAGTATTCCTTTAGCAGAGATTCTTCAGGTTTGTTATTCTTCAGTTTTTTTAAATATTAAGATTTTTTGGAGTATCATCGGTGATATTGTTGTATCATTAGACAAAAAAATGTAAATACAAATGAAAAAAGTGTTTAATTTAAATATATCATAATGGAAACTGCAACAGTTATTCCAAGAATTTTGAGTTACTTCTTAACTTTAACTGAATTTTGCCATTAACAAATAAAGATCTTTAAATAATTACCTTAACCTTTAAAAATATTAATGCTTTTATTTTCTCAAATACCTAATATTAATAATATGATAAAAATGAATATGGTAACCATCAAAATCTTTACAAGATATAAGATAAAAAAAATATTTATAGACAAAGATTGTTACTTTTGAAAGTAATTTAATTCTATTTCATTCAAGAAGCATCAATTATATTTTTAATCCCAGTAAAAAGCAAAAGCAAATACAATTGGTTGGTTGATTGGATTTTGTGGTGCAAAATACAAATTAGGACAAGTAAAGCAAGTATAAATTTGAGATTAAATTTCTTTTTAATTTGTATGGAAACTAATAGAAAATTTCTTTTAGTTTAAATATATAATTTTACTAAACAAATTTTTACATGAGTTAATTGAAATGCATAGTGGATTTAGAAAAAATAATGCTAATTGATTACATTTTCACATCAATCATTTAGAGCTTGATAATAGGAAAATATTCTTTGAAGCATGTATAATTGCATTTTTTTAATGATGAAAAGGAGAGAAAGTGATTTTTCATGCTAACTTTTAGTACAACAGAAATTATCTATGCAAACAAACATTCTAAACTTTTATAATTTTTAAGAAAGAATATTGGATCAGAATAGGGTAAGGTTTTGAGTGTATAAATGTATCATTACATATATTTCTACAATGTGTTAACTAGTAGGTATTTTATTTTTAAAAATATAAATTATATCTGCTATGCAATAATATAAAATAAATTTATCTATAAAAATTAATACAGCAGTAGTAGTAAAATATCACAAGAATAAAAATAAATATTTTTTAAACAGTTTGTTAAACATTAAATGAATGAAAACTAGTTACACTATTTCCATAAAATATTTTTTTTACTAAATAAAAATTATTACACTATAAAAGTGAATTAATATTTCTTATAGGTTGAGCTAATATTAGAATATAAATTAAATTGTTTAATTATACAAATTATTTACAACAATATATATTAAGCATTTTGTTTTTCAAGACAGATTTTGGAACTTTTAATATTAATTTTAAGTTTTTTTCACTTAAATTTTTTTATAAATTATATTCAACTATTTTATAATACACTAAAAACAATCAAACCTAAGGTAGGATTTAAACCCACAAACCACTGAACCGATGGCCACAGCACTAACTATTTAGCTGCTAGCCCAGCATAGATGGAAAAATAAGACTTTAGTTCTTTCAACACCATTCAAAACATGTTATACACATGCATAAATATTAAATTACAATTTTAAAAGAGAATTTCTTTAAACCTACAATTCTCTCAATATTTTTTAATTATCTTTGTTTCTTTGCTCTCGACAGATAAAAATAGGTATTACAGATAAAAAAAATGATTAAGATAAATGCAGACCTAACTATTGCTAATAAGGAAATTCTGTTTTACAGAAATTGTATACAATGACCTTGGAAATTGTTCATAGCAATTTTCCCATTTTGTCACACTAAAGCTGAATCTTTGAAACTTTGGTTATTTGATCATTTTAATTCTATATTCAGACAGACTATACATTTTATAGATAACATGTGGTTTAACAAATATACATCAAACTCTTTATAGATATTCCAAATTACTCAAAAAGTACATTTCTCCCAATGAAAATATAATTATTCATTATTCTGAAAGAAAACTAAAATCACATAAATTTTATCATTTATATAAATCATATTAAAAATATTCAACTTTTTACATTGGAAGTAACAACTTTGGGATTACTAGTATTTTTAGTGTCAACTAGTGTGATATTCAACTAGTGTAAATAGTGAGCATAACTGAATTTTTTTAATTTTTTATTTTAGAAGTTGAGAACCAGATCCAAGCACTGATCTAATTTAATGAATAATTTAGAGATAATACAAACAAATACAATAGTTAGTAATGCATAAAATTTTATATAAATTATATTATACAAAAAAATTTTACCATGTATTTAAAAAATGATGCATTCGTAGTTAATTAAAATTTGTAAATTTTTTCCAGTCAATTACATTATTTAATACACTAATTTTATTATACAATTTTTTTTTAAAGTTTTTAGATAACAACAAATATTTCTTTTAATAAATCAATTCTATAATAAATTTATTTCATTATTAAAAATCAAAAAGAATTATGGTTTATTTAATTAAACACAACTCAAAATAAGCTAATAAAGAATGAACTGGATATATATATATTTTAGCATTTACTAATTTCTACAATTTTATTCCCCTGCATCAATATTTTAATCATTTTAAAATTTCAATCAATAAAAATTACCTGCTACTATATTAAATTTCCATATATTTTAAGTAAATGTTAAACTTAAAATATCTTTTTTTTATTTACATTATTTTTTCTTTCCAAACTGATATTTATATATATAATTACATTCATAGGTAGATGGATATACAAGTACATCATAACATACCTTCCTTAAAAGAGAATATTGTATACACATAAATTATTTTGAAGTTTTCTTGTTAGAGTTGTACTGGACTGAAATAATTTACACAGAACCTGAATAATTTTTTCATAATAGATTTGGAACACTAATATTTAGTTAAACTTTCAAATAGATTAAGAAATCAAAGAAAACATTAATATTTTACTTTTTTATGTGTTTTCCAGATTATAATTACATTTCATATTTACCAAATGAAGTTCTTACTTCAAATGATTACATATAAGAATAAACTGAAAACTCTTTGTAAATAATGGCCTTATAATTTTAGTACCAAATATTAAACAAGCTAATAGATAATTGTCTAAGATAAGAAAAATTGTCAATTAAAATAAAATATTTTCTTTAAAATATATTAAGAAATCTACATTTGAATTAAAATTCAACACATAGAAATCTTTATATTGTTATGTCTTATGAATTTACAAAAATGACATTTATTATCTATTTACATCTTCCATAACAGAAAAAGAAAAATATGAAAGCAAACCAATATATGTATTACTTAGCAATGGTATGATGCAACATCATGCAAATGATATTAATCTTATTGTCTGTCATCATGAAATAATTATATTTGGCATGATGAATGATAAACAACTTAATACATATAATCATTATAGAAAGCTTTCTGACTGATATCCCTCAATGGTAACTTTTTTGTAAATGAGGGCTAATTAGATCAGAAATCCACTTTAAATTCTGGTATGAGATTCAAACTCAGATACATAAAATACTCAAAAAATATTTTATTTGATTGAAAAAAATATGAAAAGAAAAAATCAATGACATGAAGCTCTCGTTGGACAGAAAACTACATATATAGATAATTACAACATATGCAATTCTAATCTATATCAATAAAAAAAAATTTTTTAATATAAGGGATATATATTAGTTACTTTTTGAAGTGGCATGATCATGCAGCAAATTTAATATTAATTATTAAAGAATGATAGCAATTCCATAAGCTAGAGAATTAAAAATTATAAATTTAAACATTCTAAGGATTATTTTCTACCATGTGATTTGATTTGTTTTTTGCTAAAAGCTTATTCTTCAAATTTGAAAACTAATTAGAGCAGGACCTAAAGTGGAAAATGTATTTTGAACCACTATAGACATTTCTATCATGGAGGGGATCATAAAATAAGCAGAAAAAAATTATCTTTAATTTATACACTGGAAAATAAATGTTTAATAAAATAATTACCATGTATTTTAATTAGGTAATAAATTAAAGTCAATAACTCTTCTCTTTCTGTTAAATTCTAATGAGAAAAATATGATAGCATTTTATTTTTGATTTATATAAAAGCAATATTTAAGGTTTTTAATAATTTATTTAAACGCAATTTCAACACATATAAATTTCATGCTTAACATTTGAAGATGACTAAGAAAAATACACTATGCACATTCTTTTAGTTCTAAACATGAAATATACTTTTAAAAAATAAAACTAATACAGAAATTTTCACTACAGTAAATTCAGCAAAATCATACCATGACTAATGAAAATAAATCTTAAAATTTTCTTTAAAAAATTAAAAACTTTTAAAATATCTAAATAAAATATCTAGTTTTTAAATTGTATTTTATATGAGATGTTATTTAATACACAACAAGAAATTTTGAATTTCTTACTGTTACTTTTCAAAAAAAATTTATCTCGCAACATAATGCATTTTTGCAACTGCATTTATCCACCACAATATCACTTTTCTCAAATTTGATAATACATATACATATATTTGTTTGAAGAAAACTTCTACTTAAAATAAACAATATTCATGTTAATAAGTATAAAAACACATTTCATTTTGTACTACCATTTTACAAATTATATTAGATGATACAATAAGTTTGGTTTATTTTAAAAAACAATAGGTAAATTTTGGAGGAAAAGGGAACTCCCAAAAAAACTAAATATGCTATCAAGCAAAACTCAAAATCATATTTTTTTAAATATTAGGTATTCTAAACATTAAAAAATATACAAATAAATTATCTTGCTATACATTTAAAACAGGCAAGTTGCACAGAAAAAGTAAATGTTAATAAATAAAGTATCAACCAGCTTAGATGTTTGTTAAGATTTCTCAGAATTAAAACATTTTTCAAACTGCATGATCAGTTATATATTATATCTGAATTTTCAAATTTAAATATTTAATATTATATATACAAAATATTATACTGATGTCATATAATACACATCAAATTCAATTCAAAATTCCCATAAAATAAATCTTTTATAATAATTTTAAGTAGATTATAACATCAAAATTTGGGCAAACATATGCCACTAAAAAAACGCTAGTAAAAATAATTCCAATATATGTAAATATTGTTTTATATTCAAACGAGGATATTGTACTGAATAAACTAATATAGATTGACACTTATGTAATATAATAATTAATATTTTTATATAGTGTCATTAACCAACATACAAAAGAAAATTTAGGTAATATAATCTCTTTACACACAAAAAATTAATAACTTATATAGAATTAAAAGTAAATACCTTTCAAAACATCTGTCTACGTTGTCTGACATCAATAATAACATACAAAGTTGCTCTAAAGCAATTAATTGCATATCTCTTTCGTCTCCTTGTCCCATGTTTAGCCATTCTAATAAAGTTTCTGGATCAACTTCAGCCATTTTAACTATTTTTTTTAATACAAAATTTAGAAAGTATATTTTTAGATGTTTTTGTTATCACATTCATGAATATAAGCAGTTGCATTCACGACCAAATAAAACGATGTCAGTCATTCTTAAACACTATATGTTAGTTTTTATTCAAGACTTGAATAATAGGTGACAATTTCATAACACAAATCCTTGTCAAAGTGCGGTGAAATGGAGGGAATGACTAATTATATAATACGTTTAATACTGAATTAAAAAATAAATAGCTTTGCATGGAAACATAACATGTGAATAACAAAAGTGATGAAACAAGAAACTCTCTTAGTTTACATATAAACCCCCTATTCACAAAAAATAGTGCTACTCATAATCCCTTCTGGTAAGTTGAGTTGAGAAAACCATTTAGTTCAGAAACAAAACAATAGAAATTTCAAAAAAAGAAATGAAGTGAAATAGTGAAATTAAACTTTGATCACAACAGAATCGTATGCAAAGAAGAGAAGCAAAGAGAACGACAACTTTGCTGTTGTCTAGATCATTTAGTCAGAATTCAAAATTACGATAAAATCAAATACTAAATAACTTCAAGAGGATAAAAATAAACAGATAGCTCCCGACAAATTTCATGACAGCACTATAATTCAAAAGATATGACCAATCATAACTATTCAGTCAAACCAATGTTTATTTAAACCTCTCTTGTATATTATACATCAAATTAATGTGCAAACTGCTGCGTTTCTAGTTCGGATAAATTGTGCAATAGTTCTAAGAATAAATTAGGTACAAGTGGTTATTAAAATAATGGAAATATTTATGAATAAAAATGACATTTTTGAATATACAAAATAAACATTAAAATAAAATATGTTTCTATTTTTTTTTTAACATAAATAAATAGAAATTTGTATATTTTGGTAGTACGTGCTAGCTTCATTGAAGTTTAGTAAGTCTTGAATTTTTTTCACTTTTTTAATTTTATAAAATGTCAGATCGCACAGATTTTAAGGATACCAAATTGTAGGAGTCCGTTTAGTTGGGACAAATATGATCGAAGTATCAGAACTCGTAGGCATTTTTAAAGGTACGGAACCTAAAGTCATGATATATATATATATATATATATATATATATATATATATATATATATATATATATATATATATATATATATATATATATATATATATATATATATATATATATATATATATATATATATATATATATATATATATATATATATATATATATATGTATGTATATGTATATATATATATATGTAGCATGCACACAACTTGGCAAAATAGTGTATAGAAAGCGAAGTTCAGGGAAAGATACCGAAGGAGATTGAAGTGGATTGCATTGTCTAAAAAGTGAACAATTGCAGCAGAAGTGACCACAAAAGTCAATCAGCATCTTCCTTTTCCAGTGTCAATAAGTACAGTCGGATGATGCATTCATAGGTAAAACATTAACCTCAGAGCAGTAATCCCCAAATAATTAAATACAAATGTTAATGAAAAATGTCATTTACAATGATGTCCATAATCACAAAACCTGGTCATAAACCATGGGATGAAAGTTGTAAGAGCTTTATAACGGAGAGCTAGACTTATAACAAAGACATGTCGTGAAACTAGATAATGTTCATAAATCATTTAACATAGGCATTTCATAGAATTGAAGTCAAATGCATAGTTTCTCCGCATGTCTGCGTCAAATATAGATTAGCTCTGATATTTAATAAATACTTGAACGGAAGCAATTTTGTTTATTTTTTTTCTTTTTGAATATTTTATATACTTTTTACTTATAATTACTCTTTCTTTAGAAATATTGTGGAAAAAATAGCAGGAATTACATTAAAGAATATTGAAAGCAGTTACATTGAGAGAAATTAAGTTGATTAAGAAATATGATTCAAAAAACTGTTTAACGTTTTTGTAAATCGATTCAAATTTATTATATTTCAAATGTTAATATAGACGAGAAAAAAGAAAAAAATCCTCTTAATTTTATGTGATGATTGAATTAAATGGAGCATAAAATCTACTTTTACTTATTTGAACTTAACAAATAAAGATGCATAGTACTTAAAATCAAGGGTAATCTTTTTTATTAAAAAAGCGTTCTTGAAGAAAAAATTAAATCAAACAAAGAAAGTTATAACTTGATGTGAATATAATATAAATATGCAAAAACTATATGCAGTTATTTATGAGAAATATATTTTATTAAAAAAGATACTTTTTAAATCTTCAAGGAATTACGTCAAGTTTTCGAAATGTGTGATTATAGCCACAGGTTTATTATTTCTTTGTTCTAAAAACACTTTACTTTCAGTATATGGTTGCTAATTTTCATATTTGTATGAATAACAAAATATGAAATGCTTAAGATTTTATAAATTAATTTATAAAATACATACAATAATTAGGATAAGCATTTCAAGTTATAATTACCAGAATTATTAAATTTGAAAATGATTTATCAGAAGTACTATCTTAAATGCGAAACGATAATTTGGATAAAAATATGACAGGAATTTATCAAAAGTGTTTAATCTTTTTAGAAAATTTTTTGAATGTTGGATATAGTTATTAAAACAATTTTTCTAGCTTTCTCTAAGATAATACGCATTGTATTAGTTGTAGTGGATAACTGTAAAATCCTATTTCAGATTCTGTATGACTCAACATACAGACATTATGAATTACGTTGCATGAATATCTTCATGTTATCTATTAAACCCAAGTTTATCAATATATTGCGTGAATAAAATCAATGTGAATTTAAATGAGATTCCTTCTTATGTTGGGATTTTATTAATCTTATATCGTACAATCAATGTTCAATTAACTATATCAGCTTAGCTCTTCTTAACAACTTTAATATACTCTCATGGAAATCAGTATTATACTTAATAATACTATAATTTATCTAGACCAGTGATTCTCATCCTATGGGGCGCGGCCCCCAAGGGGGCGTGAATACACTAATGGGGGGGCGAACATATCCAAGAGAAAAGGTTATTTAAAAAAATTGATTAAGTGACTGAAAGGAAAGAACACAAACACACATACAAAACAAATACCTACATTTCGACTTATTTAATAATTAATTTATTAAGTTAAAACAACTTACTAAATTAAAAACAAATTTAATAATTATTAGTGACTTCTTTGGGCCTGTCTTTCAGAGCAAATTTTTTCGAAGGAGGGTTTAATATTAGAAATAGACACTCTCAGTTCTTTTTCTATATTTAGCTGAGATCTATATTTTGTCTTCAAAGAAGCCACCGCAGAGATCCAGTTTCACAAAGGTAAGATGTTGAAAATGGTAGTAGAATGAAAAATGCCCTTGTTTTTAGTGTAGAAAACTCATCAGGATGATGAGTTTTCTCCTGCGCAAAATTCAAAGAGTGATTTATTACTCAATTGTCTTTTGGTTTCGCCGCTTGCCGTGAAGTCCATGAAGGTTTCTTCCTCTTCAATTGAGAGTCCTTCGGGCATATTTTGAAATGGATCCCTCACCCACTTTTAACATGATATCAGTTAGTCGTCAGCAAGAAAGTACTTTATAAAATTCTTTGCTAGCATTGCTAAATGATTTTCATAGGTTACAAAAACAACTTTTACATGTGGTTCTCTAGACTTGTAAATTTTAATACAATCATTCAAATTTGCAAACATTGTTAAGTTTTCTTGCTTTAAATTTCTGCTCCACAATTCAAACTTCCTACAAAAAGCATTAACTTTATCACTCGTATCCAATATATGTGTATTTTCTCCTTGCAGTTGAAGATTCAAGTCATTTCATTTCTCGAATATGTCGACCAATTTCAATATGCTTATCTCAGTTTCATTACAAATAAACTATCGCGAAAATTCTCAGCTTTTGGTCTGTTTTCCTCTTCTAGGAAAACAGCGATTTCTTCTCTTAATTCATAAACACGTTGCAAAAATATCCCTCATGATAACCATATCGCCTCGCAATAAAATAGTAGCACTAAATGTACTGCACTCATGTCTTTACAAAGTGCTGAAAAGATTCTTGATTTCAGGGCTCTCATTTTTATATAATTTACTACGGTTACAACCGTACTTAACATGATATTCAAACCAGGACTCATTTCTTTAGAAGCCAAAGCTTCTCTGTGGATCATGCAATGTGTCCAGACGCACTGTGGCTATTTTTGTTTGGCAAGTGCTTGAATGCTTTGGAATCTTCCGGACATAAAATGAGCAGCATTGGTGCATATTCGGACGCAATTTTTCCATTCTATGTTTGCCTCGTTCATAAAATCATTTAAGATAGCAAATAATGCGAGTGTGCTGTTGCTTTGAAGTCTATTGGTTTGCAGAAAAGTAATTCTTCTACTATTGACAAATCATCACAAAACCAAACATAGACAATGAAATGAGCATCTTTATTACTATATGTTGCCTCATTGAGTTGTATTGAAAACAATTTGTCACGCAACTTCGATAAAAGCCGACACTTTACGTCTTCAGCTATATCAGAAATTCGACGGGCAACAGAATCATTTAAAAGAGGTATAGACTACAATTGCTTTGCAAAATTATTTCCAAACATAATTTCTACAACCTCAATTACGGCTGGCAAAATAAGCTCTTCACCAATGGTGCGAGGCTTTTTACATTTGGTTACTTTACATGAAACTTTGTAAGAGGCCATTAAAGCTTTTTCATTCACAGACAAAGTTTTTTTAAACAATTTTTCCTTTTAATGTGATTTTAATTTTAATTTCAAGAATTCTCTGGGTTTGCTTACGTACTCCCTATGAAACGTTTCCAAATGTCGTTTAAATTTATTAGGTTTCATGTTGTCTGCCGCCAATATTTTTGAGTAAATGATACACAGGGGTCTTTCTTCTTCATTTACTTCATTACTAGTGAACCCAAAATTTAAGTATTTTTGAGAATATTTTCTTGGTTTTATTTTCGGAACCACGCTCGTTTGTGTACATGTTGATGCTTGTCTATCGTCTAATGCTCACTTACGTCCGCTTAAAAATTTATCCAGGATTCTGTATAAATTTGCTGCCGTGAATATTTAATATGATGAATTGCAATTACACGAAAAAATATATAACATCAGAATAAATTCAGAAAAATATCAGAATAAATTCAATAGCGATAGAAGGGTCAACTCGAATGAGATTTTCTGGAATTGAAATTGGCGTCATACAACTTTCTTCTTTTCCCTGTGAGAAAACGTTTGCTCACATCTGCGCACGCTCCTAACTTAACTTTTAAGCTGACTAGACAAATTCTAGACTAATCGAAACTTGTCGCAAAATCGTGCGAATGCCCGACATGGCGGAAAGCAAGAGCAATAAAAAGGCTTAGCATTCTTGTTTTTTTAAATGCCGAGGATCGGTGTGGCAAAATGTCAATAAATTTCCGTATTCTTGATAATTTGTAAAGATTAAAATTAAGGTTGTAGTGTAGGTTTAGTGCCAAAATACTCATAATATATTATTATTGCATACATTTTATTGTATGCGGTGGGGAGGGGGGCGTGATGAAAATTTTGATTGAAAATCGGGTCGTGAATACTAAAAGGTTGAGAAATACTGATCTAGACCAATTTCTTATAAATGAGTAAAACTAATTAAATTTAATGCTAATTAGTTTTGTTGAAAGTAAAGTAATTGTGATGCTCTTTACTCTTTTGCAAATATTGATGAAGAATTCATTGTGTAGTAGGGGTAAGAAGGCATTTTTTTAAAAGGACTCCTATCTTACTAATGCTGGAACAAAGAAAGAATGACTTTCTACATGCATGTGCTTGCCAGACATCCCAATGTTCAGAAAAATTCTGGTGTCCCGGCTGGTTTATTTCACAACCCGGTAAAAATTAGATTTGATTTTATAGATGACCAAAAAAGTATATAATTAACTTACGAAGTACGAAGGATTACTTATAATTTGTCATTTATTTCTGTTCTTTATGATAGGCGAAAATCATAGAAGAATGATGATCTGCTAACAAGTAATATTGTTATCGTATTGTTTTGTCTCACCAATCGTGGACCTGTGTAAAGTTTCGTGAAGAAAATGGCTCAAGCTATTTGATCACTTCTAGGATAATCAGTTATCAGTTCCTAATATGATCAAGATTTTTGAGTGTGCCTTCTGCTTACCTGCGGCATCAACACCAGTGGAGAGTATTTCTTTGATGAACAACGCATGGACTGATCATAAAGGTTTGAAGGAATTTACGATCAACGGATTAGATTGTAAAGATTTTCACAAGATTAAAACCAAAAACTTTTTACAGAAATCCTGTTAAATAATAAGTAATGCATGTAAACATAGCTCAAATTTGTATTCCTCATTTATATATATATATATATATATATATATATATATATATATATATATATATATATATATATATATATATATATATATATATATATATATATATATATATATATAAAGTGTTTCTTCTTATTTAAGAAACTCATAAATATGAACGTGTTGGAAATAAGATTTCTAATTTATATGCTAGTCATTTATTATATGTTACTCTTGTTTAGGTTCCTAATCAGTAATCATTAATTCATAGCACATAACCTTCTAAAATACTTTAAAAATTCGCCAAGCATGTGTACCCTTGAATACTCATGACGCTACGGGAGATTTTTCGGCGTCCAGATTGAATATTTATGAAATCTGGCAAGCCTATACGTGCACAACTATCAAGATAAATGTTGTGGACTTTCTGAGTTTTCTTCTTTGCTACACGTGAATACAATTCACAATCTAAGAAAAACATTTCTAGACGGCGTTATGCTCTTACTGTTTAAAAAAGCCTTACAACAGCTTTAAGCAGTTATGTTAATCACTATGCAGTGTCAAGTTCATTCGTTGGAGAGGATGCTTAGAAATATTTCTGATTTATAGCTTATTTAAATATAAATTGTTATTTAAAAATCGAAATTGGCAATCCATTACATGAAATTATCGGGAACTTGGTTCACAGTGACTTAATGGTAAGCCCACGTTTTTGGAATGGAAGGTTTCAGAATTGTTTTGAATCGTCAGTAAAAGATGGGTTGATTGATTGTCTGAAGTTTAATCGCATAAGGTCCTGCCTAAGTTAAACTGCGCCAAGCACTTGTTAAATTGCATAATAATTTTCTATATTTTATTGAAGATTTTTTTAAAATAATAGTAAAAGATGGGAAATTAGTGTTGCATTTTAACTTGGTGAACATGCATCAACAGGCGCTTAAAAGAGTATTCTCTTTTAGGGATGACACATAATATTTTACTTTATCACTCTTTTATCAAAACGGGAGTGAAAAATTGATAAACTTACTTTATGCTTAGCAAGGAAAAATATTTTAGCAAAATACATATCCTTTAATATAAAAAAATCCCTCTCATAATGCTCAAGATCATAAATAAGAATATTAAAAAAAAAATATTAATGCTAAAGTCGTTATCGAAGTACATGCCATGAATTGAATTCTCATTCACTGAGTATCAGCCTGCTCATTTGAATATTGCATATAAAGGATTTGTATGTAAATTTGGGAAATTATTCATTTTCGCATTTCTTTTTAATGTAAATAATTTTTATATGAAAATAATTTTTCATGTAAAGTAAAAATTTTTTAAATATTCAAAAAAGACGGCTATTTTTATACTAACTTTCTTTAAAAATAAATTTCTGGAAATTACTTAGTGACTCATACTTTTACTTAAGGTCACATGTTATAAAACATTTTTCTCCATTTATTGGAATAGTTTACGCATAAATTTTTTGTGTTCACTTCTCTGGATTAACCCCCCCTCCCCCCAAAAAAAAAATATCCTTTAAATTCTGCGCACATTATTTTCAATACAAATTAATTTCTTGTATAATTTGAAAAATACATTTAATAAACGTATTTTTTTCTTTGTAAGGACTTCAATAACTTCAAGAGGAAAAATTAGAGAAAAACATTTAAAACACATTATATTTATTTTTTAACGTTATAAACAGATAAAGTGTTAAATATATCTTTTAAAAAATAACAAGTTTTATAAAGAAGGGAAGTTTAGGATTTTATAACACAATGTCTTGATTCATTTTTTGGAAACTACTATAGTAGGCGGGAAATACTGGTTGGAGTTTTTCTTATATATTTGAAGCATGTAAAATACGTTTTAGGCAAGTCTTAAATTTTATTAATAAACTATCTAATATAATATAAAGATTTGAATGATTTCGAGAAACTTTTTACTGTGATATATAAAATGCCCTCCGATTTTATTAAATCCTATACTGAAACAGAGGAGTTCTCAAACAACAATTCTTATGTTTATTATTGATCTTAATATAGATGGATCTGAATATTTAATACCGACTGCAAATTAATCAGAAGTATTTTAGGACAAGTTTAGAATTTAATTAATTAATCTTGTCCTATTAAAATAAAACTTTTTTTAAAAAAATATAAAATAATATGAGAGTTTACAACATAATTTCTTATTCATTCTGTATTCACACTGATATCCTCCATTGTAGTTGAATTTTAGAGGATTCAGAAAGGATGTAATATTCTAAAGGAAAGTATTTATTTTTAAAATAAATGAATTCTTTTTTGTTAGAAATCATTAAAATTAACTGCTTCAAAATATTAAATTTTCTTGGCTAGAAATCTAATTATCTAGAGATTTAATAAGTACAGCAAGACATTTAATATTTGAATTAATGAATTTGAAATATATATTTTTAGTTTAAGTATCCAATCTCCACTTTTCTTTACTAATAAATGCTCTGTATTGCTTCAGCCTTTTAATTATTATGAAGTGATTTTAGTACCAGCACTTTAAATACGCTTTGTTCACCAAGGATTAGAACTGCTGTTTGTATAACTAGTTCATATAAATGCCTTATATTCTCAAATTTCCGAACACTAATTTTTAATGCCAATTATTTCCAACTCTTAACACTTTTTAGAAATTTAATATTTCTTTAAAAGTATTTTTCAAACTAATTGTCTTAACGTCTGTCGGGATATATTATTTAGTAACAATAGACCTCATATAATTGTACATAAAAACTACAATGAATAATCAAGAATGCAATGCGATATTTCATTTTTATTTGCTTGGAAATCGTTATTCTTAATATTTGTGGTTACGTAATTTTATTTTGAAACGCATGAAAGTGAAAATTCAAAGCAATAGTTAAAAATACCCAATATATTTGATATTATTTACTAAATGTTTTTAATTTTTCAGTTAACGAGATTTTAGATCCATACACACACACACACACACACACACACACACACACACACACACACACACACACACACACACACACACACACACACACACACACACACACACACACACACACACACACACACACACACACACACACACAATAAATTAACTAAAATTGCTTATGATTTCATTTATTCATAAACAAATAACTTTGTTTACCCATTGTTTGGAAATCAATGAAGTAATAACTTTTTAGACTCAAGCAAAAGTTATCTTGTTTACAAATTATGAAATTTGTGATTGCTTATTATCGTTTGCTTAACATTCCTATTGAAATTTCTGATAAGTTTATCAATAATTGTTATATAAAATCTATTCTGTAATATTCACAAATGCGAAGTAACTGATAAGTGTTCTAAGCATTCTAATCGATATTTGTATTCAACACACAAATAGAAATCTATAGTACTTCAAATATGTATTAGAAAAAGATTAGAATATATTGAAACAAGGTTTACAGCTAGAAAGATGCTTCAATATGAAGTAGATATTATACAATCACAGTAGTGAAGTTATAATTTGAATAATTCTGACAAATTAAAAATATCATAAATTTTTTTATCAGAAAAATTCATTGACGAAAAATAACATCACACTTGTAATCATAAATCTATTAGTAATTCTTATTTTAAAAATGATTTTTTTAATTTAAAAATATGTCCATTAAAAATATCTTAATCAAAACGAATGAATCAAATTGAAATCGATAAATATACATGTTTATAGTGATAATACAAAGATAATATTTTGAATGATTATTAGTTTTAATTGATGTTTACTTTATCAGTAAACTATACATGTTTTATACTATGGCTAGCTCTAAAAATGTTGCCAAATTACCGATTTCATAGTATTAAATTTTATGCATGGACGAAGTCAATCCTGGATTCGCGCGAATGGTCAGTACAATGACTCTCTTCGACTTATGTTAATCTTCAGTACGTTACCAGATTTAAATAGTTTATAAAGAAGGTCCAAGGGAGCTTTTTACAGATCTGTCAAGTTTAGTCGCGAAACTTCATTAGATAAAAACAAAATAAACAAACTGAAAATTTTTCGACAAACACAAAATTTTTATCTGAATAATTGTTTAAGCAGGATCACATAACTTACACATAGCTAAATATTATTTTATTTATTAATTTTTATTAAAAAATATTTATATGTAAGCTAAAAATGTTATTAATTTTAATTTGTATAGCTAAAATGATTTCTAAAATTTATTTTTATTTGAAAAATAAAGACCCAATTTATTATTATAATAGTTAATAGTTTTAACTGTGTAAATTAAGCACGTCGTACATGTATTATTCAAAGAAATTGTCTACAAAGATACGGAAGTTATATAAGAAAAATTAAATAGGGAAACATATGTGCAAAATTATCGAAACTGAAATACAGTATCCATAAATTTGTAAAGTATGTTAAAGATTGTGAATAATTTTATGAAATTTTTAATATTGTTCTTTCACCATTGAATATGATGGTATTGGTTCGTAAAATCGATTATAAAAATGATGATACGAAAAACATAATACTAAAGACTTGTAAAGAAGATGAGGTAAAGTCATGCAATATATAATTTAAAAAATAATAAATATAATATATCACTATTTTGAAAACATTAGCATTATTTCTCCCATTTAGAAATTTAAGTTCTTTATTTTTATTGCAAAGTTACTTTATAATATGATTTTAAATACACTATTGACACTTAAAATTGCTGCATCGGGAAGAAATGCAAATAATAAAGTGATATTTATATGACAAATACATTATGACGAAAATAACATGTAAAAATTTTTAATGAACTTTAGAAGCATAGATGCTGAGAAATCAGATTCCTAAATAGTCACATCAGGCAGAAATAATAGTATTCCTTGCCTGAGCAATTAATAAAACAGAGATTGTGTAAGTATAGTTAGCCATAAAGCTTCAATGCGATGCTACAGCTCATCCACTGTCGTGGCTGACATATAGTGACAAGATTGTCATTCGGCAATCACTAACTAATTTTCTTTTGATGAAAGAGCTAGAGAACCTTTTCTACCGAAAAGTTTTTGCACCAAGGAAGGATTACAGAATAACTGAAACATATAATACTGCATTATCCTGATGAAACATAGCATTTTTCAAGGATTGAATAAAACTTAAAGACTTGATCTTAACACACCTGCAATGAAAAGAATAACTGCTAAAATGTCATTAATGCAAAGAAGAGATGATCAAGAAGTATATCCAAAGTCACCTCAAACATCATTTTAGTTGATTCTGTAGTAAGACGATGTATAATGAGGACAGACAAAGTGCGTTTATCATAATTTTTCCAAACATAGATTTGACCATCATGATGTTGTAATACGATTCGTCTGAAAACAAGACGTCAGGTCATCCTACATCCAATTTTGAAATTAATTACATCATTAAATAGCTTCTGTTTGTGATATGACAACAAAGGTAGCCGAAGTCAAGGATCAAGGATAGTTTATAATTTGAATATTCACTGTGGAATGTCTTCTGGAAAGATTTTTATTAGATTTTGAACTGTATTTACACAAACGGAAAACTCCGAAAATTTCCCAAATGCTCATGACAACAACTTGATTATAAAAAGCAGAAAATAGCGTCTCAGCGATTGAGACGGAACCCTGCGCCTTATAATCCCAAAAATATGGCCCTACTACTGGGCCACACACACAGTGAGCCTTTTATTAATGTTTCTTGCAATAAAAGCATACGAATCAATCTGCGCTAGAGGGAGATAGAAAGAAAAACTTGTGCTCTAACAGTCGTTAGAAATGATGCGAGGAAAATCTTTTACTGATGTAATCAGACACATTTACCTTTGACTTAAGTGAAATTAGACTCATTTACCCAATTTCCTTTACCTTTGAATTCTCTTTCAGCAGCTCTTTTCTATCATTATAATAAATGTAACGACGTCACTGAAATACTGTATGAAAAGCAATTTTATTAATTATTAAATACACCAAAATATGATTTTAATATTCAAATCAATTATCTATATGTAAATTATATATGGAATATTATATTTACATTTATCTATTAAAGTTAATTCAGTGATTTTGGCTGAATTTTATGAGAAGGCACAGGAGTCATAATTCTGTTTAAATGTTTTATTTTTGGCAAATATTAAATTAAAAATAATAATTAGTGTCAGAAACAAATATTCTTTTAAATTCATAATAATAATTAGAGTCAGAAACAAATATTCTTTTAAATTCATTTATAATGTGAAAAATTCCATCCAATTTTGCTATGATTTTACCGAAATCGTAAATATGTCTACAAAACATAAAGCAATACAGTTGAACTGGTTAGGTATTTCAATAATAGTCTTTGCTGTGTCATCCAGCCATTGCTGATTAATTTTAAAAGCAATGTACCATTGCACATAGGCACAGCTTTTTGTTGAAATAAAGAAATCGAAATTCACACTTTGGAGAAAAGAAAATTAATTTTTGATGATAAAGTAAAGGTCTTTTTTTATTAATAGTTCAAATATGAGAATGAATAATTTCTTGGATTTCTATTATATAAAATGTAGAATCTAATACTATTCCTGAGAATTATTTAACTTAAAAAACTTGTTTCTGGTTTATTTTCAAATGAATTTGAGGATTATTAAGTAGTTTGTTGTAGATTGAATGTAAGAGGATTATTAAGTAACTTGTTGACAAACAATAATCTTTTTAAAAGAATATATCATTTCAGAAAAAAAAGAGATAAGGATAATATATTCCTGAAAACCAAAATAAGGCTCATTAAGTATTCAAGCGGTTATCGCATAAATCTAACATAAAAATGTTAAATTTAAGCATTCCAAATCCTTAAAACTAATAAATAGAGATTTTAATTCTCTTCTGAAAGGATAAAACTAATTTTTTAAGTGCACATAATATGAAAAATTTTATCTTTGAAATGATATTAAATTTTCCTTTAGTACACGCAGTTTAAGAGCAGTTTCTTAAAGATTTCTGACTGCGTGGTATCTGGAAAGACACGTCCTTAATATCGAAAAATGCACACAGCCATGGTTTCGGAAAATAGGGCACTTAGGTAGAAATAAACCTGAAATCAGTGAAATACTACATATTTCAATTTTATGTTTTCATACGTATTTAAACACGTAGCAGCAACTCTCTCAACGTCATATTTCGCCTTTTAAAAATAATCTTAGTGAAGATAAAAAAAATGTATAAAATCAAAAGAAAAACAGGAGTAAAACGAGTGATCAAACGGTAGCTAATAAAGATAACACAAACAAGGCGATGCCTCGTGACGTCATACTTCAATTTCTCCATGGAGTCAGGCGCCATGCGACACTTCAAAATAATGAGTCAGATATTTTCCTTTTACTTAGCTCAGAGTATCAGTGCTATTCTTTTGGATTCATTAACCACAACTGTATTTAAAAAACTAATCAGTGTAAATTTTTTTAAATTTGAATTTTTCCAATTGATATTTACAGATTATGAATTAATTCATTTTTTTTAATGTTGTAGGATATTTAAATGAGATTACGAACTAAAATCACAATGTCTGAAACCAATTTCCTTCCAAAAAATTAAGTAAACGCTCGTGTGTACCAAATTTTAAAAGTGAATGGTTCGAAGATAAAGGATTAAAGGGGGGAGTAATGAGAAGACATTAATAAAATGAATGCTTCTTGCTGTGTTTATTACGATACGATGTGCCAATAAATCTATAATAGTAGTACATATATATACTAATAAACTAAAAACTGAATTGCTAAAAGAAGTTCAAATATTACTTTATAAATATATATCATCAGAGAAAAACCAGAAGTACCAAAGACTGAAAGACTATATCTAAATTTATTTCTGAAGATAACATTCCTTTTAAGCAATTAATTCATGAAAGAAAGTAAGCAACAAAACATTTCATGACAGCAAGAAGTTGCATATCTGGAAAATAATTTTGAGGAATGCATATTGTCATTGTTTTGAACGATATAACTTTTTAGGAGCAAAAATGAAGCGATTTTTGAGATAAGACCTGAAGAATATTTTATGTTACTTTAATTCTCATATTTCAAGCTGTTTCATTGATTGAGATAATTGCTAGCAAATAATGAACATTACAAAAATATGATCATTGATTACGACTTGACAGTGACAGTTCATATTTATTACAGTTGGTCCACACACACACACATACTCAAAATGATCTCGTAGCAATAAATGTTGTTATTGGAAAAAATAACTAAGATTTTTCAAAGCTTATAAATATTTGAATAAATATGCTGTACACTTTTGTAAAGTTACCATAATAGGTAATTCTATCGATCACATCAAAGGTTTTTTACCTTATTTGACTTTTTGTAGACAAAATATTTATACAACGACCGAGCAAAACTGAAAGATACGTTTTTTGTAATATTTCAAATTTATTTTAATCTATACAAATATGTGGTCACTTTCCGATAGGATTAAAATATTTAATGAATTAATAGCTGTTTTTTTTAAATCTTTTTTTTTAAGATGTGAAGTTATAGTATGTTTTTATAAAAATTTGTTATTTTAAAATAATATTTAGGCAAGTCTGTGGAATGTAAGAAAGAAACTGTTTCCTTGCTTGTCGTAGAAGAACAATATTATAGTTTTTCCTGTTTTATGTGCTTGGAAATGGATTGTGATTTAAAAAGAAATTGAATTTAAAACTGCTTTTCTTTGGGATCAGGAAATATTTTAAATTTTCTTCCTATATCATCTTACAACTGAATAAAAGAAACAACACCACTGCCTTAAAATGTAAAATTTTTAATAAAGATTTTTTTAACTGAAAATACAACAAAACAAGAACTTCGAAATGAATTTAAGAAAATGTCCTTAAAATTCCTAAAAAATTATTGGAAGGTAGTGAGTTCAAATGCCGACTTAGAAGAAGATCCACAGTGTTCACAAATGGCGGTTGGGGCACGTTTAATAGGTCGCAATGTCCTCCAAATGAAATAATTCTTCTAGGGGTGGCAGGTCAAGCATTACGTGTCTTCTGCTTGGCCTCCTACTTCTAAATTACGAAGATTCCCGCTATGCTGCTTCCATGTAATTGCCAAAGCCCAATTCAGGGCTAAATACAAGGAAGCATGCTGGTATAACAACAACAACAACATCATTCCAAGCACAGATTGATTAGAGCATTGCGTCTTGAACGTCAGTTTCATTTTTGATTCCAAATCATGATAGCTCCTTGCAAAAGCACACGGCTGGCCACAGTAAAGGAAACACCCTGAAGGAAGCATGCAAGTAACATGAAATTTACAACATGTCTTAGCAGAGGTGAGGTATGCAAATGATTAAAATTGCAGCACAGACGCACATCACGCGTGCCTGTGGTGCCACTGCAAAGTGCTATTTAAGGCTTGGATATTTCGATAATTTCAAGTTCGGCAATTGTGCTTTACTTGTGGTTCAAAAAAAAAAAAAAATCAATTATGCCTTGTAGAAAACAGCTATAAATTTTTTGATCAAGTATCCGAGTTCGACAGCGGAAGGATCGTGGTCTACCGAGATTGGATTATCTTTCAGACAAATCGGTAGTCATGTTGGACGAAAAGAAACAACTGTATTGCGGATATGTGATCGTTGGAGGCAGGAGGGTATGACGGACCGACGTGTTCTATCTCATTCACCTCAGTGCATCACTTCACGTGATGACAGGCAACTTATGCGCATTGCAGTGACTTATCGCTCAGCCACATCACGAAACATAGCACACCACATTCAGTCTGTAACGCCTCACTCAGTATCTGCGCGTACCATTTGACGCCGCTTAGAGCAGAGTGGTCCGTCCACAAGATGTCCATTGCTTGATCTACCCTTGACCCAGACATCTCCTCCGCCAATGGTATGATGAAAGAAGGATGTGGACGCCAGAGTGGAATGAAATTGTCTTTACTGACAAATCACGCTTCAGTATGCAACACTAAGGTGGTCGCATTCGAGTCTGGAGACACCGTGGAGAGAGGATGCTAAACAGCTGCTTTATGCACCTCCACACTGGTTCTGGTTCTGCACCTGATATTATGGTAAGGGGCAGTATTGGATATCACTCTCGCATAATTCTAGTGCATATTGCCGGTACTTCAAAATAACCAGCGCTACATCTCTGAGGTGTTGGATCCAGTTATCCTTCTTTAACTTCAGGGCTTTCCCACAGCCATATTTCCATAGGATAATGCACGATCATACGTGGCATGAATTTTCCAAGGGTTCTTCGTTAATCGCCAGATTGAATTGCATCTGTGGCCGGCTCGCCCTTCGGATCTTTCGTGGAAAACATGTGGTCCATGGTTGCTCAACGATTGACCCAGATTACATCCCCAGCTGACACACCAGATCAACTTTTACAACGTGTAGAAGCTGCTCGGTCTGCTGTACCCCAGGAATACATTCAAAATCTCTTTCAATTAATGGTTATAAATTTAATCATTTGATACTTGGTAAACATGTAACCTACATAAATTTTTTGTGATATCTCTTGTCTTTTCAGTGTTGCAATTTGGATGGTCAGCAGTGTATTTCATGATATTAGCACTTGAAGCTATAGGTTTTATTCTGTAGGATAGATTATAAGATGAGAATTAGATTAGGTGGGAGATATTCCACAGGAATGCTTAAAAATATTCAGGATTTAAACTTGAGCAATAAAAAAATCTACATTTCGAAAGTTTACGATTCTCCAATGAAAACATTGACTTAAGTTTATAAATCATAAAATAAAATAAAAATTAAAAGAAATGGGAAAAATTACAAAGTAGATTATTAAAAATAAATGTAAAAGAAGTAGATATGAAAATGAGTTCGTAAAAAAGAGAATTTTTAAAACTTGGGTAAGTGACTGAGAATTAAAATTATCATTGCGTCTCTGTAGGACCACGTTAGGGACCAGACACTACTTCGCTCGTAAAATCATGTGTTCGTAATTAAAGGTTCGTAAAATTGAATCTTCTATTTTACGAACCTTTAATTACGAACACATGATTTTACGAGCATATTCCTTTTTCACGAGATACTGTCATAATCATGAAATTTAAAATACTGTGATCAATACGGATTAGTAAAAAAGTAACATTATTGTACTTTTAATAAAAATTGTGAAAAAAGTATGACAAAATAACTTACTTATTTTATTTATTTTTACATAAGTGATGTCTGAAAGGGTGTGGTTCCTATTTTGCAAACAGAGAATAAATGTAAATTTTTTCTTCAACTTCCTATCTTAGGGAAAGCTTTTTCATTTTTTTTTTGCTATAACTATCCAGCAATACACGAGTTTCTGTCGCATGACAACAAATTAAATTCTATTTAAATATTGCCAAAGTGGTATTAAATTAAAAATTTCATCATTGATTATTTCAGCATGAAAGTTTTCTACAATAATATATATTCGATATTTAAATGTATTGAGATATTTTTCTGAAAATAAAAATGTGTCTTTTTTAAAAGTTTGACAGAATAATTTCTTACTTTTAGAAATTTCACAAAACATAACAAATGATTATATTTTGATCATTTCAACTTATGGGGGCTGGGGGGGGGGGTCAGTAAAAGCATATCTAAAACATATGGCACAATCAATACGGGACATGCATTCACATTTATATTTTATATGGTTTCGAAAATGCTTCCAATATTATGAATTATAATTAAAATTTTTGATTATTTTGTAAGAAAATGTAAATAAATATAGATTCTGTCTTTTATATTTTTTACTGGAATATGATTTCGATGTTTAAAATCTGTAAATAACTGGATGTTATCTGATAGAATAAAATTGTTAAAACTCTCTGAAAAGAGACTAAAAAAGTAAAAACAGTAACACCAAGAGAGTGAATGAAAAGCAGCAGTGAGAGTCAGTGAGTGAAAAGAGTCGACGCTATAGTGATAACATAACTCTGACATTTTTCATTATAAAAAAAAAAAAAGCCTCGGAGAACGCCACAGTTGTTATCACTTCGCCGACTTCTCGCGGCAAGTACCACTCCAATGGTATTTATAGCTTTCTTCTATGTTCCAAAAACAGATGAATAAATGTGTGTTACCCGGTAAAAACTTTGAAAGCATATCGCTGTAGTTATAATTGTAAGGGATAGATTATTGTTTTGCTCATTCTCTTCTTGTGTGTGTGATATTATAAGCAAAAACTGAAGGCGCAGAACCTGTTTTGGAGTGACAGTAAAATCGGGAGCTGTAAATGGGGGCAAACACTTTAGGATTTGATATACAGAAAACAAGGAGTAAATAGAAACTAAAATATCACAATTATAATATATTGAAAATAAAATATATGAATAATAAATTTTATTGTAAAAGCAAATTAATATTAAGTTGAATAATAGTATAAAAAAGTTGAGAGGTAATATTTACTTAAAAAAAAGTTCTTACAGCAGTAAAATAAAAGAAAACTCAATTAGAATAGAATTAAATAAAACACAACTAGAAATAGAATTACAAACTTTACACCAATTCTTGATGTAAATTTTGTAACAAAGCATATTTTTGGAATTAAAACATTTATAGTTTTATTGACTTAATAACGGATCGTGATCTACCTTTTGAGGGCAATACATTTATATTAAATAAAAATCTCATAAATTATTAAATAAGAGAGCGCAAGGAAATAAGTCTATTTTGTAAAACGCACAAACAAATTACGTGTTTTATCTCATATATTTTTAATAATGATAAAATAGCGTGCTTATTGATTATTTTCCGTTCATTAAAATAAAAAAAGTTATGAGTTTATAAATATAGTAAACTCTTAAAATGTGTTGAGAAAGAGTAAAAAAAAAAAAAAAAAAAAAAAAAGAATACGGGACTGTTTTATTTTAAATAAAAATATCAATTCTGCTTTTGTAATTTTTGAATCACATTATTACTTTCGAATTTCCTTCAAGATCATTATTACCGATTCCATTTAATCAAAAATGTCTGAAATGTTTCAATTTCGTACTGATTCTTTGTAAACAAATTTAAACAGTGCAACAAGCTTTAATTACCAGATCAGTTTTTTGTTTTTTGATTGAAGAAGAATAGGATATGCTTTTTTAATCCAATAATTACCACTACTATAATAAATGACTATCAGCATGTAACATTGCTATTCGAGTTTATAGAGTGAACAAACGAAAAGTAAATGAATTTAGGGGCAATTTCTCAATTTTTATCTTGTTTTAAGCCGATGCAATGTACAAGAATTAAATTTGTTTCTGTCTAATGAATAAGCTTTCGTGGATAAATCTATTTAAAATTTGAAAACTTGTAAATAAAATAATTTTAATTTACATAATTTAAGATAAAAATCTAATTGTGTAAATGTATTAAATAATGTAATAATATAATTCTTTACTTGTTAAGTCTTTAGATATATTATTGATTGATTATTTTTTACCTTAAAAAATTAATATTATAGTTATTAAACAAATCAAATAGAAATACACAATAAATCACTAACTATTTACTTTTTAAACTGAATCGACTGAAACTTTATTAAACTAATCAGTAAGTAAAAATTAAATAGAAAAATTTACTTAATCGAATATATAAACTGTAAAACTAATTTTTAAACGCAAAATATAATTTTGACGATTGAAAATGTGCTTTTCAGTAGATTTAAATAAAAATTATAAATTCAATTCATGCTGCCATCTATTGAAGTAAATACTAACTAGAAAAAATTCTATACATTGGATATAACGTACTGTGTCAAATAAGCAAATTGATGCATCTCCTCTTGATGTACATTTTTTATACATTGAGGATGAAATTTTAGCTCAAAACAATGCATAAATGCAGCTTTCTTTACTTTTGGAAGTGAATTGGATTGGAAAAAGGATGGGCAAAATTTTCAAATAAGTGTGGTCTGAAAGGTTTCCTGCTTTATTTTCGTAGAACGTCGTCAGAAATATAATTCTTCTAAAAGCTGATAAATTTATACACTCTTTGTTTCTATTTTTCGTTATAAGCTACCAATAATTAAATTTGAAGTGATGGCATTGTTTTTTTGGTTTTATTAAAATGATATTTCTATTTAGATAGAAAAACTATTATTGTAATAAAATAGAAATTAAGATTTAGAAATGCAAAACTTTTTTAATGTATTACAGCAAAGGAGATTCGCTCAAATACATTTTTAAAAATAACAGAGCTACGTGAACCATATTTTATTCATGTTAAATGCTATTAAAAAGAAATATTTAAGACTGCTTACTCTTTATTTCATAATAAGCATTTAGAGCTGATCTAAATTTATAAAACGAGAAGTGCTTTTTACGTAACGAATTGGTTGTTAAAAATATGAATAATGCTTTTCGAAGTATGATATAAGTGTGAAAATGGTAGAAAAGAAGAGGCGTGCTTCCAATAATTAATACATGTGCATTAATTAATACAATTTTATTTTCTCATCAATATACCAAAATAACTATGCAAATTACATGAGATTTCCTAAATTATTTCTTCTCTACTTTATACAATTGCAATACATATCACATATTTAAGTTAAGTTCCCAAATTAAATCTTGTAGATACGAATAATTTTTGCTGTTTATTTTCATTAATACATGATTTTATTAAGTTAATTCATAGCTTTCTATGCTATATAAAATTTTGAAAAAAATTCAGTAGAAAATATTTCTGTGTATCTTAAATAGATAACTTAAACTAACAGAGTTAACTTAAAATGCGGAGTACAAAGTTTAGTTGTTTAGGTCGTCTCTGGAAGAGTAAGAGTTAAAATAATGTCAGCCAAAACTGATGTATAAGCTAGCATGTCGTAACGTGTATATAAATGGTGTTTTGAAAGCAAATGAAATATTTATTCTGTTGTTATTTTTCCTGATTTATTAGAGAACTGATAAAAGGTATATTGATAACCAATTGCAGATATTGCTTGAATTTAAAAAATTCAAATATCGTTGAATTTGATATATATATATATATATATATATATATATATATATTATATTATATTATATTATATATATATATTATATTATATTTTATATATATATATATATATATATATATATATATATATATATATATATATATATATATATATATATATATATATATATATATATATATATATATATATATATATATATATATAATATATATATATATATTACTTGAGTAATATATAAAATTATCCCGAGAATAAAATCACAATCACAATATAAGATATTATAATAGATGACACGTTTAATATGATAAAGTGTTTCTTTTAAAGAAACATAAATTTAGATAATAAAAATAAACTTCTTTTGCAACGATAGATGGCACTGTAAAGCTGAAAAAAAAATTCCTAATTTATTATATTTATTTTATACCCCAAATTAATTCTCTCGCAACTGATTTTTAAATTTAAGAGACACAAATCATAGAGTGCTAATTTTTTAGTAATTATTTACTGTTCTGTGCTATTTATCAATGAATTATTTACAATTTGTGTGTGTGTAACGTTAAGGAAAAAGTTATCAAAAATATATTATTAACTCATTCCTTCTCACTTTAACAAGAAATTTGTTCAAAACTTATTATATTGTTGGATAAAATATGTTATTTATAATGAAAGAACTAAAAAAAAAAACTCTCTCTCTCTCTCTCTTTTTAAGTTTTACAAGGAACTTATTTTTAAAACCTCGTATTAAAATAATGCATTTCTATGTATTATTATAATATGATAGAGGAAATTCTAATAGAAGTTCATATGTTCTAAAATATTTCTCCGAAACAATTATACTACTGTTGTGCTTTTTTTTTTCAAATTAATAACCACTAATAGGTCATTTGTTTATATCGTAAAATAATTTTGTAAATATATTAAAGGTTACTAAAAATAAATAATATAAAATTATTGAAATACAAAGTTGAAAATAAAGATTACTTAAATGTGTATAAATCAGCTAGGAAAGGTTTAGATGAAAAATATGTTAGATAGTTTGATTTATAGAAAGACGAAGAATAATGTTTATTGAATGAGCTGAAGACCTATTTTCTATATTGAAATTTTGAAATAATTAGAATTAGTATAATTTTAATAAAAATTGAGTTCTTATGATTTATGAAAGTAGTTTTAATAGATTGATAAACAAAGTGGGTCCATTGTTTCCAAACATATATTAATTATTTACTACAGATTACTACCACTTGTATTACCGTCCAATGAAATTAATTCGTATTATCTAAATAGAATTAAAGGCATTAAATCAAGAAATTATTTTTATTTTTTGAAGCATTCTATTGCAAAATATGCCAGAAAATATGAAGCCAGAGCTATGAAACAAGATATGCAGATGTCATTTGATGAATTATGCAGAACATTTACATCGTAACATTATTGATTAATGAGAAATCATGCAATGAGAATACAAAAGAGTCGATACTTAAATTAAAGTGTAAATACAATTAATTTGTTATTTTTTGATATATAGGATTTTAAAGAAATTCAAAACGTCCTTTAAACAAGTATTGTTTCAATGCAAACAATGGTCTGATTCTTAAAGGATTCAGCTTATGAGTCTTGAGAGAGTACGCTTAGTCGAGTACACAAATCATCCAGTATAGTGAGACAATTGTTAAAATGATTGCGCATAGGATGCTACAGATATGACACAGTCAGAAAATGCAATGGTTCCAGGATCTTGAAGGCCACAAATACAAGTAAGGATTGAGGATTTATTTCTTGACATTGTGGTGAAACACTTCTGCTCGGAAGTTGGCATCAGCAGCTAGAAAACTTTTCTACCTGAACATTGGCAACACCAACCTCCATAGAATAGCGCACGAGGAACAGGAAAGGAGAATTCACGTTTTTTTCCCTTAGAGATTTTGTACTCATAATGTTTTTAGGCATTTTCTTAAAATTCGATAAATGAAATTTAGTTAAGTTTTAATATATGGTGTGCATTCTTATTTATTCATAAAAGGATTAATGAGCACACTATATCTGGTGACCATAATTTGAATACGCATACTTCGACGCGAATTCCTTTGGATCAACATCTACAGTTCTATGAGAATAAGTAATGTCAGTGCTGATTTGTACTCATCCATAACTTCTAGGATGCAGGTAGGATCTTTTTATAATTTTCTTAAACGTAACTTTATGCGCTTTTTGGTTATTTACTGGGGTCAGTTTCTTGGAAAAATTGTGTATATTTTAACGCAAAGTTTTTTCACTTAAATAATTTGTACATATTTTTCTCCCATGAGCTACATTCTGTTAACTACTCCACAATCTTATCAATCCTTTCGCATCATGCTGAGTTTTATTATTTGATTTACTATATTGTATTATATAAATATTCATTACTTCTTTTATATTTCATAACCAATATTTTTGTGTTTATTGCATTTTTTCATTTATATATCTTGATATTCGAAACTATACTCATTTCCCTATTATTGATTTGTATACTTTGTAATTATTTTTCTGCTAAATTTTGACCATGCCTTTATCTGATGATTCTTACGTTGCTCGTAAATTCTCCTCCTCCGAAGACATATCTTCGCAGGTTGTACACGTTTCGGTAAAAATACCACCTTTCTGGAAAACTAACCCTTCCCTGTGGTTTATTAGGTTGGAATCACAGTTTTTCCTAGCGAATATAACTTCCGATCTAACAAAATTCAATCATGTTGTCTCCTGCTTAGATCCCGATATACTAAATTCGGTACATGACATTTTAGAAAAACCACCTACTACCGAAAAATATGATGCCTTAAAAAAACGTCTCATTTCTGTTCATTCCGAAAGTGAAGCATCTAGAATTCGAACGTTATTGCAGGGAGTAGAACTCGGTGACCAAAGACCCTCACAATTACTACATCGCATGCGTTCGTTAGCTGGAGATACCGTAGGTGAAGCACTTTTACGCTCATTATGGCTCACAAGACTGCCATATAACACGCAGACTATTTTAGCCGCTTTCAGTGAGGATGATTTGAATAAAATAGCCGCAGTTGCTGACAAAATAAGCGATTTAGCTATCCCTTCGTATGTACATTCTATCACCCCTAACTCTCATGATTCTGTCACACCTCGCTTGAAACTCCAGGTAGCGCAGTTAACTCAACAAGTTAGCGAATTAAGTACCGCTCTGGAACGCAGTTCCCGTAGCCTAGGCGTAATTTCCGCCGATCATTTCAACGCAGCAGATCTCGCAATATTTCCCGCTCTCGCACTAACTTCAATCACTACAAGGAACGTACGAATGAACTCTGTTTTATCATGTCAATTTCGGTGATCAAGCGCGAAAGTGCCAAGCTCCATGTTCTTTTCATCAATCGGGGAAACTAAACGGGCGATCGCTCACTGGCCAATCTAGCGACCACCAAGTCAATCGTATCCTGCTGGCCGACCCGTTTTCAAAATTAAAATTTCTAATTGATACAGGAGCCGACATATCTGTTTTGCCCAAAAATATGCTCCAAAAACCACACCCTCTGAAAATTTAGCTTTATATGCAGCAAATGGCACTAAAATTTCTACTTTTGGCAACAAACGCCTCATTATTGATCTAAATCTCCGCCGAAAATTTTCGTGGTTATTCGTAATTGCTGACGTAAGCCAACCAATTATAGGTGTTGATTTTCTTAAACATTTTGAGTTACTTGTCGATGTCAAAAATAACCGCCTGATCGACTCTCTCGTCAAACGGCATATCTTTTAAAAAATTTTCCCTAGATTCCAACATATCCGTACTTATCGGCGATTCCAAATTTGAAAAATTACTCGGTGAGTATCCTGAGCTTACAAACCCCTCTTTAGTAACAAATGAACTTAAAAGTTTTGAAATTTTCCATCACATTGAAACTAAGGGACCCCCTGTATTTTCCAGACCTCGCCGTTTGGCCCCAGACTTACTCAAAGCAGCACGTTTAGAGTTCGAATACCTAATGTCTCAAGGAATTATTCGACCTTCCAAAAGCCCTTGGGCCAGTCCCCTCCACATGGTCCGCAAATCTAACGGTGATTGGCGCCCTTGTGGCGACTATCGTCGCTTGAATGCTGTGACAACTCCTGACAGGTATCCTGTACCCCATATTCAGGATTGTACACAGGTTTTCTTTGGCAAAAATATTTTTTCTACCCTCGATCTGGCAAGAGCGTATCACCAGATTCCCGTCAATCCTGGAGGACGTACCGAAAACTGCTGTAACCACCCCATTCGTTTGTTCGAATACCTTAAAATGCCATTTGGACTTCGTAACGCCGGTCAAACTTTCCAAAGATTTATACATCAAGTTCTTTACGGATTGGATTTTTGCGTCCCCTATTTCGATGATCTTTTTATAGCATCGGCAACCGAAGATGAACATGTTAAACACCTTCGCACCATTTTTGATAAACTCCGCGAATACGGATTAAAATTGAACCCCTCTAAATGTGTGCTTGGAAAAACTTCAGTAACATTTCTTGGTTGCTTATCAACACCCACTGGCGTAAGCCCTCTTTCCGAAAAGACCGCAGTAATTTCTAACTAAAAGTAAGCCTGAAACACTGTCTGACCTTAAAAGATTTTTAGCTATGTTAAATTTTTATCGTCGTTTCTTGCCTAAGGCCGCAGCTACTCAAGCCCTACTTCATTCACTTCTAAAAAACTCTAAAAAGAATGACAAACGACCTGTTCCTTGGACAGAGGAAACAACTGCCGCGTTTGAAAAATGCAAAAGCGATTTAAAGAATTCAGTCACCCTTGGTTTCCATTCCCCTGATCAGAAGCTATCATTAATGGTAGATGCTTCCGATATCGCCATAGGAGCAGTATTACACTCCCAAAGTGCCAATGGCTTACAGCCTTTAGCTTTTACTCAAGAAACTGACGCCAGCTGAAACCAAATACAGCACATATGATAGAGAATTATTGGCTATCTATTCTGCTGTAAAACATTTTCAGCACAACCTTGAGGGTCAAACCTTTTCTATATTTACTGATCATCGTCCACTTACATTTTTGTTTAAGAAAAATTCTAATTCTGCATCTCCTAGACAAATTCGACATATGAATTTTATTGCTCAATTCAGCACTGACATTCAACAAGTCTCTGGATCCAACAACCCAGTTGCCGACGCCTTATCAAGGATTTTCACCATTAATACTAATGACGCCATCGATTTCGCACGTTTGGCTGAAATCCAGGAAAATGATGCAGAACTAACTCAATTACTATCAACTTCGGGTAGTTCCTTAAAGCTACAGAAGATGGAACTGTCCCCAGGACTTAAATTATTTTGCGATGTAACCAACGATCGAATCCGCCCTTTTGTTCCTTCCCCACTTCGAAAAACTCTGTTTGACTCCCTCCATGGACTTTCTCACCCAGGAGTACGAGCAACTAAAAGACTGATTCTCTCTCGTTTCGTCTGGCCTTCAATTTCAAAAGACTGTGTTGCATGGACTCGCGCATGCATTGATTGCCAGAAATCAAAAGTTTCCAGACACAATCATAGCCCTTTGCAAGCCTTTTCTGTCCCCTCACAACGCTTTCAACATGTGCACCTGGACATTGTCGGACCTTTACCCCCATCGGAAAGATATTCTTATCTTTTAACAATGATGGACAGATTCTCTCGCTGGCCGGAAGCAATTCCGATACGTGACATTTCCGTAGAAACCATCGCCCGAACTTTTGCTACCAATTGGATAGCAAGATTCGGAATACCTACCACCATAACAACTGATCAAGGTCGTCAGTTCCAGTCGAACTTATTCACGAATCTCAACAAAATCCTTGGCATTCATCGAATTCGCACAACTCCATACAACCCTGCCGGGAACGGATTAATTGAGAGGTTTCACCGATCATTAAAACAATCATTAATGTGTCACAATGACGTCCAGTGGACATCAAGCCTGCCCATTACATTGCTAGGACTTCGATCAGCCTACAAGGAAGACCTTGGTGGTACATGTGCCGAGATGCTTTACGGTACAACAATACGGCTGCCTGCAGATTTCTTTCAGGCCACAAGTGTCTCTACTTCCCTGGATCCGGCTTCCTTCTTACAAAAGTTGTGCGAGTCCATGAGAAATGTTGCACCAGTGCCCACTTCAGCTCATATCAACCCCAAATGTTTCGTGCACCCAGCTTTAGATTCGTGCACTCATGTGTTTGTGAAGCAGGATGCAGTAAAACCTCCATTGACTCGTCCGTATGATGGTCCTTATCAAGTGCTTAGACGGCTTAATAAAACTTACACTCTCCTCATTAAAGGAAAAGAATCTGTCATCAATGTCGACCGACTAAAACTAGCATTTTTAATGTCTGAAACCTCTGATTCTTTAGTTCCTGTTCCCATTGCTACCCAAGCTTCACCGAACTCTCCGAAAGCTATGCCTGGTCAAGTGATTCAAGACTCTGCTGTAAACGAAGATCTCCCTGTGCAAACTACGCGATCCGGCAGAAGAGTCAGTTTCAACCCGCGATATCTCTAACTCCTCGTGCCTTAGGCACTTGGGGGGGGAGTAATGTGGTGAAACACTTCTGCTCGGAAGTTGGCATCAGCAGCTAGAAAACTTTTCTACCTGAACATTGGCAACACCAACCTCCATAGAATAGCGCACGAGGAACAGGAAAGGAGAATTCACGTTTTTTTCCCTTAGAGATTTTGTACTCATAATGTTTTTAGGCATTTTCTTAAAATTCGATAAATAAAATTTAGTTAAGTTTTAATATATGGTGTGCATTCTTATTTATTCATAAAAGGATTAATGAGCACACTATAACATAAATCAGAGTCATCAAGGAATACTATCTATTAATAGTTCTGAACTCATGTTTCCTTGCCCATTGAGGCAGTTGTGTGAACTCTTCAACGTAGATAATGTCTTTCATGCATTTTTCTAGCATTTGAATATGTACCCGATTAAGAAATGTGACTTTTCACGATAAATTGCAATTTTCTCATGATGTTGGTGATTATAACATATGCGACTAGATTCAAAGAATCCAGCTATGCAATCAAGTTGAGTGTCATACTACTGTATAACGTTTGGTGAGGTAATCTGGATAGTGATCTGCTCGGACTGCTTACCATGATTAGTCGTTTTCTAATGAACGATGACGCGTTACAGATGCACTGTTATTATATAATCTATGGTATTGTGTTTGTTTCCAATCCAAAATGTTATCATTTGTCAACAAGATATTACTAAGTCCCATTCTGCATGGTCTTAGCAAGAATGTTTAATCAGATATAATGCCTTTAAATAAACTGTCAATTCATTAGATCCTGCTCTAATTGAGCAGGTTTGAAACTTGTTAGAATGTAGTTTCAACTATCTCAGAATTCCAGTGAACAACCCTGCTTTTCCAAAAATTAAGGAAAATCACAACAGCTGGGATAAATCATTAAAAAATACGGCAATCTGTATAAAATTTGAAAAAGGCACTATGTAGCAGGTACTGAAAAAAAAAAAAAATAAAAAACTATAGTACTCAAAATAGAGGACATGCAAACGGAATACATAATTGGTGAAAAACATAAAGCTAAATATGTGAGAGAAGGGCTTCAAATTGCGCTATGAGACTGCGATAGACAAATCTGAAGAATTCGTAACTAGATTTCTTTGTAACAATGTCTTCCAGGCATTATTTACTTGAAGAACTGGGATGGAAAGCTTTTGGGAAACTAGAGAAAGGCAATGTCAGTCATCAGAAACAGCCAGATGGACAAATGCATGTCCTATTTTGGTTTATAGACATATGCAACAATTTCTATTCTTGGCTTCGGCTGCCAGGTGATTCAGATAAGGCTGTCTATATGCTACAACTGTCGCAGAAGACTAACAAATATGTTATTAGACACAAGAAAGTATGGAACCGCAACTTCGTCTGTATTTTAATCTACCTGCTCTGCAAGTACCGGAAAGTTGGTAATAATATCAACTTCTTAGAAGGTTTCATCTAGGTGGTCCATATGATCGACCATTTGTGTTCTACTGAAGTCGCAGTACAGGAAAAAATATTTGAGGTGAGCAAGTCAAAATATTTACAGGACTTCTGATCTATGGAGAGTGGTTCTCTTTACTGATGATTCCCGGTATAGCTTGCAAAGTGAAGTAGGTGTTCTTTGATTTAAAGCGAGCCTGTGTGGAATTCATTATTATCCACCACACATCTTTGAAAGGGATTCATAACGAATCAGCCAATGTCTGTACTTAGGGTGGTTATCCTTTGGGTGGATTAACAGACCTCCATGTTTTTCTAAGTAGAATCATGAATTGTCTCATCTATGGAGATGGCCTTCTCAATGTTCATGCGCCCTTACACCTGGGCATTAGGGGATGATTTTGGGAATATGTACTATTTAACATTATAAAATAACTTCTAAAACATAATTTTCAGTAATTTTTATATTTGACTATTAAATATAAAGAAAAATATTTTTTATTTCTTTTCAATTTAAAAATTAGTAACAAGTGGTGTAAGGCAAAGATTCTTCAGTGTATTAAATGTATAAGATAATTTCTTATGCCATTTAAATTTTAAAATGTGGCTACATGCTTTACTGTATATTCTCTCAACACAGAAGGAATTTAAATATAAATTTAATCCATTCATGTTTATCAAACCTAATATAGAATAACATTCACATGAATTTTTAAAAACATGTTCTCTAAGAAAATTATTTTATTTAAGAAATAACAATTATTAATTGATAGAGAAAACAGCAACATAATCATACAAAAGTTTTTTTGTATGGTTCTGTTGCTGTTCATAGAAAAGTGATTTAAATCAAATTGTAAAAATGGTACTACCTTACCTTAATGATACTGCAAACATTTTACAACTGTTCTTATATATATATATAATATTGTAATTGAATTAGAAAGTGCAATTCAAACTTTTGATTAACTTTTTTATTTGAAATTTATTTTTATTAATGTTGTGCATTTTCCAATTATCCTTCCTATTTTACCTAAACAAATTATTCATTATTAAGAAAGAATAGGTTATTTAATGTTTGAAAACATGAAAATACATTTATACAGAGAAATGATTATAGTTAATTTTTCTTACGAGGGTCATCCGAAAAATGACGAAAGTTTCACTATAAAATGAAAAGCGTAATGCTGTTGGAGAAAAGTAACTCTGTGGTATACATGAAACTCTTCCACTTAGAAAAATTTTCAGCCTTGGTATACGATAGAACTCGTAAGAAAATAATCCGTATTATCAAAAAATTTTTTTTTTCAGAATTAATCCAATCTTTAAACAATATGAAGCTCAGCACGCACAAGAAGCCCACTTTTATGCCAAAAAGCATTCTTCATTTAATGTTTTTAATGGCTCGCAGTAATTCTTTTAGTGGGCCATGGTAGCCTAGTGGTTAGGGTATCGGTCTTCCATCTGGAAGGGTGGGTTTTGATTCCCAATGCCGCCAAAGACCCACCGAGTACATGTGATATACGTGCTCGTTAAATCTGTGGAATCGAAAGTCCTGTGGTCGGTCGTTGAGCAGTCACCATGGGTGAAACGGTCTGGAGAAATATACTCCCCCTTCAGACCAATGACAAAATTTAGGGAGTAGATCCTCTGGTGCTTCCATCTGTCGGAGGATTTGAAGAGCAAATGTCATACTTCCACTTTCATGGTGCTCTGATTAAACGAAAGACGCTCCCAATTGACTTAAATTCGCATAGCCAAGGCATAGCGAGCTTGGCTTGTCCAAGTGTCATTAGTAACTACAACCAAATTTTTAGTCTCACAAGAGATTCTCTTTTAGGTTTTTTCTAAGATTTACCTCAATCATAGTCCCTTTTGGCATGAAATTCAGTGATCATCTGAGTTAATGTGCTGTCTGAAAAAGAGTTTGATATGTGAATTTTAAAACTAGTGACCAGTATCAGGATTAGAAATCTCTTACTAAAACTTTTAATTTTGGCAGCATGTGGCGCCGCTAGTGAGATACGAGAAAGAAAGGAGAGATTGTAAACAATGTGTTACGTTATGCTCATGTGTATTTTTTTTTTAGTGTTTTGTGTTATGTTTTATGTCAATAAATGTTTGCCCTGAGTAATCCGTTGGTGATCTCTTGTAAATCTACAGCATAACTCAAATATAACTTACGACAAGATTTATCACGAATGCATACCTTCTATCACGAAGACGAATGCTACAACTAGATGGAAAAAAAGCATTGAATGTAGAGAAGTGAAGCAAGCTTTATACTTGTAATGGAATCGTTTCCTTACAATAGTTTATAATTTCTTATTGAAAAACAGTTGTTATTTTCAGGGAAACTAAATGAGCTGAAGTTTACCTTTGATATCATGGAATTGTGAAAATTTATGGAGAAGATAATTACGACATCAGTATTTTATTAAAACGAGATTTGAAGAAAAAATATAAAATTTGTAAAGTTTTATTCATATATAATATATACATATAAACATTTTAAAATTTTGGTACAATTTTTCTCGGTCATTAGGCATTTCTATGCATAGCTTACTAGAATTATTTGATTATGTAAATGAAGTTTTTGAATTCGAATGTTCAACAATAGTGTAGTCCATGAGAACATTTCGTAAACTTGTACATTCCAAAAATAATGTTCTCTCTTGTGACTTAAATGATACTTTGATTCTTCAAAAATAAATATGGAGACGAAGTAATGGGAATTGTTGCATTAGCACACAAATGCACATCTTAGGAACTGTATCTGAGTAGAAATCCTGAAATCTCTTTTAGTTCCCATACTGTGTCCTTAGATTAGAATTTTTTTTCATTTTATCCAGGAAACATAAATAGTATGCAAATGTCAACAGTATCTTGGATAAACGTTTTGTCAATATCACATCTTCTCTTTTTAATACTCCATTTCAAGTTCTTTTGAAGTAATATTGGAAGGAGAGCGAGTTTTCACTTTGATATGTGGGATAATTCCCTGTCCCGTACCGTCAAATATTTGGCAAGTGGTCAAATCTATTGGTAAATCGTGTCAGAGAAGCATTTTTTGACTCTGGAGATGATATGGAGTTCGTTTGATTTGGTAACTGAGGCAGCAGTAGAGATTGATATTGTCCATACTATTGAGAGAAAAACAGAAACAAAATTATAAATATATTAATTTAGAGAATTACATTTACAAGTAATAAAAAGAGAAAATATATCTCCTGTTATGAAATTTACTAAACAACGACTTAAGTTTGATAATTTAAAAACACATCTGAAATTAATTTTTTTTCTATATTATATGTTTTCATGCCTGCGTGATAGCAAATTTATAAATCAATCACAATTCAAAACTCAAAGAACTGATATTTCATTTATACATTAATTGATTCTGATATGATATGATTTTTTACTTTCTCTTGAGATAGGTTAAGGAAGAAAATTGAAATTGCTTGAAAATAAAATTTAAAAATGATCTCCTTATCAAATTTGTGAATGAATTAGATATCTAATGTAACTTAATTATATATGAAGTATTTATTATATATTATATATGAAGTAATTATAAATAAAAGAATTCTATAAGTTAATGTGGTTTTATGAAATATTATTTTTAAAATATATTAAAGCTATTGCGCATGGTTACAAAAAATTACGTGTGCTTCTCAGGAATTTCAGAAGGTTGTCAATATTTGTTTGATCAAAATGTTTAAAGAAAAACTACTTTTTCTATTTTAAAATAATGAATTCAATTTCTCAAGAAAAATGAACTATTGTGTGTTCAATAATCAGTTATGGAATAATAAATCTTCTTAATAGCCAATTTGCAAGCGCAAATAAATGGCGAAATCTGAGTATCTGCGACCTAAGGTACCTGAAATGGTACCTTTTACCTATTCAAAATCGTACGAGAGATATTAAGTTGCATGACAGCTAACGGGGGTGTTGGATTTACCAGACATAAATCGTGAACTAATCAGGAAGCATTGATTTAATGCTTTTATAAAATTATCGCATTTCTGTAAATTGCGCATGAATTGCACGTTATGTTCCCCAAGTTTGACTATAATGATTGCAAAAGTATCACAGTAGAGTAATATACAACTTACAAGATATGGAACTTTATCTATACAATTTACAAGATACGGACTAATTATTAAGTAAAAAATCATTTTATCATTACTATAAAATAAACACACCTTTGATTTTTCTCTTTTGTATCTTTGATCCTCATCTGAATGATCATATTCCGGAATTTTGAAATTATCAAAAAAAGGATGCTTGAGGAGTTGAGCACACGTATACCTTTTCTGAGGATCTTTTTCTAAGCATCTCTAAATATTAAAAAACAACATTAAAACATTTAATTTTATGAACAACAAGTTAATTGTTAAATAGAAATTTTCTTAGGGATTTTCAAATTGCTCTTGAAGTCGATAAATCAAATGAAATTGATAATAATATATTTTAACCTTTATGAAATCAAAACCATGTTCATTAACCGTCTTTGGAATTTTACTTTCCAGGCTTTCCTGTAAAGACAAAGTGAGGGTATTTCAATTAATTTACTTAATTTACGATAATACTTTACACTACATAAGCCTTAATAAATATAGATTTTTAAGATGGCTTAAGTTATCCTTAAGGATGACTTAAACATATCCAAGAAGATAAAGAATATTGTCCTTACCCATGTATTGGGTTCAGGAATAGTTACTCCTGCAAAGAAATCATTTGATCGAAACACTTGCATATGTCTTGGTATTAAATCTCCTGCAAAATACAATATAAAATTGTTTCAGTAAGTTAATAATTATTTTGAGAATGATTATTAAAACACGTAGATTTTCATGCTTTATTTTTCTATTTAAGGAAATAAATAGCTTTTAATTTTCAGCCGTTCCATTTCATGAATTGTTTTTCAAGTTTAAATTTACATGAACACTGATGATTGCATTACATCAAGACAACAATTTAAAATTTATGAAAACTAAGGCATAATCAACAAATAACGAAATTTTGAATACAATTATTAGCTCGGCTGGCTAAAACTCGTTTAAAAAAGTATGGTTCTTTTTAATGATAAAGTAAGCATTTAGTATTCATATTGTGTCTATAGGTTTGTAAGATAATTCATAATATTAAATATTTGCAGTCCACTCTTGGAATAAAAATAATCCATTTTTAATATATTATGATCATTTATTCAGCATGATTTTATAAGCTAAATTTCCTTTCTTTCGATTTTCAATCATAAATCTCCCATATGTGTTCTAGTCTTAGTTATAAGTTTGTCATAATCTGGCATCGTATCTGAGAAAGCAATTTAAAGTACAATTATTTATAAGAGTAACTTCTCAGATGTCAATGATAATGACATTAAAATATTTAAGGGATATACAAAAACTAAATATCTAAATTCCAGATATTAATTTCTATCGTAGGAAGTGTACAGTATCAGTGTACGGAAACAATTTGAAAGTCCTACCCGTAGGAAACAAGAATTTCTTAAAGTTGTAATAATATCAATATGTTTTTTGATAAAAAGTAGTATTTTGCGTGGCACTTTTAGTTGAAGGAATTCTATTTTTTATAGTAACTTTTATTTGTATTAATCTAATAAGAGAAAGATTCAGATGCTGTTTTCTTTAATAAGATCGATGTGTTATGTCGATACAAGACAATATAAAAATTGTTCTTGTGCTAATTTTATCTTTACCTGTACAATACGAGTACTTACTTTCTGATTTTATTTTTATAGATTTATGATGTAGTTGCTTTAGGCTATATATATATATATATATATATATATATATATATATATATATATATATATATATATATATATATATATATATACAGCCTAAATTATATACGCGTTTTAACTTTGGACGCGTTATATATATATATATACATACATACATACATATATATATATATATATATATATATATATATATATATATATATATATATATATATATAACGTCCAAAATTAAAACGCCTAGAGGAATATATATGTATATACTTTAAGTTTTTGATATTAATTTGCCCCTGTCTCTGATAAAGTAGATAAAAGTAGCAATATACCTAACAGCAAGTAACGGTTTCCTGTTGAAAATCAAGCAAAAAAGGCTACCGTTTAAAAATTCAACATTTTAGTAGTTACACGTAAGCGTGGATATAAGGTACTTAGTATTTTATTACTATTTGTGTGTGTTTTCACAAAATAAATGTGTTTCTATGGCTTCAAAAGGATGAATGGGAAATTCTAAGTTCCAGTATGTTGTCAAAAGTATTGAAACAGGAAAATAAATTACAATTATTGCTTGATATATCTGTCCAGCACTCCTTCTTACAATTCTGTCACCATGCATTTTACTGAGGGTCTACTTCATGTCACCTAAGCATTACGACTTTTGTGGAATATAAATATATTGTTATTATGAAACAGAATCAAAGAGCCTGCTCCACATATATTACATCAACGGTTGTAGAGGACAATTGTAAGACAATATTTGTTATAACTGTGTGCAGAAGACACACAGTAGTGGACAACATTTGCAAATACAATAAAACTATGTTCCTCTATATGTCGAAACTTATGCAGTAGGAATAAATTACTGTCATGAATACATCATTTGAACTGTGTATGATTTCGGTAAAGCTGTGTTCAAGGGTAAGTGAAGATTTACTTTGCAATCCAGTGAAAAGCGTAAACTAATTTGGAGAGAAAAAGCTACACGCAATTGTTCCAGAATCTCAGGCATGGATGTATCGTAGTCTGGATAGTGATTTCTTCGGATATCGAATCGACTAGTACATTTAGTAGCAAAAAAAAAATGTTATTTGTGCTTTTTGTTATCGGGATAAAGTACTTAAACTCATTGTAAGATTATATTCTTTACTTCCGTGCTGGGCTCTGCTTTGGTTTAATAGACAATAATGTGAGTCCTCATAAAGCTGTCTAATGAAAGATTACGTGCATGAAGAGCCAAAAACTTGAATCTCATTGAAAATAATTTGTTTATTAGTACTATGTTGTGTACACATGCATCTCCTCCCTTAACCACTTCATTATATCCAGTAATTACTCTTCAGGAGGAAGGAATTCAAGTGCAGTTCTATTTAGAATGATTAAACACCTCATAGAATGCCTTTAGAAACACTAAAAACTTTGTCGGTAAATGAATAATGCTCTTATACTCTGTAAATATAAAAATTTTTTTATCTTTTTCACTTAAAATTTCTTTTTGTTAAAAATCCCCTATATAATATCTTGTAATAATTTATGAGAGTTCATTATTGTTTTTGTATTTGCTTTGTTTTGCTTCATGAATTCTTTAATTTGCTCCATGAATAAACGCATTTGTTACTTTCCTGACGCATTTGATAATGATGAAATGATATTAGATTTTTATAATTTTACACCTCAGTGCTTAATTTTAAGGGATGAATTTATATGTAATTCATTAAATCCTCTATCAATATTTATTTTTAATTATGAAATAATGTCCTTTAATTTATTAGAAACTATTATATATATTTTTGAATAATTTACTGATATCATTTTTTTAAAAAAATAATATATTTCAATATTTTATACTATGGTTTTGACATTGCTAAATATAATTAAATATTGTCTCTGAAAGGATTGCATTTTCATTTAGTTTTTAGAGAAACCTCAATTTCTTTTTGAAATAACATAAATTTTACGAAATTTTCTCCAGGCTTGAAATAATTAATATAAGCAAAAGAAACTGAATTAAAGCTTACCCATGTGAGGATATTCCATTATTTTAATTTATAAAAGAAGAAGATTAATAATATCTGAAACATTTTGATTTTATTGTATATATGAATTTTCTTGTTAAAGAATGAAACTGAGAAATAAAGGTAATGAAATAGAAATGCACAACAAATTTCATTCCAAAAATAAATTAAAATTTTAAGAAATTTCATGCAAAAAAACATAATTTGATTTTAAGCATCAATCATAAAATAAAAATAATAATTAGATGGAATTTTAATGAAAGATTTTTTTTACCCAAAGATTTACGAATAAGGTATAGTTGATCGACATCAGATTTTCCAGGCCATAATGCTTCTCCTCTCATAAGCTCGGCAGTTACACATCCTATAGCCCACACATCAACAGCTGGGCCATATTGTGTTTCACCAACTAAAAGTTCTGGTGCTCGATACCATCTTGTAGCAACATAATCTGTGTAATTATCACCAGGACCTGCAATGTACAATTAAACAGCAATGTGTTAATCTAAAGGACAAACACTAATAATTAATTTCAATAACAATAACCCCTGGGATTTATGAGGACAAGTATGTTATGTAACCATTTGTAATAATCAATGCTTTCTAAGTTAGGGAAATTTTGTTTTCTAAAACTTAAAATCTGTTTAGTAAAAACACAGCCTCTCTCTCTTACACACACATACACAAAATAAATGATAAAGCAACTGCAAAATTTTTATAATTTATTTACCCCAAAACAGCTGGAAAAATTAAAGAACTGCTTCTTATTAAAAATATTTCAACTCTTTTGGAGTTTACATAAACAGTAATTTATTGCTCTCTTTTCAATTTGACTATCACTTTTATTGTGTCATGTATAAACTTGACAAGATCATGAAGTTATTTAGATTGACATGATTTCTGCAAGGTAACTTTTATTCCCTGTGTTAATTTTGGCTGAAATTGAAATAATATTGCCTATTATCTAAACTGTAAATAATATATTATTTAAATATATTAAATAATTGTGGATTGACAATATGATTGATTTCTGTATTAAATACTGGACTATAAGATACCAATACTCAAAACAATCATTTCTGTCAACAATATCAGAGCTTACACTTTTGGGAATTGAGCCTTCGAAATATATAGATTGTATGGTAAACAGAGGAATAGCTGTCATGCAGCTTCTACACGATGCCACAGTGTATTGAATGTAAAATGATTCATGTATAATAATGAGTAAGTTGCTCAACAACCACTGATTAAATGTTTTCCATTAGTGAGAGACTTAAAGAACGTACTTACCTAAGTTGCAGCCGAACATTTTCTGCATATATTTTGCTGTTAATGTTTCTGTTTCTATTTATTTATTTTTTGACATTATATGAACACATTTTCTTTCCAATAAAGTGAGAGCTTTTTTGGTTGAACAAAACATGGTAGAGCATTGATTAAATGATGGCGCTTGTTGTCAACTCACGCCAAATTTGTGCCATTTATTGAACTACATTAATAACATTCCTGGATACTTCTACTTTTCAATACGCATGTGGAGTGCATATTTATATTATTAAAAAGTAAGTCTGAGTTACTGAAGAAAAAGGTAAAAAACGAGTAGTGCGAATATAATTTTAAAACTGTAGTTACAGGTCAGTGTACTGCATGACTAAAAGAATAGGACTCAGACAGGTCACTAAACCGTACTTAGTGATCATAAGGTAGAGCTGAAAATAACACTTATTACTAAAGGTTATACGTTCTCAGAGAAAAAAGTTTAAAATGAAGACAAACAACTCTATATCCTAGGATGAAGGTGTTCAAAAATGAATTTTAAACAATGTTTTGTTAGCACGAATACAAATTATACTCCGTCAATCGTCTGTTAAGACACATTTCTGTCCTAATCACATTTACGATAACTGATAACCATAAACCAGAGATATCAAAGTTGCTTGAACAAAATCAAAATCAGATCATTACGCTTTACAGATGCATTGCCTCTAAATAGGTCTAGAAGGTATTTTAAATTTTTCTACCATATGCTTAATCTGAATGCATATTCTCCTTTAAACTGTAGCATGTACTTATAATGTTTGCCAATGACAACGTGATATTATAATAGTTATAAAAAGGTATATATAAGTTCGAAACACAATAGAAAATTTTGAAAATTAGAACGAAAAATTTAAATTTTTATACATGGTAGAGATACATTTTCAGCAGATTATTTTCCTCATTGTTAATTACTAAATCAAATGTTTCGAACTCTTTGAATGCCAAACCGTGTAAATTTTTCACTGTCAAGTCAGATGCACGCTATTAAAGGAGTTCAAGAAATTTAAACTATAGAAAAAAGATCAAATGAATATTTAACCTTTAATCATGCATATTATTTTGCTGTCACTATTTATGTCATGGAAAGAATTGTATAATGATTAGTTGTATTGAAATAATTTCATAGCTACAAGTGATTTTTCTGTCTATAAAACAGAAGAATGATTACATCGTAATACCTTATGATAGCTTTATATAAAAATATGAACATGAAAATATCTCACGCTGTATATTTATGTTAACTGTAATGATTTTCAAAGTTAGTGGTTAGCCTGGAATCTTTCGTTATTATTTCAAACACATACATCGTTAAGTTTGATCAAGAAATGTCTTTATACGTGTAAAACTGTTAAATTGAGTAAGGGTATTCGGTGCAGTTACCATACATAAAATTCTATTAAGGCAAATCATCACCGAATTGTCACAGATTGGAAAGGCAATCATTAATGTCTAAGATTTAGATTAAGTAAGGGTATTCGGTGCAGTTATCATACATAAAATTCTATTAAGGCAGTTACCATACATAAAATTTTACTAAAGCAGTTACCATACATAAAATTCTATTAAGGCAGTTGCCATACATAAAATTCTATTAAGGCAGTTACCATACATAAAATTCTATTCATCACCGAATTGTCACAGATTGGAATGGCAATTATTTATGTCTAAGATTCGGATTAAGTAAGGGTATTCGGTGCAGTTACCATACATAAAATTCTATTAAGGCAAATCATCACCGAATTGTCACAGATTGGAAAGGCAATTATTAATGCCTAAGATTTGGATAATTGCATATGAGACTATATAGTGTATGTGAATTTAGCTGTCAAGTCAGTTATACTATAGATATAATTCAAATATTCAAAAATATATTAATCTCTCCACTAATATTGTGCAACGTGGTTTTGAGCTTGTAATCATATTCTCTATAACAATTACAATAATTGTTTGGTATTTTAATAAATTACTATTTTCTATATATATACAATTATTTTTATTTTCAGATAGGTTTTATTAAGATATATTCGTATGACTTTGATGTTTACTTTTTACTCTGCAGACAATGATGAAAGCTAATTTCTATTATGCGTGATAATAAACTTAAGGTACGTTATAACAATATATTTTATTAGCTCTTTCTAATCTTGTTTCATACATAAAATCTTAATGATTAACATCAAAAGTAAATTTATGAAAATATTTAGAAATACATTGTTAAATGAGAAAATTTTTTGAATAAAATGCATCATATTTATATATTTATAAATAATTATTTACTTACTTAAAGTTCTTGCAAAACCAAAATCACAAAGTTTTACAATTCCGTCCTTAGTGATTAAAATATTCTCCGGTTTGACATCTCGGTGAATACACTAGAGAAATAATACTGAATTCTATTAGAAACATATATCATGTGCTATAATACTTTCTAGTTAAATTATGATTTAAGTTAAAGTAATATTCATATATATAATTATAAGCGTGTTATTATGCACTTCATTACAAAAGGTACAATTTTCAAGAAACGTATGATAAAATAAAATGGAAATTCACTAAAGGTAATGTAGAAATTTAAATTATTAAAAAATAAAAGTGCGTGCAAAAGAATTCAGAAAAAAAGTAAGAAATGATTAAGGATGAGTAGTAAAAAAAGCATGAAACTTCCACAAATGGAAATAACATTATACTTAAAAATTGTATTAGCTGAAAGTTCAATTGAGTTCTTTTGTGAAATATAATTGGAAGAAATTATTTGGATGACTCATTACAAACGAAAGAATGATTGGAAAGTTGGAGGTGGAGTTTAGTGGGATCAGTGTAGCTGAAGAGTTCGGAATGATGAGTTTGGGACGTTTGCAAAGCTTTTCAACCAACCAATGTTAGTAAGCTTGATATCAGTAACCCTAATATATCATCCTGAAGGGCAAAATATTTCAAAATTAGTCAATATATAAACGCCATTGCATATCAAATGTGTAATGCAACCAGATGACAACTGTCGCGGTTTATTGTGTCTAGATGCCTTCACAAAGATGGCCTATTCGTCTATCTTTCTGAACGATACATTCCTTTAAATGTAGGCCATTGTTGCTGTGGCATCCACCACTTACAGTGGAGAAAGGAGCCCGAAAGCTGGACAGCTCATCAATGGAATCGTATCCTCTTTACCGATGAAAGTAGTTTCAGTCCCACAAAAGATTCTCAACACCAGTTGATTTGGAAAGAAATCGAGACATGGTTTCATTCCAGTGACAAAAAGCAAATAGAACATTACGGTGGTTCTGTTGTTGTCATCTGGGGAGGCATTATACTGAACAGGGCGGACTATGCTTCATGTTTTAAACAGTGGTTCTGAACCTTGAGGTGGCTGTTGTATGGAGGTTATCCTTCTCCATGTAGATATGTTTCGAGGTGCCATTAAAGCATATTTTATTTTTATAGATGGCAATACATGGCCACAACAGACTCTTGCTGTTCAACAGCTAATAGAAAGTGAAGATATAACTTGAATGGATTGGTTAGCTTTCTCCATTGATTTAAATTCCATACAACAAGTGTGGGATGCTTCGTTGAGTCGTATTGCATGTTCACATTCTCCGGGGAACACCCAGCAATTGAAATAGATGCTGGTTGAGGTAAAGTTCACCTTCAACTCAAGAGCTTTTGGACAATATGGTGCTCAGCATAAGTAGATGGTCCAAAGGAATCATTATTGTAAAGGGAAGGCATATTTTGTACTAAGGAACATTTAATTTTGCTGTTCCTATTGGAAAGAAAATCACGTATAATGATATTTTGAGCACAAGGCTTTTTTTGTTTGATTTCATATTGTATGCATTGTATTTATTTTTGTGCATCTATGCTTTCTTCATCAATCAAAAGCATTTTGAATTTTATGTCTCTTAGATGATTTTTCATAAAGTTTTGATAAAAAACATCTGTCGCAAAAAAAAAGTTTTGCACACCAGAGTATAAAATTTAAGTAAATATTTTGTCTGGCATAGTATCGTAAATGGTTAATATAAAATGCAAAAATAAAAATATTAATTTTCATTTTCAGAAAACTAAATTTTTTATATGTGATACAATAATTATAAAACCTTGGCAATACTTGATTATATTAAATATAATAAACAATGTAGAGCAGTCATTATTTTTATAACAAGAACACACTTTATCAGACCACACTTTATAGTTTAGAGTTCTTATTGAACTATAGATCACTTTCAATGAAGCTTTCTTTTCTCCTTTTCTTATAGTGAAAAACGACCAAAATGTTTTATAACGTGTTGATCAGCGTTTAGCTAATAATATATGAATAATGAATAATTTTCCTGTAAACTCTTCCTATTACTGAACGTTTCTCTTTCTAGTGGCTGATTAGACACGCGCGCGAGGAAAATAATGATAAAAGTTTCATTCTATTTAATGGAATTCATTACAATCCAATAAAATGCTCACATTTTGATTTACTCCAATTTTTCTTTAAAATAGAATCTTTGAAAAGTGAAATTATCTTCAAATTTTGGAAATTAATTTGGGTATTTAACTGTGTAAACCAATATAGCTTAAAAATTGATGTTTATAAGTTTCATATATCGGGAAATTTTGGATGCCCAATCTATGTTATGAAGATAACATTTGGAAATTGTTTTTTGCCATTGATGTTTCTGCTGCAGGGCAAGAGAACTCACATTGCCATTGTGATGTCAGAGGATCATATATATTGTGAGATAAGTAGGTGAAGCGGAATTAAGAATTTATTTGGTATTCAATGGAGTTCATTCGTTATAATTAACATAATTTACAAATTTAGAGAGATGCATCAAAACAAACGTTTGAAGTTGAGATGTGCATAATATAATCATGAAAGTATTTATTAAAAGACAATTAAAAATAGTAATTCATCAAATAAAGACAAGATATATGCAGTTTTTTTTTTAATTTTTCCAAATATTCAGAAATACTTGAACTAATTTATACCTTGCTATAATAATCTAATACCCATTTAAAATAAACAAAAATAATTTACCGAATCTTAAGAAAAACATTTTCTATAGAAAATCAAAAGTTAAATTCAAGATATCTCAAAAATATTTTTTGAGCAAGAAAAAATATTTCATTCGAATACAGCAGAATCTAAAAGAAGTCTACTTCTCGTGTTGCTTCTTTTTGCTGCCAGTAATTCTAAACTGAAATTTTCTTTTGACACCCTAAAAACAGTATTGCATTTGAAGCAGAGCAGATTTCTCTGCCAAACATTTCAACCGAACAATCTAATTTTTATATTTTAGATATTTATACTTGCCAGAAATATTTTATTTACATTTTACACATTGTTTCTTTCACTAGCACGGGCTGCGGTGATTTGTCATTCCGAATAAAATAAACAATGACATCTTAACGTGATTGGAAAAGATTGAGGCCAGTTTTTGATTAGGTCAAAGCACCGCGCCTTGAGAGAATTTATGCAAAATACCATGATGTATCAGATGTTGAAATGTGATCAGGAAGGATTTGTATACATGCCTGTTGTATTTGAAATCCATATAATGACAGAATTGATTCTAAATGTCATATGGTGGATAGAAAGTGATTGTAAATAATTGGGTTCAATTTTAGATAAAATTAGAATTCCATGAATTTGAAATATCTATGAGAAATTTATTTTAAGGCATCAAATATCACCTAAAATGCTTGGAGAGCATTGCACTTCACGTGAATGATGTTGATATGTGAGTTTAAATGTCAGATTCATAATTAATCATTTAGAAATGTGGAATTTTCTCAAACTGCATTTAATTAAAATAATTATAAAAATAATATATGAATTCTTAAAATTTTTCATAAATTGTATTTTTGGCCTGCCCATCAAAATTTTGATTACAGAACACGATTTGAGATGCCTTATATAAAGTAATAAGTATTAAATGCTTTGCAAAAAAGGCCACATTATTTTATAAGAATCATTTTTTACCGAAAAGAGTTCAGGCTTGTATTGCCATTAAAATGATTACATCCCTACCATTGGTTTTGCAACTTTTAACGTACTAAAGTGACCAATAGTTTTGTCTTACAGGCTTTATTTTACAGCAAGTTTCATTTTGGTAAGAACTATCAAATCTCTTACAAAGCTATGATATCTTTCATGATTGTGCATTTGTTATTTTTTTAGGAAAATTTGTATTTTAAAAATTCAGTTATTTGTTAAGGACTGACTTTCCTTCCATACGCAGGTTTGTACTAGTCCTTGATTTCATGGAAACGCTACGTTAAAAGGACAAAGATATCATGTTTTGTTTTCAAAGATATTATGTCATGAAAGGAAGGAAAGATATCATGTTTTCATCAATTGTGCTAATAGTTATTGATTAAAAAATTAAGTAATTCATTTGAAGTTACTTTAAAAATTCGTTTCTGTGAATGCATGATTATTTTGCTATGAGTATTTCAGATATTTTATAAAAATGCATTGGAATTGAATAGTACTTTCTAAGAACTCTATAAAAAATTGTACAAGAATTCAATTATCATTTTATACTTACTTTAAAAATAAAATAATCCAAAGGACAAGAGTTCAGTATATGATAAAGGCGTAAGGAAACATTATCATTTAGAATTTAAACCTTTCAGTTATCTTAAATAGAAAATAATTTTCTATTATTACTTTATTGATCCTCAATATTTCCATAAAAATAATATAATATTACTTCAATATTATATTCATCGTTTGTTATTTTACATTCATTTATTGAACACGAGAGTAGATTTAACTCAACATTCGAAGTGGATTTCGAGCTTCTATACAAATATTCCTGTTCGGAAAAAGAATCAAACTCGTGAATTGAAGGGAAAGCTAGAACGTTAATCGGCTTATCTACTTCGTAACAAAACAAAATTTCCTAGTGTCATGGTATAAAAGACAAGAGAGTGTTCCATTAATGTGAAATCATTTTGACAAAATTCGCTTCTATTCATCACCTCAAAAATACCCCATTCATCGGAAAAAGATAATGCTAAATTTTTTTATCAAGTGAAAAATTTAATATGTGTGAATTACACAAAATTAAAACAATAAAATTACTAGATTAATATCAAAAATGCGTCATTATCATTGAATATACAAATTCTATTATTAAGATTAAGAGATAATAGGAACGAAATGAGAGGTAAAAAATCGTCTATATTTTAAAAGGGAAAATTGAAGAAGTCTCTCCTGAACACGTGATATTTAGTTGTGAAATAGTAAAATAGCTACTAAGTTTATACCACTAAAAATTGCATGAATTATGTAAACTTTTTATCAAGTAAAAAATTTAATATGTATAATTTATATAATATTAAAACAATACATGTACTACATTAATGTTTAAAATTCGTCATTTTCATGTATACAAGTTATTAGTATTAAGAATGAGAGATGAAAGAAACGAAATAAGAGGTAAATAAACGTTTCTATTTTAAAAGGGGAAAATGGGAAAGTCTGTCCCGAACTCGTGATGTTTAGTTGTGAAATGGTAAAATAGTTACTAAGTTTATATCAATAAAAAAGTATATGATAAATTTCAGGGAATATCAAATTTTGATTTTTACTAAAAGCAATTTTTATCAAATTTGATTACTGATATTAAATAATTTTTAAGCGAACCATTTTTCGTTTTCTTTTTAACTAAGATAGCACAAGTAATTATCACTTTTCAATCTGATAACACTCTTCTTTTTATTCTCTAAAATTATTATTAACAACAATAACTTACACAAAAGGCCGTAAAAAATAAGAAACTAAGATTTAAAATGGTGGAAACACATGTATTATATAAATAATATGTCCTATATTATATTTTATCAAAATAAATATAATTTCCCATATAATAAATAAACTTTTTTTTCCAAAAGGCGGGCACTTGGGTGACGAACCCTACACTACAACAAAGCCAGAAATTGTTACTCATTTGTCGTTACCCAACGGGCAACTATGAACCAAGTCAAGGAGGCGAGTAGCGTTGCCCGTGCTACACCACCATAAACCCGTTAATAGAGTGGGCCGCATTCATACATAATTACAGAAGATAGAGCAGAGAAACACTGAGAGAACAAAGAAAGAAAATAACATACATGATCGAACCGGGATTCGAACTCGTGACCCAATGTTCAGGAGCCAGGAACGCTAACCACTCAGCCATCGGTCGGCATAACAAATTAAAATAAATTTATCATATATAAATTAATATTTATGTGTATACACATACAAGATTCTTAGAGAGGTCGTTTCTTACCCCTTTAACTTTGGAACAACTATAATTATGGAAAAAAAAGAACAATTGTTTTGATTAATTCATCTGTCAAATTATTCGAGTTACCAAATTTATTTTATAAGTTAAACATGGAATTTATATAATAAATTAATCTACAATAAAAAATTCGTACATTTGTCAAAGTTTAATGTGTAGGATCAGAATCACTCTTTTGTGGAATAAATATTATAATTATTTTCAAAATTGTCTGGAAATATAGATTATTTTTGGGAACTAAATATAGTTCCATGAATGTTAATGGATACTCTTCCTTTTGTAGACGAAAATTGTCTGCTGTTTTATTTTTCGGTTCAGAACTGTGAATTTCTATATTTATTTATTACAGATTATCAACCTTAGTTTTTTTTATTACTATACGGGTTTTCACAACGTTACTTGCCTTCCAATGTTAACCCCAAAACTTATTTTATTCAAAAGAGATGGTAATATTATATTTATTTCTGTAGTTATTAAAATATAGTTTTAAAATACTTACATTATGCTCATGGCAGAAATTAACGGCTTGGAGTGTTTGCCAAATTATCCTTTTCGTTAAATTTTCAGGAACCCTAAAAAACACAGACAAAGATGAAATGAAAGAGGGTACGATCGATTTCTCTGAAATAGTTTTTATAATATGTAGCTTATCATTTCCACCGCAGGTCAATTTATGACCAATAAACATTTTGCACCCGGTACTTCAGTTGATTAAGGTTTTCCAAAAAGTTGGTTTTATAATTTGGAAAACATTCAGAAAATTTGTATAAAATTAATTCAAAAGATAAAGCAAAGGAATTAATGGGCGGTTAGAAGTATACCAAAATATGCACTAATTGATTATGAAAAATATGTACTTAAGATACTATTAAGCAAATTAATTATCGATTCCAGGTATCTATCATGTGAATATAAGTTAACTTTATCCTATTTTCTCATGTTATTGACATTTTATAAATATTCATGTATAATATGATGTATTTTATGATATATATAATATGAAATATAAAATATTTCATGTGTATAATATGAGAAATTTATTATTATTTGTAATTTCTACGATATGACAAGAGTAATGAATAATTGTAATATCTGTACTAGATGCGATTTCCACTTAAAGTTATTTTATTCCTAAAATAAATATTCAATATGCCTAATTTTTATTCACTGTTTTGTGCGTAATGAACAATGCATAAGAATAATTATAACTGATTTGATTATTAGTTATTAAACATATTTTCTATAAAGGAAAGGGCTGCAAACTGATTTTTCAGAAGCTAAAAATGTTTTGGACACTAACTTTGATGAATACGAATTTACTTCTAAGGTTAACCTATAATAGGAGCATTAATTTTCATATCACACATCGTACTGCTTTGATAATGTTAATGGTTAAGACCAAATACTGAAAATTAATTCATTCTTTTGTCGCAGACAGGTATGTATATATAATAGTTTTATTTAATTAGGAGCTAAAATTGCTCTCTATATTTTGTTCATCATATTATAAAACTGTAAAAGGACAGAAATTTTTACGAGGTTTTTTGTTATACATTGTGCTAAAATAAATTGAGGTGTATAGAACGTTTCCTAAAAGTGAAAATTTGATTTAATGAAGAGATCCTAAGGAGCAGTTTCAATGGATTAAATTAAATGCTTTGAAACAAGGGAAGAAACAGTTTATCTGGATGACGAATGGTCTTGAGAAGGATACGATGTTTTCTGAAATATTAGAACTTTTAAAAACTCCTATTCCAAACATATAACAGGTAATTAATGAAATAAACTAAAATTTATATTTATACTTACACTTTGAAAAAATCTTCCTATCTTGAAACACCAACAGAAATCATTCGAATATATTCCAAACATGTTAAACCAAAATCAAAATATTAAAATATTTGCTACACAGTACTTTTTGTTATTCTTATTCTAAGAAATGGTTATTAATACACTGCCCAACATTGAAAATGCAGTATGCCATTAAGTGACGAAACTAGCAAACAGAAACAGACAGCAACAAGTAATAAGTGATCTGTATTTCGAAAGAATTTGTATAATACAGAGCGAGAACAGGGTCGGGTCAGAAAGTTGTAGGACCACCGTGGACTGCGATACACGAAGCAACACGTCTAGGCACAGATTCAATAAGAGTACGAAAGGCGTCATGAGGAATGGCTCTCAATTCTTTATCAACCATTTACCAAAGTGAAACCTAAAGGAGTTAGTGGTAGGATCTACAAATGGCGTTCAATTGTGTGATTGGTGTCCAATTGTCAGATTAGTCTCAAACGTGTCTGATTGGTGAGAGATCTGGTAAGCATGGTAACCAGGGAAGCAGCTTGCAGGGCATGTTTGATGCGAGTGATGTACGATCGAGTGTTATCCTGATAAAGGATATTAAGCACCCCCTGAATGTAGGGGAGTGTCACTGCCCGCAGCATATTATCCTCCTAACATTGGGATGTCATATTCCCGTGAATAAGACCTGGAATAAGTGGGTGATCTGGAATCATACGTCTATTTTATGTTTATTTTTGATGATGAGTAAAAATTAGATAAGACGAGGCCAGTGCATTTGATAACTTTTTCATTTTAGGAGTTTAAAATGTATCAGTCGTATCATTGGATAATAGGCATTCGTCATCAATAGTTAGGAGGAGAAAAGTCTTCAGTTCAACAGATTGTAGGTTTGATTTCTATCTTGGACATTGACAATTTCAGCAGTCTAGAATCCCTTGCAAATTGAAATTCAAAAATTAAACTACTGCAATATTTGTTAGAAATGATAGTAGGGCTAAAACGGAACCAAATAAAAAACCCTTCTTCAATATCCTATTGCATATTTTATGTACGATATAAATGCAGAAAATAAAACAACTTGAGTATGAGTTGTATTACATGTTAAAAATATTTCTTTAAGATATGATGATTTGAGAAATTTCTAACCTTATTTAAACAACTCATGCGCTTCTTTCAAAATACATTCTATAATTGTGCATTTATTATTGCTTGACTAATAAAAGCTTGAGTAAAAGTATAAAATATAAAGTGTGTTTGGCTACAAAATAATTAAACCAAACAATTTTTCATCTTGCATGTGCATCGTCTTAGAGAGAAAAATGATTCTTTACAGGGAATAAAATCTACGTAGAAACTTCATGTTTACCTGAGATTTCTTTTGGATACCATGTAAGCTTTTTAATAAGTTCAAGATAGCATTTTTATAAATAGTTGGCAACATTCACGTCTCAAACTAGAAGATCCTAAAAATTTCCCTACAGTCATCGCAAAAGGTGTGCTAATGAAAAAGTAAAAAAGGAAACATCTAATTTGAAGTAGCTCAACAGTGAGGAGATAAGCATTAGGGCTTTCACTGTAAAGAGAGTTGTCTTACTAATAAGGAATATGTATTATTTTGTATGTTCCTCCCTCTCCAGAGAAGAATAAAGTATGTATCATTATTCACTCTTAAAATTTTTACATGCCAGTAAGCATTATTTGACTCTATTCTCCTTTTCCGACTGTTTTTTTCTTGCCTAATTTCTATTTACAAAATTTGTTTTATTCAAATGTCTCAACTTTTAAATTTTTAAGCAAATCTTTATGAAGCTTATTTGTTTATCTTGATAAATTTCATTTGTTGTACACCTTTTATCGAAAAAGAGTCTTTTGCAGTCTAGTGTCATTCAATGCCTATTTCGATGTTTAATAAATAAATGTCATTGATTTTCTTGGTTTTACATGATTAACTTTCCCTGAGTTTCGAAGGAAATCTCTGATGCTCAGCTAATATTAGCTGTTACATAAAATCCTTATGCTAATATTAAGTGTTACATGGAATCCTTATGCTAATATTAACTGTTACATGGAATCATTATGATAATAATAACTATTACATGGAATCCTTATGCTAATATTAGCTGTTACATGGAATCCTATGCTAATATTAACTGTTACATGGAATCCTTATGATAATATTAACTGTTATATGAAGTCCTTATTGTAGATATAATACTACTTGTCACTTTAAGACATTCTGCTACGCAATTTTGTTTACCATCTTCTACACAGACAATTATTCTCTTAGACTTTTGAGTTTTACTTGTCTGAAAATTATTACTTTTTATTATTACTTTTAAGACATTTTATACGTCCATAAAGTAATCACACGCTTAATGACGTCTTAAATTTAAGGAAAGAAATTCTGAAAGCTAAAAATTTATCCCCAATCTCCAATTTTTAAAAAATGGCCTATGTAAAACTACTCATTTTTTGTTTTATGAGGAAAATCGTACCTTTAACCCAAGTTTAGTAATATTATAATTCACTTAAATATATTTTAGAAACATTAACACGTAATAAATATTTAATAATCAGAAGAGAATGCAAATATAAATTTGCTTCTTTAAGAGTCATCTTAATACAACTATAAAATAGTTGTCATTCATCTAAAACTTATCTGAACAGAAAAAAAAAATTGATTTTCAAAAAAATGTACATTGATGTTTATTTTTTTAGGTCGCCACTTGAGATGTTCATTGTATTACTGTAAATTTAAATGTTCGATGAACCATTATCAGAACATAAATAAATTTATTTTTCAGAAGAAATAGGTTTATTGTTTAAACTATTATGAAATATTAGTAATTAGTTAAAAATTTTCCATAATTAATCCCAGAGATATTTAAAATATTTGATTTCAGGAATAAATCACGCAGGTTTAAATTGTTTTTCCTTTAGCGGCTTTAAGTGATTATGAAATATTATGGTCTTTTGAAATGTAGACTTTATCTGTTTAATAAAATAAATGAATTAAGCAACATTTCACATTTTTATAATAAAAGACCTCAGCTCTATTTTTAAAATGGTCATGCAGTAGTTTCTAGTGATTGTATGGTGCAATAAATACTACGCATACGTAATCGCGTATTTCACAATCTCGTTTTGAAAGTGTCGCATGATATAAACCTAAGAAGTTCGATTGAAAGAAATATTCGGTACAAGATTAAAAAAATGTTATTCTAGGATTTAGGTTGTTCAATAAAAATATTTTTTCAAGGATTTAGGAAGTTCAGGTAACAAATCCTTGTATTCTAATTCTGTTACATAATAACATATTTCAAATTTCGACGATTTAAAGCTGAGTTTCTTGAAATAATACTTGAATATTTTATTATGGATATTAACATTAGTATGTGCTTTTTATAATTATACTATTTTGTAAAAAGAATCTAAGAAAAATCATTTAATATATATATGATATATTTATTTTTATAAATATAATGGTTTTCATTTATATCCAAACTTATTATTTGAAAAAAAAATGCTTTTTGATATAAATAGTTGAGTTTTCTACTGTTTTTAGAAACATTCATGTGAGAGTGTGTTTGTATGCGTATGAATAAATGTACACATAAATGTTTTATATGCACACCACTATATTGTATGAAAGATCAAAATAATCACACAAACTATAAAGTTTCTCACACGATAATCTTTACATATCTATTATACTGTGTGTTCAAAGGAGAATTATTTATTTTATCAATGAAAAATCTTAAAAAATGGTACAGATAAAAGAATAATTATGCAACCAGTTTGGTTTATATTTTAGAATCATATTCACTGACAATTTTTGAAGCATTTCTTATTTAATAAAGGCTGATGCACTAATCGAATATAAATAAATACATATATAATTGCATTTTATGTTTTCAGATATATTTTTCTATAATGGCATACATATATAACTCTCTAAAAATCAGTGACACGACAGCCCCCAGTTGGACACCAAGGCCTACAGTGCCCATATATCTATTTTATGACAGAGTGTCCTGTGGTGCGAAGCATGTGTCCTGGGTAGGTGGTCAGCCTAACGCGAAACCCCTAGTGTTTAGTTCTCATGATTGCTTGGTACTCAGTTTATTGACCCACTGAAGGGATGAAAGGCTAAGCCGACCTTGCTCAACCTGAGGATCGAATCGATTTCTTTAATGTCCCTATTAATGAAGTATATTAAAAAAATAATAGGGTGAGTGATACACATAAATATCAGAAAATTTTTAGCACTACTTAACATTTAACTCTTATTTTAATTTTAAGATCATGACTGTTTTTTTTTTAATAAATCTTTAAAACAAGTTCATCAAGTATGTTTCAATGAATCTGAGACAGAAACTGAAATATTGGCAAATTTTATATAATGCAGCATATGCTCAATTATTGTCACAAACAGATTCATTTTAGTTTACATTAAATATAAAAGTCACATTTAAATAGGAAAAATGCATTTTCTCTTATAAACTATATACATATTTTTCCTGGAAACACTCTTTTATCGTCTATTCCTTTAACACAGGACGTAACTAAAATGAATGAATTAGCATGTTATGCCAATTATAACTGAACTGTTATAGTAGTTCTACTAAATTTGATGCACGATGAACAGTTCTAACAGAAATGCACATCTGTTTATTGTATTTATAGATCAATTTTCTCATTGAATATAAATACTCATGTGAAGCTTTTAAACTAAGAAAGATTTATTACAGTATTTGTCTCGGATAATGTATCAAATGCATCAGAAAGTAATTATAGCTATAAATATATTTTAGAAAAGTAATTCAGGTCGTATTTTGAAAATGTTTCTCTAGTATACATAATATCTTCTCTTGCAAATGAATATTTTCTTTACATAGTTAATGATATTTTCTATAATATGTTAGGAAATTCTTAGGAAGATAATGGGGTAATTTAGCATTTTCTGAGTCTGATATGCTCCTTCTATTGCTCTAAATTAGCTATTAATGTATTATAAAATAACAAATTTCTATAGAGAACTTGTTTGAAAGAAACTTTAAATATTAACAAAATAAGATCATCTACTGAATTTTAAGCTCGAACTTTTAATATAATGAAATTTATAAGCAATTTAATAGCTCTCCGTTTATAAATTACTGATATTTTATGAAAACATTGATGATATTTTTATGAACGAAATTAAGTGAACATACATATGAACAAGTTAACATTTTTCTTTTGAAATGCATATGAGTTTATAGATTGGGAAAAGTTATGCCCCTATACTCTTAAAATGCATAAAGCAGTAATATTTCCCAAAGAATTTACAAGATCATAATCCTATTTCACCCTAAAAAACATTAATTTTTCAAACTGTTGTACTTACCCTTTGGGGTGTTTTTCTAAAATATCTAAAACTGTATGTTCGCAGTATTCAAAAACTAAATGAAGTTTTCGTTTTCTTCGGAAGACTTCAATTAAGTTGACTAAATTTGGGTGCTTTAGTTGCTGAAAGTAAGGAAAAAAAAAACAATTAATACGAGCAAATATTCTATTTCATCAACCACAGAATATCATATTAAGATGATTTTTATTAATATATATTTTATAGTTTTACATGAATCTATATATATAGCTAATATATAAAGAAGCAACAATAATATTTATTCAATATTAGAGTTCTAAATAACTGCGTATTTTATTATTTCTTTAACTGATAACTGTATAGCTTTAGTTCGAAAATTTACAACCAAATAAAAAATGATTTTCTAATTATGACAAATTAAGACTTATGAAAATTTTCTTAGGAAAAGTTGCTCGTTTTTAAACTTATACAACAAATTCACAACACAATAGAAATCTTTATTACATTAAGTAGTTCTTTATTAAAACATATTTGTATTAAAATGTTTCAATTACTTAACAAATTTTTATAAATAAGCATGCAAATATGTAGCAATTGGGGTAGTTTAGTAATTTCAAAAAATATTATTTACACTCTTTAACATTTTATTGACAGTAAAATAAAACATTCATAAAATTTTTTATATTTGATACATGACATAATGTATTATTATCATGTGAAAATTCTAGCATAACAAGCTTCATTTCCTAAAGTACATTTGTTTTATTCTTATACAGAAAAGTTATGATACATTTTCATTAAAAAAATGTCAAATTATTAATTTTGTTAACAAAGTTTGTAATTTTAGTATCTGCTGATGCTTATGCTGAGGTGAGGAATTAGACTTTCCATGAGAGTATATTTATGCAAAAATATTGTTTTATTTCGCTTTAAAAAATGTATAATTTGTAAATAAAAGCACACATATTCTATTTTACAATATTATTTTCTAATTTTTAAATGTAATACATACATTTAAAAATTATTTAAATATAAAGTCTAATTTCTAAGTATAATACATCTGTTACACAAGAAGGCTAAATATACCTAAGGAAATGAAATGATTTGATTCATTGTAGTATACGAGTTGATTAATTTAACCCTAAAAAAAGAACAAAATATTATGAAAGAGTTTACATACTTTTGCGAGATATTACATACTCTTTATTGAATTTCTTACTTTTAGAAATAATCTAAAAGCAATATATTCTAGTTCAATTTCTACCATTATAGTAAGATTACTTTGTCTAGATATTGCTTATCACTGCATTTTGTTTAACCAATATATTTACATATTAGCAGTATATAATATATTTATTCTTTTTTAACTTAAGAATTGAATGCAATAAAACCATGTGATATAGAGGGGAAAAAAACTAAAAATATTTTGACTTAATTTATGAAAAATAAAAGATAATCTGACTGATTATTAATATATGGATATATAATATTAAATTTTTTTTAACATTTATATATATATATATATATATATAATATATATATATATATATATATATATAATATATATATATATATATATATATATATATATATATATATATATATATATATATATATATATATATATATATATATATATATATATATATATATATATATATATATATATATATATATATATATATATATATATATATATATATATATATATATATATATAGCTTCAAAGCACGAATATGCCTTAGGTTTAGGTGAAACGCCTAGATTAAACCGAGAAACGCTTTAATTACTTTTCAAAGATGCATGGAAATATAGAAAAGGAAAAAAAAAACTTTAAAAACAATCAACACACTTTTTTTTTAAGAATTTGTGACACATCTGTGAAATAGAAATTCTACATTATTACAATTTTATACATTATTATAAACTACTTTCAAAGAAATAATAAGAAGTCCAAGATCAATTTTACATCAAAAATTTTTTAAGGAATTTAAAATTTATTTCAAATAAAAATATTATTATTAAATTATTAAATTTTAAAAAAAATCAAGATATTTCTTAAAAAAATTTTAAAATTTAATGGATTTTGAATGTAATTTGTGCGATATAAATATAATGTATGTGCCTATGTAAGTTTATGAGTGCCTAACAATACGAACTGAATTATTTATTTGCATCAAATTCTGATATATAATTAATGCGAATACTTATTTTGATTGGAAATTATAAAGAAATATTCTTGTCTGATAACCATTGCTTATAAGCAGTTGAAGTATTATTTTGTAATCAAATAGAATATCTTTATTTAAATTTTTAAAAGCAATAAGGTTTGACTGAAACAAAAATTGGATCGCAAGAGCTGTTACAGCTATCCGTTAGCTTTATCATTATGCCACAGTTCATCGACTGAAAAATCCAATGTCATTGCATCAGACGTCATTGTATCTAATATCATTGTATCATACGTCATTGTATCCATTTTCATTGTGTCAGAGATCTGTTTGGCCAAGGAATAGGATGATTTCCTCCAATCTATCTTTCATTGGAAATGGTCGTTCAAAAACTACAAGCGATGGTATTGCAATAAGGTAGTACATCTTCTTATTTAAAAAGAAATGTGACTGAAGCCTTCGATTTGGAGAAATATCCTATTTTCTAACAATCAAAGTACATAACAGATGTGAGTACCTTTTCAATGACAGAAAAAGGGTAAGTAATGTGATTTTACACAAATACACATCACATATTAACTTTTCGGAAGCCACTTTGTAACTCACTGTATTCACGGTGTTTTTAAATCCCTATATGCGCGTATTGAAGCTTTTTATTGTGTTAGAAAGATGAAAGCAATATTAACCAGCAAGCATTATGCGATTAAGAATTCAGATTCATACTGTATCCTTCTTAGCATGTATGTTTCAAAATTCACCCAGTTGGTTCACCGTCAAGTTTCAAAGTTTGAATGATTTGAACTTTATAAGCACATAATTTTTTCCCAATAATCTTGGATACGGAAGAAACTGACATATTCAATTCTCTTACTGATAATCTCACAGTCTTCTAGGATTGTGCAGGAAAGGCTCTAAGACAGGCTTAATATGAACATCACTTGTGCAGAGACGTTTGGGGTTCATATTTTTAAGATGTTTGCAGTTTTTTAAAACTTTATTTTCCATTTCAAGATATTAAATAAAGGAAAATATTTCTGATATACTTTTCTGTAATCTCTCCATGGTTATATTATTGATTTCGTTTCGACAAACTACATAATGCTTATGGTTGTCTTTATGCTATTGTCATTCTCCTCAATTTGCAATCGAAAAAATATCACATAGAATAAAACGCATAACGCATCACATGTAAACATAACATTAATTTTACATATATGAGGATAGATAAAGATTTGAGGAGACAAATCGTTGGTGGATCAACTAAATCGTTTCATGATATAGACGAAATAATTTTGAAATGTACACATTTGAGTAGGAGTGAGAGAATATTAGCATGTAAAGAATGCAATGATATCCTCATGATATGGATACTCAAAACTACAAGCTTGGTGAAATCGCTTTGAGAGATTGCAAGCAATATGTGTCTTGTCTGAGCTAGCATGAAACATCGCCAAGCTTTTGAAAACTTGGAAAACATTGCTAAGACAAAAAAAAAAACAAAAAAACATTCATTGCCAATTTTGTTTTCATTTGTATTAAACTACTGGCCATATCCAAATATGAAGAAATTACCTTGAAACTATTCATTCTAAGGACAACTGGTGTTGTTTATTACTAGTTAAGCGTCCGAGATAGTACAGGATACTTTTATAACGTCTACCCTCTAACTGACTAAGGCTGTTGTAAAGAATTTTGTAATTCACTTTCTGGAATGAGTTTTCACAGATAGTGGGCTGTATTTACGTGTCACAAGAAAGGAAACAAAAAAAATTTCCACACATCCATCCTAATAAACATGCACGTAGAAGAGAAGTGTAACACTCAAATCCCATTGTTCAACAGGGCTGAGATCAAACTCAGAACATTTGCTTTTCTAACCAAGGACATAACCAGTCTCTACGCTGTAGAGAATCATCGGTTTGGATACTTGTAGATGACGTTTTATACCTTTAGAAATGATCTTAAGATATGACTGATCTTCTTCCTTTATGCCATTCTTGTCGTTTGTCCCTTCCAATGAAGTTAGAGAATTTCTGCAAGATGACGCAATGACACATAAAATGAAAGCTATAACTGAGTGATTACAGAAATATTTTTTGACTTCAATATCCACAGATATTACAAAGCATATTTGGGTTGCAATATTACGTATTTCACAAGCAACTCTTCCTTAATTAACACTGTTTTTGAATTATTTAAGACCCAAATAGGTTCATAGTGTATACTCTTATTCTAAGATGTTCTATCACACTAATATTGTCTAACTGATGTTGCGTAACTATAGTTGATTCAAAAAATATCAAAGCGATGTTAGTTGTTATCCTTATTTTTCTATCCTTTAGTTTGTTTTAAAACTTTCAAGAAAATGCTTATTATCATAATGAATTCGTGCTATAACTTAACATTTATTTATTCATTTTTTGCATGTTCAGTATACTCATGGGGACAAAAATGTCACTATTTTACATCTTTAAACATCATATTTATTTAATTTCTTTTTGCTTTGATTTCATTTATATACTCTAAATTCAAGAGTAATTCTAGTATTGGTTGAATATTAGTAGATAATCCATGAAAGTAGACTCTTAGAAAAGTCTGAGAAAATGGATAGCTGAAGAAATAAACCATTAGCATTTCACATAATGCTTCATGTAGGATGTAGTTCCTTTTAAATCGAGTTTTTTGTTCTTGTATTCGCGCGCGCGTGCGCGTTTGACATTATATCAGATATTGATTTTAGAGAAAATTGTTAAATCATTTTAATATCAGAAATTTGGAACTGAATAGAAGAAAACTGAATACACTCCAACGAATGATCCGTGAAATATAATATTTCATATCAATGCTAAAGTGGAAAAACATGTATCAGTATTTAAAATATTTACATATGAAGATGGTTGGATAAATATACAATTAATCCATATTAAAATAAATCCTCTAATATTACAAACGACTACCAATTAATAAAGATTCTTTGTTGATCAGGGGTGCCCATTTATATCAAGGTGAGATGCAGTTAATTTTGCTTTTACCCATGATAAACAAAATGTTAGCTAAAATAAAGCTCGCCGTTGGGGACAATTTCTTTAACTGTACTTAAGAATATATTGTAACGTAGTTTTTGTGTATTGTAATATTGCAATTTTTTTCGATTTGTCTTTTATCATTAAATTCTGTTTAATAATTTTTGTCAGGAATCTTATAAATGGATATACTTTTGTGAAATCAACATTTGTAGAACGTTGTGGCGTGATCTTAATAGAAAAAGAGAGAAAGAGATAAGCAGTCATTACTTCTACATAAAAATAGCTTAATATATTTTTGAGAAAAATGAAAAATAAAAAATTGCAATAACCAATACGTTAAGCTATTTTTAATGGTTTGTTCAGTTCAACATATTCCATTTTCACAGGAAATTATCGTTATAAAACATTTTGTAAGCGATATTGATTCACGCCAGCAAATTTACTTTGGTGAGCCCGGTTTAGTTTAAAATTCCTACTTAAACTTATCATTTACAAATTTATACATTTGCAAAATGAATTTAAAATTTTTTAAAACAACTGCAATTTTATGACGAAAGTACTTAGAAAAAGTTGTTATAAAAATTTTGATTTTTAAAGCCTTATGAAATATGTTATTAAATCAATACTCTGAAAATAAGTAATTATATAGATTAAAATATTACTTCGATTGAACTAACGCTTTCATTTTGAGAAACTAAGTGCGAAAGTATAAGCTATCATTTTTTTATAGTAAATTAAAATATTTATTTAATTTCTATTTAAATTATTATTTAACTTGCGTAACACACTCATACACTTGCAAATTCTATCATTATTATTTAAGAATTTTTTATTGTTTTTTTGAAAACTATAAAAAATTTGTTTTAAGTTTAATAAAACAATCTGCAAAAAATTAAGATTTTGTAAAATATTTTGACCTGGTAAATCTTCACTTTTATTTGTAAGTTTGGAAATTATATTTTATTTATTTTAAAATTATAACATTTTAATTTACTAAAATATTTTATGATTATGTATGTAAATAAAAAAAAAGAGAATTTTTCTAAGGAAAGAAATCTATAAAAAAAAGATATTATAAAGATAAAAAGAATTTCTGAAAGTTTTAGCTTCATTTTAAAGTATTCATTACATTTAAATGTTCAATTAAAATTGTCTCTATTGGGGGTTATGCATTTAGAAATATTACTACATTTTTAAATAAATGTTTAATTTTTGTAAAATTTATGAATTAACAGAATTCTCTCTCTTCAGAAATATCTTTATACTATTAACGGAAATTTTATTTTTAAAACGTTAATATATAACGTTATTTTATAAAGAACAGAAAATAAAGATTTTCAACCTAAATACTATATAGTAAAATTATATTGGTAGAATTCGTAAAATTTTGTGTGTGTGGTTTCACGCAAAGCACGATCTTAGACTCTTTACTGGCATAGAATTTGAACTCAAGAAAATGTTTTGAAGGCATTGTGAAATTGATAGTCTTTGAAAAAGTTCGATGTGATCGGAATCGAGATCACGATAATTGATCTGGTTGGTGGATCTGCAAGAACTTATCATGTTGGAAATCACGTTCAATTTTTCAGAAACGACTCCGAGCCGACAATGATCTGAATACTGGATATAAAAAGAAAAAAAAACTACTTTAAATCTCGAGGAAGAATAAGTCTCTTAGCTTGAAGATATTGACCCAGAAAGAATATCGAGAAACGGAAGTTGTTTTGTATTTGATATATTAATAATTTTACTCAGCATGTTGTCATTGTTTTTGAGTATAGATACAAATTTGTTAGTCAAATTTTGTTTAATTAAATTTTAATCTGTATCTTTCAAAAATATTAAATATTATATATAATTTCCTGAATATTTTGATTCGAGGCAAAATGCATATTTTTATTTAAAAAACGTGAAAATATAAGTTTGAGATGAAATATAGTAATCTTAAGAATGGAAAATTATCACATATTTTGTTTTTAGTGAAGAAATATGCATACAATGAAATAATAAATGAAAAGAAAAACAAAATTGGCAAAGCAATGCGTTAAATTTATCTTTCTCTTATACGAAATGGCGCAGCATTGCCTTCTTCAGGCCTTGCGTCATACAAAACCAATTTTCCCCTTCCTATCTTATATGAAAGCATAACTGTTAGTTTGATGTAATATATATGGTTAAAATACCTGAAATAAAGTATAAAAAGAAAATTTCATACTTTTAAAATGTTTAAAACGGCAATTTTACATTAGTATGTGATCCCACAAACAATATATTAACAAGAATTTTAATTTCTATGTATTTATCTCTCAATGAAACTTAAACAAATAATATTATAAAAACATATATTAAATGTATTCAATTTCTGGATTCAATTATTGATTAAGAATTTAATTATTCACAATGAATATTAGAGACCATTGAAAATGCAAGAAAATTCTGGGTATGATGTTTTCAAATTGATGACTTAATGGTGTACAAATAACAAAAATATTGGTAAATAACATTAACTCATATAATATAAAAATGCCAAAATAACACTAAAATGTTCCCAAGAATAAAATTATGCTCATTTGCATTAATTTCATCCTTCAGTTACATCCACTTTGCTCTATTTGTTTGGAAAAAATAACGCATATACACACTGACCAAGAAATTATAAACCTTTGAGGTTTTTATCTTAATGTTTTCTGAGGATTAAATTTTTATACGTTGTTAGAATGCTAATATAAGTAAAATGTAAGGTTACATTTTACAATGAATTAAGTAAAATGGAAAAAGAGATAGGTCTTCCACTATTTGTAAAAGGGTTTATTGTTGATACAATATTAGCAGGAGCCTTTATTTCAAAGACAGCAAATCTCACTGGGTTCTCAAAGGAAATAATGTCAAAGATTTTTTAAAAGTTAGAATCAGAACCTACAATCTTTGTCTAGAAGACGTAACTGCGAATCGAGTTCAATTTTCCACATAAAATGAGAGAGGTTGATCGGCTTCCTTTCTGACAAACTGTACAGAAGTAATAGAAATAATGTGTCTAGAACAGGGAATCTATGTACTTTAAATGACGTAAATCATTAACCAAGGTTCTTTCTAACAGATTCCAACTCGAACCGGATGAACAGAGAGTTTCAAAAGATAGGAATGCATAGTCAGGTACACGTGAGAAAACCACTTATTTCTGTTTGAAATACAAAAATTCGTTGGCATTGGCATTGAGTAAGAAGACTTTTGACATATGAGACTTGTAAGCGGATATTGTGGTAGGAAGAACTGAGGTACATTTTATTTAGGAAATATTAGGAAAATTCTTAATTAAAGAAAGATCGAAATATCAAGGCTTACAAATAATTTTGTTCTATAGTTAAATTACTTTATATTTTCTTATCTTTATATTGATAATATAGATTAATTATTCTCTCTCTCGTCGTCCTTTCATATATTCTAAATTACCATCTGGAGACATATTTTAAACACTCTAAATTATTAACTGGATATATATTTTGAGTATTGGATTCTGTGTCTCTTGAATATTTTATGAAATTCAATGTGATCTTTCATTAAAAAGTATCCATTCTAAGACAGGAAAATATCCATCGTAAAACTCCATCTTCATTCTAAGGTGGTTTATTATTATAAAAAATGAGTGAATTTACTTTATAAGCAATAGTTTGAAAGCAGAAATATGTTATAATAACGCAATCTGTATTCACAACTATAATACACACTGAAATCATTTTTCCTGTATTAAACAACTTTTTATAATTTCTCGACGTCACACTTGTTTCACTTTTTAAAAGCATTAATGGATGCGATAATTTTCTTTTCCTTTATTGTACACTTTATTATATGCTAAATATGATTTCATGATTTCTATCAGCTCAAATTTTTGAATTTTTTCTCTTTTTATTTAAACTAACCAATGAAATAAGGAATGCGTTACAAATAAATATCTTGATATTTATGAGAAAAAATTTATTAGAAAATTGATTGATTGTAAAAGGATTGATTATGTTTGATTTTGATTGGTTTTCCTTTAAACATGATGTGTTATTTTTTTATTCACAAAATGCTTGTAAGATTTGTCAGCGAAAGCTGCAAAATGATAAACAAACATATAATAAAATCTTTTATCCAATGGGCGTAAACAAAAATACCATTTTTAATACACTACTGGCCATTAAAACTGCTACACCAGGAAGAAATGCAGATAACAAAATGATATTTATTGGACAAATATATTGTACTAGAAATAACAAGTGATTAAATTTTCAAAAAATTTGGATGGATAGATCCTGAGAAATCAGTACCCAGAACAACCACCTCTGGCTGTAATAACAGCAGTTATACGCCTGGGCATTGAGTCAAACAGAGATTGGATTGCATGTACAGGTACAGATGCCCATGCAGCTTCAACACGATGCCACAATTCATCAACAGTAGTGACTGGCGTTTGGTGACGAGCCAGTCGCTCTGCAACCATTGACCAGACGTTTTCTATTGGTGAAAGATCTGGAGAACGTGCTGGCCAGGGCAACAGCCGAACATGTTCCGTATCAAGGAAGGTCCGTACAATACCGGCAACATGCGGTCGGGCATTATCCTGCTGAAACGTAGGGTTTCGCAGGGTTCGGATAAAGGGTAGAGCCACGGGTCGTAACACACCAGAAATGTAACGTGCACTGTTCAAAGCACCGTAAATGCGAACAAGAGTTGACCGAGACGTGTATCCAATGGCACCCCATACCATCACGCCAGGTGATGGGCCAGTATGGCGATGACGAATGTACGCTGCCAGTGTGCGTTCACCACGATGCCGCCAAACATGGATGCGACCATCATGATTCTGTACACAGAACATGGATTCATCTGAAAAGATGACGTCTCGCCATTCGTGCGCCCAGGTTCATCGTTGATCACACCATTGAAGGCGCTCTTGTCTATGACGCAGCGTCAAGGGAAGCCGCAACTATGGTCTCCGAGCAGAGAGTCCATGCTGCTACAAACGTCGTCGAACTGTTCGTGCAGACACTTGTTGTCTTCCAAACGACCCCGTTCCTTGACTCACGGCTCGTGACGTGGTTGTACTATCCATTTCGGCCATGCGGTTAATATGACTGTCTTCTCGGCTGCTAGTGATAGGTGGTTGTTGAGAACCCGCATGGCGTTCCGTATTACCGTCCTGAACCCATCGATTTCATATTCTGCTAACAGTCATTGGATCTCGACCGACACGAGCAGCAATACTGTGATAAGATAAACCGCAATCCCGGTACGCTACAATTTGACCTTTATCAAAGTCAGAAACGTGCTGGTACGCATTTCTCCTTCTTACACGAGGCATCACAATAACGTTTCACCAGGCAACAACGCTCAAATGCAATTTGTGTATGAGGAACCGGCTGAACAATTTCCTCATTTAAACACAATGTAGGTGTCGCTACTGGCGCCTGCTTTGTCTGAATGTGCTAAAAAGCTTATCATTTGCGTATCACAGCACCTTCTTCCTTTCGTATAAATTTCACGTCTGTTGCATGTCGCCTTGTTGGTGTAGCAATTTTAATGGCCAGTAGTGTATTTATAGAGATACATAAATGATGTTTTATGTTAAATGTTTTTTTTAAACAGGAAGTGAAAAAGAAGAGACCGAACCAAGGTGACCGATGGCGGAGAGGTTTGCGAACCTAACTTTAAAGCACCAAGTTCCGGATTCGAATCCTGGTTTGGGTATGGATGTTCCTTTCACTCTAAGAGTTTTCTTTCTTTATAATTTCCCTCTTTCGAGGCGGAGATGGCACACCCTACTGGGTGCCCCACTGTATGAAATGTCATCTTTTTTTTCATTATGGCGCTGAATAGGTATATCCTAAGGGCAGCCGGGCATTAGAAAAAAAGCTGACTAAACCAGCTCTTTCTTTCCTTTTTCTAAATGAAACGTTAATATTCACCAAAATTTCAATTATTAATGAGAAATACTTTTATTGAAATTAATCTAGTAGGACAACTTTACGTAAAATATAATAATTTTAAGAGAAAAGAGAATATAACTTATTGCTCTGCTGACAGTTCAAATTATGGGGGAAAATTCAAAATAAAATTGATTGATGAGTACTTCTCATGACATCAACTACAAACATATATTATTTTTAAAGCCTTTAAATATTTATTAAATCTTTGTAGTTGGAGGAGGTATTTTGATCTGAAATGAATAATGATATTTTTTGTGAAAGTATAAATGTCCATTACTTTATTATTCAGCATATACAACTATTTAGTTGAGCGGAACCACTTAAAAAATGCATCTCAGAATTCAACAAGTTAAATCATCGATATTCACACAGCTATTCTACTATAATTACTTATACAATCAAAAAAGGAAAATTTAAAATACACAGTTGAACTTCATTTATATAGATTTCGGGGATTCATTACATTTGTATGCTTTATTGATTAAAATTTTTTGGTCTAAAAAAATAAAATAGTACTCAAAATGAATTCAAACTTTTCTTCTCAATAATTGTGGAAACAAATCATGTCACGAATTTTTATAGAAATTTATGTGTATCTAGTTATAATGATGATAAATTGTAAATGTTGTTAACCACGAATCGAAGTTAAGCAAAGGTGAAGGTGAATTATCATTAAATTGAAAATAATAATCAATTACACTAAGTATTGATAAATTCTAATTTTGCCTAATGAAGCTATATTTGAATCTGATGAAACCATTCACAGTTCTGAAAGTTTACAAGAAATCACCATAAACAATGCATGTGGATCAAGAAGAGAAATTGAATTACTTAGTTATCTTTAAAAATAGAATTGGACGCTGCTTCTATTGAAGATAAATAATTTGCAAGTTATTTTCATTAATCTTTAATGAAAGGTTGGAAAACATCATGAATACAAAAGAGCTCTAACTAAATTTTTAGAAAATAATTATAAAATGGGGAAGAATGCAATACATCGTGCATGCTAATCATTGAAGGAACAGCAATTTTCAATTAAGACTTTGTATTGTAACAATTATTATTGTAGAAACAAGGCAAATTAATGAGAGAGATGTCTTACAGAAAATGTATTTAATGTTTTTTATACAAATTTTAATTAAAATTTATCATGGATTTGTATCCTGTGATTTGTTTGCGATAAAATAAAGATTCCTTCAGTCACTAAGAAGTTGGTCATGTTTTTGATAGATAAAGAATTAGTATTAAATGATATGATTATGATATATTATTAATCGATAATAAGATAAGATGATTGATAAGAAAATTGCTTTTTTCCTATTTTATTTAGGCTAAACATTTTTGGTTGATTATTTCTGTTTACGAAATAGGTAAATATAGTGAACCATCTCGTAATTAAAATTGAATGATTATCTACTGTCCGAACTTTTTCACTTTATTAACGGAGGGACTCTAGCCTTTACGAAACTTTAACAAGCATTAATAATTTCTGTACAAAATTTGACATCAAACCTTAAACAAGAATAATGCTTTCTCATACCAGTTGATTTCGCATCAAAACTGATATTTCATAAGAAATAATCTTTTATTAAATGTTGATTGAAGTTGAAAGTAACGGCTGGCCACTAAGAGTGAGAAAAAATAACGACATGAGCTCAATATTGCAGTGAACAAAGAAAGTTAACAAGGTAATTATGAAATCTGGACAAATAGATTAAACTATGCTGAAGATTTTATTTTTCAATTATATTACATATAATCAGATTAAAAATTATAAAATTTCTATAAAAAACAGTACTGTAATTGTTTTCCAAATGGTTTATTTTATCTTAATATGGTATGGTATTAATATCTTAATATTTTATCTTAATATGGTATTGCTAGACTTTTATAATAACCAGTCAATGACTGAGTGGTTAGCGTTCCTGAAGTCTGAGCTGTGGGTCCGGGGTTCGAATCTCGGCTCGGGCATGGATGTTACTTTCTCTCTGTGTTTCTCCGTCCTTTCTTCTCAAATGATGTCTGAAAGTGGTCCACTCTATAAACGGGTTTGTAGTGATATGGCGTGGGTAATGCTACTCGTCTTCGTGGCTTGATTCACAGGTGCCCACTGGGTAACGACAAATGAGTAGCAATTTCCGGCCTTGTTGTGGCAAAGGGTTAGTGACTCAGGGCTCGCCATAATTAGATGAAAAAAAAAGAATTTTATAGTGATTGTCACACTATCAAATTGAATTCTCTAAAGTTTTTCAGTTGGTAATTGTAGTTAATTTTTAATATCTTCTTTTGTTAAAGACTCTGTTTAATTTATTTACAGCAGTTTAAAATAAGTGTTTCGAAATATAAATTTGTTGAAAACCACAGTAAAAAATTCAATTAAAAACATTTAATTTTAAATAAGAAAACTAACTTCCTAAGGAAGTTTTTATTGAATGCAGTAATTAAATTTTTTGATAATTGATGATAATATTCCAGTTAAAAAGCTAAATAAATAAAATCCTTTTTTGTCTGATCGAAAAAAATATCACTTTTATCCATTGCAGCGTATGTGTTTACACTTTGCAATATACGCCACTAATAGTAAATAGACTGTAACGCCGATGAGATACGATCAACTTCAAGATCTATTGACTTAAAAACTAAAGGGAATTTCAAGCATTTAATACTTCATTTAAATAGTTTTTTTTTTTTTTGAAATCTTTGCTTGACTTCATTTTAGGCTGTAAAATATCGTTTTGTGGCACTGTTAATTAAATTATTTTGTAATGTTTTTACCTTTATTTGTTAAACAATAGAGCTTTGTTTTCATGTTCAAATTGAAACTTCAGTTAGAAGTGACTTTTTAAAAGTCCTTGTGTTTTTAATTATTTCGATATTCACTTTAGGAAAAAAAGAGTTAAAGTGAATTGTGCTTTTGTTTACATTCCATTAATTTAATGTGTTTGTTTTTTCAGTTCCTTACAAGATTGGAATTTAAAATACGCTTTGTAATGAGTACATTTTTACGTGCTCAGCTTCATTTTTCTTACATTTGGATTGAAATTTAGTCAGACGTGGTATTTGTTTTAGTTCTGTAGATTTTTTTTATTTCTGGATGTAAAATAGAAAAATTACTGAATGTAAGTTAATTTTTCGAAGAAAAAATTCTCCCCAAATGGGTGGGATCTCCACAAATAAAATTTTTGGTACGCATTTTCCCCTGATGAACATCGTCATAGGCTATGTTAACTAATTAAGCATGTGATGAGTTAGGAATCAACTCTAAATTCAATGAAATTGATTGAAAATATTTTAAATAGAATGTAACGAAGCGGGTACAATAAGTTTGTGTACGTTATGAGAATATATTGTATTTCGCTAGTGTAAGACAAGAACGACACACGCGATCTTTTACTTTTAAAAATAACCTATGCACACATATTCTATTCAGTGTAATAAATTCGCTAATGTTTTATGAAATGGATGAAAAAAATAACCCAATATTTTAAATTTAAGATTAAATAAAGAAATAGAATGAAATCTTAAAATTGGGAAATTTAAACAAGTAAAAATGTATTGGAGAAAATTCCTTAGTTTGTTTTTTATAACAAATACTTAGAAATATTTTTAAGATACGAGTACAAATTATCTGCTCTATGCAAATATCGTAAAAATCATGAGATGATAATTCTATGATATTTCAACAAGTATATGTGTGTGTGGCATTCTTCACATCAATATTTAACGATGACACATAAAAGATAACGAAATCTTTTTCAGCACTATATTATGTTATGGTAAATAAATATTTAATTTTGACTCCCATTATTGATTTCAAATGTTTAATTTGTTGGCGTTTGAAAGTTGAGTTTTCATATTTCTTACAGTTTTTTTGGTGTTATAAATTATTTTGATCACAAATAAGAATTACATCCAAACAATTCATGCATAGTTGAATTTAAAAAATACACTAAATGTTTAAAACAGATTTTCTAGTTAGGAAGTAAAATTCTTTTTCTACAAATAAATTAATATAAAATTAATTGTTAGTTACATAATTCAATTCATTTTTCAAGTAATAATTGTATAAGTTTCAGAAATAAATTTTTTTATGGTAAAATCAATAAAATATTTTTCAAACAGAATTTTGCTTCTTCGAATAATAGTTTCTCAAGAAAATTTCCGAATAAATTTCCAGCGGGATTTTTCATAATAATGGTTTTCAGTCAAAGTGTGGTTTAGAAGAATACATAATAATAGTTTTCAGTCAAAGTATGCATTTTTATGTAGTATTCTTATTTATCAAGATGTTTTTTTAATATCACTATATGCAGTCAAAATGCGGTGTTTTAAGTTAATACGTATTATTTATTTTCATTTATTATTAAATTTTATAATGAAAATGATAGGTTACTCTTATTTTACATTCCAATTTATGCTTAGACTATTCTTGTTCGTGATAATCGATTGTGTGAATCGCTTTTTATTTTTTTATTTTTCATTATCCAATTACGACTTCATAGGGTGATTAGTATGTGGTTATAAATGCAAAAAAGTCAGTATAAGTCAGTAAGTCGCATGTACAATTTGCCTAAATTCCTTACATTTTTGGAATATAATTTGATTACTTTAAATAATGTCTCTTATTCATTGTCGGTTTCTTGCAATGATAGTTACATAGTTTTCACAGTTTAAGCTAATAAATGTGTGTATGAAATACGAAAACAAAGGGGATTATTTTTTGGTAACATTCGGGAAGCATCTGATACCCTAGAAACATATATAGGAAAACTATAGCTTTAATAATTGAATGCATAATAATGCAGGTTTAGATCATTATTATCTTGTATACAGAGTAAGATAAAAGCTATTCGATTCTGATAAAGAATAGCTTAACCCCTTGACTGACGAATTAAATGGAATTTGATGCGACAAAAAAAAAACTATTTAATTTCGCTTAATTGAACTACACCATCAATTTACACCATCATCCCCACTTTCATATAATGCATCCGGCTTATACATGTTACGGGGATTATTTATAATCTTTACTAAACTCAAATATTGGCTAGTATAACATTCACCGTGCGAGACTTCTGCTAAACTGAACTCTTACTTTCAGTGTGCTTTTTTAAATGAGAATCGTCGAACGAGTGAAGCAACTATGTAATCTAATTGTAACTTGCACGGCGTCCGCCGAAAGAAGCGCTTGACGAGTCTGACTCGTCAAAGTCTGTGATGGCCCAGGAAATCAATGACGAGTCAGACTCGTCAAAGTCAGTCAAGGGGTTAAGATACTACAGAAGTTCAATTGTAATAAAGTTTAAAAATATAATTAAGCTGTTAAAATATATAACGAGCTCTGTTGAGAAAAAAACTTCAACAATAGAAATAGGTACCACCGGTCTATAAGAAATATAGCTTAAGTTGAGAGCAAGTCTCTGATATCGCAAATGAAGTTTTGGATCATAAATCTAGAGCAAAGAATGGGGGTTACAGTTTGACTAAAAACACAATCTGACAAATGAACACAAAAGGATTTTGCATCACTGTACTAAAAATATTATAAAAGAATATCGTAAGATACAGAAAAATGAAAAGATTTTCAGGGTTGATAAAATAATTTTTGAATAAAAATAGATTTTAAACTGTTGAGCACCTGAAAAAGACCATTGCCAGCTGTGCATTCTATTCAGAAGTCAATATCGAAAAAACATAAATCAAGAATCTGCCTTTGTAAGAGTAAAACTGTGTGTGTGTTTGGTGGAATCCTTAGTAAAATCTTTCGAATTTCGAAAAAATAGGTCGAGCATTTTGAAGACTTTTTAAAAAGTAGTGAATATTCTAGTTTTTTGACATCACATACAAGAAGAAATAATTAATTGAAGATAACAGATACCATCACATTTTTAGGAAACAATATGTGTTTAAGGAGTTTAAAAACCATAAAGGCTGACAGAAAAAAAACTTTGGATTGTTTTCACTTACTCATGCAGAAAGTGTGAACTATTGATAAGATGTTAGAAGGTAGGTTTTATATAAGTTTTTTATTCCCAAGCTACAAACACGAGGATCCTCCTTTTTGAGAAAATTATTAAAGGATTAATTTATCATGCATCTGTTACAAAGTTATCTCCAAAATCGTGTACAGATGACTTGTTTCTTTTGTTAGTAATATTGTGGTGATTATCAATATGGAACGTTTACAAATGAATCCCTTGTGAACTTTACTTTTGGTCTCAGTCAAATCATGCAGAAATTCTAAGAACCTAATAATCAATTAAATCTCTTAGTTATCGGCTAAAAAATGTGTGCATATTTCCATCGACTATAAATTATTCTATTCACAGCTATGCAAGATTTTGATACATCTCTATGAAACTAGAACCTTTGGTAAATATGACATACAATGTGATTTTTTTCCAAAGTTCAGTTAAGACATCCTTCTAATAGTTCTTTCGTGAAAAAGGAATTAGACAAGGTAATACCTTCTCGTATTGTATTGAAAAGAGTCATCATATAATCTAGACTAAACCTTAAAAAGCAGCATCTTTAGAAAATCTGAGCATTCTTAGAATAGCTGGCATTTGGTGATGACATAGCACTGGTGATAAGAAGAAAAAGATATTTAATAAAAGCGTTTGAAATTATTGAGATAAAGGTAATATAGATTTTCTTTTATGAAACTATATATGATTGTTAAATATATGCCAATTATATTAAACACACTTGTATTCCCGCTCAACTTTTAATCGGGTATCAGAATTTGAAAGGATTTCAGAATTCTTTTAGTTAGGATTGATATTTAACATGAACAATGAAAATCTACCTTAGAGAAATAAAAAGACGCATATTTGTGTATGTGACTAATAAAATTTTTTTGGATCAAAGTGTTTGTTAGGATCTGCATTTATATCTAAAACACAAAATCACCGCTCTTCATAATTTTCATCCGCCCTATTCTTATTTACACTTCGGAGACATGGACTTCAACCGCGAAGAAGAAAACGAATTCAAATTCATAATATCAATAGTTTTTGAGCGTAGGATCTTGTTTTTTTATTTTTGGTGGTTTTCAGGAAAATGGCATCTTACATTAAAGATGTACCACTGCATTATGCATTGCTGTTCGTAATAACAAAATAAGACTCATCATTTGGATTGTAATTTTTTTCAGATGGATTAAATAATAAGCAACGTAAGTATCATAGACGAAGACTTAAACTTCGATGAATAACTGCTGGGAGGAATGATTGTTTAGTCATCAAAGCTAGGGTATTTGAGGAGTCTGACTGTTGTCGATACAATTGGAACTACTTAAGGTACCAGAACACGTTCAGAGCACTTTTTTTTAAATACACACTCTCTCTCTCTGCATATATACATTCTAACGATTTTTTCTTATTTCACTTTAGAAAACATTAATATTGAGCTACTAAAATTTGATATATCCCAATAATATTCTTCAGAAATGTTAAATATGCATACAATTTTAAGCATTAAAAAAAAGAATTAAAAAATGCTACATCAAAAACTATTATACATATTTGAAAAAATTTAATACCAAATAATCCATATGTTGTTATCTAGAGCATGTACTAAAATGTTAAGTTTTTGTTAAAAAATAAAAAAATTACGGCCAGTTGAATATTTATGCTGAAATTTTAGCCAAAATTTCTATGCCATTATTCGAATAACAGGCCATAATTTGGAAAATATTTTAGTGATTAAAATTCTTTTACTACATTCCCTAGAAAACAATACACAGATCACGCTCATGAAATTCCATAGTGATATTATAAAAATATTTTGAGTTATCGTTTTTGAAGCGTGCAAGTTATAGGTAAAAAAAAAGCCAGTTCTGAGAAAATCACATTTAAAGATTAAAGTGTTGTGTCCTTATAAGAAATTCTCATATTTGCTAATTAATTTTTTTATTTGACTTTCCGATTGATTTCTGGAACAGTAAATATTTTATGTATCTTTTAAAAGCTTACTAAATTTTTATTTCAAAATTAAACAATGTTTAAACTAATTTTTAACATCATTCTAGCCATTTAAACGCCTACTTTTGGTCTTTTAAATATGTCCACTTTTGGTTTCCTAATCTTTACGAAATCCTTTATATCTCGGATTAACGTAGAGGCAAAAACAAACCTGTTTTAGAGAGCTATTTAAATTCCTTATTTAACGAAAGAATAAAATAAATCCAACATTTTTGGTCGAAATTGACGTTTTCAACGTGTACGGTGGTACCTTAACTCAAATGACTTTGAAGCGAATTACAGCCACTTTAAAAGCTTATATATTAAATCGGAAATGAGATAGGAGGTTTACAACGTGAAATGCATAAATATTGAATAAACAAAAGGTTTTAGAATATTAACTTTAGTTATTTTTAATTAAAATTACTAAAATTAATATACTAAAATTTCAATATTTTTTATATTTAATTACATTTTGGCTATTGTTTTACTGAAATAATTAATATTATTTTATATCTTTAATGTACACACTTTTTCAGACTTGCTTTACTATTCACATTAAATCATTAGGATCTTGAAACTTTGTTACAGTAGTTATAAATATCCGCGTGCAAATGTTAGAACTACCATTATTCAATATTTCATTTAATCTAAGCAGAAGCATATAATTATTTAATTAACTGCCCATAGTCGATTCTTGTCTGTCTTAAATTGTATTTGGCTACACTGAACATAAAAATACTAATTTTAAATTTTGAGCATTATTTCAAATTGTATTTTTATATTTCAAATAAGTATTGAAAATAAAGCATTAAAAATTTTAAGTAATTGATACTTACTTTTAACATTCGTATTTCTCGCAATGCAATCTTTTTTATTAAAGGGTCATCCTCAGTTTCAACATATTTCTTAACAGCAACGATTTGTCCATTTTCTCTGTTTCTGCATTTAAATACAACACCATAGGAGCCCTCACCAATTTTTGCCAATTTTTCATATTTTTCCATCATAGGAGTTAAATGACGACGTTCTTTTCTAAAAAAAAAAAAAAAAAAAAAAAAAAAATAGCACATAGAATTAGTGTGTTCACTATAAATTATATCTTTCTATTTTTAAGAGATATATTTAATTTATTAACTAATAGTTCATCATAAATAAATTATTAACAATTCATCCTAAACTCAAAGATAAGATTATGTGGTTAGATTTGAATATATTTTAAATCAAATTTTAATTAGCAGAAAAATTTTTTATATATACTGAAGTGTGTCTCAAAAGATATAAAAGTATACAAATTCTTGACATAAAAGTATACAATTGTTCAGATGGGGCACATCGAGGAAGATAACTTGGCAGTGCATTCTAAGAATGTCCATTGAAATCAGATGTAGATTGAAATCACAGTTCGAATCAGATGTGCAGCTGATTCTATTAAAAAAAAACTAGTTACGAATTCAGTATTGTTGATCACAGTTTCAAGATTAAGCCGATATTTTTAAATTTCGGGTATTACGTTCTGTCATGAATAGTGCTGTGGCTCATCATGATGCTTAGGCATTTAATAATTGAGGACTGAGAGTTTAGCAATTAGAGTTTATTTTTGTCAAATACTTCTACCAGTAACACTGCATCAAATAACAGCAAAAATCAATGTCGAGTAATGGATAGATCAATGTCGAGTAATAGTAAGAACAGTAACGTGAGATTTGACGTTGATGAGATATGATAGTAAAATACCGACTGAAGTGTCTGCTTTAACATAGCACCATTGGGTAAAGAGCCTCTGACAATTTCATGATAATATGAATTGGATTCTAGGTGACTAGAGAATTTCATCATTGTTGTGCTTTGACTAAATAATATTTGATCATAGCTATCAAACAAGTAACAGATTTAAAAAGAACATGGAATCAAATTGTCAACAAGGTACCATGCAAAACTTATAGTGGCTCTATAGAGCTTTGTCCTCTTTATTTGTTCCTATCAAGAGTTTATGGTAAAATAGAACAAGAATTAATATAAATGATTATGTTTAACTTATTGGAAACTATTAATATTTATTAATGATTTTTACGGACAAAATTAGCGAAACATTTGTCAGCATAACCATGTGTGGCATGCCATTATTGATAATTCCTTTGCAGTTGTCATTATGATTCATAATTAAAATAAGGAGCAATTTGAAGATTTTCAACAAAAGGTCTAACCAAACAGATAAATAAGAAATTAAATTTGCATTTTAAATTTTTTATTATTTGCTAATCATAATTTTTTGATCTGAATACGATAATTACATAAACTAAATTTGAAACGCTAAATCGGCAAACTTTGTTAAAAACAATTAATTAGTTTTATACATGCAGATAACAAAATAAACAATTCAAACAAACATTGACTCTATTAAAAATATTATTTTCAATAATTTGAAAGTGATATTGGTCATAAAATTTCTTATATGTTTTCCTTTTTATATATTTAGATTTTCATTTACTCAATCCTGTAAATTCTTGATTTAAGTTTGAAATGAAAATTTAAACAAAGGCAAATGAATTCTTAGAAATCCATTTGAACATGCATACACATGAAATAAAATTAGATGTTCCTTTAAAATTTGAAATTGGTCAGTGTATATTTATTTGTCACGATGTAAAACAAAAACAATATTTATTCAGTAACTTAAAAACTGACAAAAGTACGTTAACCAGCTCAAATTGAAAAACTAAAATCTTAAAAAGAGATATTTTTTTAAAGATATTTAGAAAATGGGCAAAACTAATCGCACATAATGATTTGATAATGATATTTTTTTTCTCACCTTAAATATTATATTATTGCATAATGTTGTGCTAAATGAAATTTCATGGTATTTCCTCATAATTAAGTAAAAACTTTGTAAAGTGTTACACACAGAAACATGTATATCAGTGGTAATTAAAATTTTTAGTTTTCATTTTCTTTTATTATGCTGGTTATCAAATTTTTCTGTGACAAATGATTTTGAAGTAACATAATTTAACACTGCATTAAAGTATTCAATATTCCCTTCTGTTTTAATAAAAATTTATAAATTGTTTCGTATTTATTATTATCGTCACTTTTAAATTTATAAAAAAAAATTGATTTTGCATTTTTCATCATCATTAAAATATATGCATAATTACGTGAAGGGATTTTGATTTGTACTTTTAATTATCGATTTGGGTATCGATATTTTATTGAATTAAAACACATTTTTTATTAGTCATAAAAAGCCACAGATATCAGGAAAACTCTATTTTTAATAATTGGTAATATTTAAATATTAATATAAAGTATTATATAAACATTTATAATTATTTCTTAATTAATATTAATTAAAATTTTCCATTTCGCTTATAAACTGATTTCATCTCATTGCTAATTAGAGCTACTTATAGATAACGAATACTGTTCTTTCAAAACTGATATATATGACCTTAAAATATCGAGGTACACTTGAATGCTAGAAATTTTATAATTTGTTAAATACAGGAATAAAATTATATGGGATATTTTATAATATAATTATAAAATTCTTAAAATACATTATACTAAAAAATTCCATTAAGTATTAAATGAATATTTTATGGTAATATTGTGACTCCAGCTATTGTGTTGAAATAATAGATGAATTTTCCTTTAATAATGTACTGGGATGATTATTTGGGAAATTCTTCGAGATTTCTCCCTTGCAATGAAGAAATACGTTCCACTTCTCATGAGAGTTTTAGAGGAAGGCACTAAATTTGAGTTTTTGAAAAATTTACTGACTAATATATTTAATCATTCACAAAATAGATCAGATCATTAATAAAAATCAAATATGACTTTTTAATTGGTGATTTTCCTAACTCGCTTTTTCTGCCACCATGTGTGTCCATAAACATAAACTATATATATATATATATATATATATATATATATATATATATATATATATATATATATATATATATATATATATATTGTAGCTTCTATATTACGGTTAATATTTTCGATGCACAATTGGAATGGAATATGGGCTTTTATTTATGTTATTTGTTCAAAATATTTAGGAATCAAAATCAGTGGTAAACATTTTAAGAGTTTGGAGATTAAATCTTAGTAATTTAAAAAATCTTTAATTTTTGTACTCAAATTTGATAATAGCATTATTAATTTTTGCTTTTAAATCAGAAAATTGATAAAACATGTTTTAGGATACATATGTTACATATCATGTAACAAATGTGTTCATGACATAGTATAAATACTCATTAAATGATAACTCATCAAACAAGATTATAAATAAATACAATGCATATATAAGCAAAAGACTTAAGACTCTCATTGCTTTTTTCATATTTATTAATATTTAAGTATAATTTCTGGTTTTTTGAATATTTTTTTATTTTATTTCTGCAGTTAACAAATTATGAAACTAATCATTCAATCGAATTAACTTTTATAAAGAATTTTGCTTTTAGTTACAAAATAAAAGTTAAATATTTTATGAATACAGTTATAGTATTATTAAAATTGAGATATTTTCATTATATTAGCAATAATCAATCCTAGAAGCATTATTGTTTTAAAGTTATGTATACACACACATATATATACATCATTAAGAAGAGTTTTTCTTACTTGCTTTATCTAATAATTTTTGTTTCACTTGATACGCGTTGCAACATATAACGACAGTTTTATTGCGCTTAATTTTTTGTACCAATGAAAATAAAAGTAATTTGTGATCACAATATATTGTTTATGAAATAAAGCGAAATAAACCATCGAAGACTTGCTTAAAATGATCTGAAATAAAGTTTAAAACTGCCAAAATATAGTAAAAATATTAAATTTATTCTATGCAATATTTGTTTAATCGTATATTGATATTATACTTTAATTTATTCGATTTTATACAGACAAATTTGAACAATACAGAACACAATTTTTCAGTTATATTTAAATTTTACTATTTAAAATTAGTTTAACATGTGCTTTCGATATTAATATAAATAATTCTAGCATAACAAAAAAAATAGTTTTAGTATTTTATTGTGAGTAGCAACATCTAAATTTAAATGACATGAATTAAAAACTTTTGCAAATGTTAGAAAGAAAAGTGTACTTTTCATAACAGTATAACGATTAAAAGGATATGTATATATTGCTACTGAGAAAATGATACCAATTATAATTTGCTTGATAAAAAAACGTAATTAATTCAACAAACCTTGCAGTTGTCCACATAGCAAGGTGATAACTTCAAGACGTGCTAGTTGCCTAAGCATTTTGTGCTATTTTTGAATACGGTGCTTGACTCAGTATTTTTCAAGTAACATTTAGAAAAGACAAAAATATCTGGCAATGATTCGCGTATCCGATCCAACATGGTGCAGATATAATGCAGTATCATCTTGCATTGCAATGATAGCAACTTACCGAGGTGATGGGGGCCACAGTTTTGCCTACCCGCTCGAGACTGATTAAAACCAACAAGTGAAGTGAAAAAGGGAGATTTTCATTATTGCGGGCTCTGTAAAGAGAGGGTGGTGCGTAACATTCTATGCACGTGATCATGTGTCCATAACCATGATCCACCGCGCCGCTTTGTTACGAAGAATGGTAACTATGGTAACTAGTCCCACCGTTACATTAGCCTGGCGAATGCTCCAAAGAAGTTTATGATACTTAAGAGCTCGAGACTCTTGAGAAACTACTCAACTAAAATAGTTTGAGTTATAGACTGCTCTTCACTTGTACTTCAACTGCTTTCAGCAACATGACTAAGAAAGAAAATGTGAAGAAGCCATGAAAGAGGATGCGCTTGTAAAAGAAAATGAAAAAAGAGCATTTAATGAAAATTTAAGTAACCAGATGGTTCATCTGGAAATAAGTGTACGATGAATTTATCAGTTAATTTCCTTTCTTTATCAGCGGAAGTGTTTTTTTTTTGGGGGGGGGGTAAAGAAAGAGCTTTTTAGGAAATAATATTATTGCATGTAGGAGAAAATTTACTTTTCATTCAATGCTATATCAATAACTTTAAAATATATAAATTATATCATTTTTGACCAATTTATAGTTTTACCTTAAAGAATTAAAATGAGAATTGTTTGTTTGGTTATGAAAACTACTGGATATTTCTTCTTGCAACTTTAAATTTATTAATTTAAGTAACTTTTCAGTTAAAAAATTTCAGAGAGTTGTAAGTAAAACATGTTTTTTGTATTTTTATAAGTTTATAAAATTATGAAACAGGTTAATATAATTTTATAAACGTACATTCATTAATTACGAACTGTATGAAATATTATTTATAAATTTTCCTAAAGGTAAAATCAGTGTATAGTTTATAATTAAACCTAATCTTTCTCACTAAAACTGAGAAACTATTTAATTGAATTTTTTTTTTAAAGCTAAAGGATAAAATTTTCAGGTAACAAATTGTTCTTTTATATAAAAGAATTAATTTGTCACAATTTTCAAAAAGGAATGATGAAGAATTTTCATGTATTCTAATAAAACTACAAGTAAACTAATCATAAAAAATATTTTACCTGATACCGAAACAAAATTAGTTCCATGCTTAGTTTTAATCGTTTCTTAATTTAACACTTGATTGGAATTGTAATTTATTTCAATTTAACTTGTGTACTTTCTTACAAACAAATTTTTTTTGTTTCACAAAGACTGCTTTTTTTATTTAGCTTGTAATATTCTAAAAACGTAAATGTTGGTTAATAAATTTTTAAAACTATTTATCGATATCCTAAAGAAAGCAGCACTTCAAACAAAAAAAATGAGTGTTCTTTATATGCTTACTTAATGCATATCTCTTCAAATAAAAAAAAATACCCTGATAATTTTAATACCGTTTAAACTTTAAATATCTTTTATAATGAAGCTCGAGACGATGTGAAAGTTTAAAATAGTTTACACTGAATATATATTTTTTATTGATTAATATAAATTTTTAAATCAAGGTTGTAATAGTTAATTTATAATGCTAATATTTTAAACTAATCTTTATTTTTATTGATAACAATAGAATGAATAGCAATAAATTATTTCTTGCTGATATTTTTATAATCTTGAATCGAATAGAAGAGGGGAAAATGAAAACTTAAGTTCATATGGGTTTTTTTTATGTATTTTCTCTCAGTGACTTTCAAAGTTTAAGAAAAAGAAATGAATTTTTTAAGAAAAAGAAATGATCTCTATCTTTTCAAATTTACAAATTGAAATGTGGATTTGAATCTTCTATTTTTCTAATCTAGACAGCACATACCTCACTGTTTTTTATTTTTTCACCGAAAAGTTATTTCTTGTAATCAAGAAAAATATTTACGATTCTGATGAGACTCATCATTTGTAATTCCATGATGCTAATTTCTCCTATGAAAAAATATTTTGTTCAATTTTTACTTCAGTTTGATTGGGATATATTTTTAGATTTTGATTTCTAATTTAGATAATTAAAAAATTCAAATTAGGATATCGCATCATGATTGTTTTAAATATACGTCACGATGATGAATCCTGTTTTAAAAGTTTATCTGCTTATCGATAAGGTCTCAGAAATAATAATCATGAAATTTAAAACAATTGATTAAAATCTTGAATGTCAGTCATTTTTACATGATGGTCATTCAGGAAAGAGAGAGCGTTTTGTTATAAGTGAAAAATACAATATTTTTAGGAAGCAAATAATTCCGTTGCATACCTGAAGCTTTCTTCTGTTTTCTAAATTATCATTCTGTACTTAAATATTGAAGTATCTGTTCCTTAACTTCTGAATTTTACATTATAATTTTTTGTCGCCGTTAAGACAAATAATCGCTAGGTTTCATGCTGAAAGCCACTACGATCCAGGCAAATCATAATTACGAGACTAACTTATACGAAATGAGAATGATACCAAAATTTACAGGTGAGAATGTTTCTTAAAAATGAGACGAGGAATGCTTTCTGGAAAAATTGGGGTTCCTCACGATTGCTACCTTCTCACCTCCTCACATTGCTGCTGCAACTTAAGAATTTCTGGATCAATTTTGTAAGGGAAATTTTCGATCGCCTGATTTTGCTCACAGCAATTTCCATCTTTTCAGTAAGAATTTTTGAAGCGATGAAAAATTGCAGAAGGAAGAGAACACTTTGTTTAATGAACTGGAAGAAAATTATTGAGCAGAAATTCTGAACCTCATGATTAGAGGCGACAAATAGTTAAATGCAAAAGAGATGTAAAGAAGCCTTATGTGCGTGACATAAATTTTTTTCCATCAATATTGTGTTCTTTATTTTTGATATTCAAAAAGTCTTTTTTTTAAAATATTATACACGAATAGAAATAAAAATTTGTTATCGTTTGGGAATAAAAACTGATAATAAGAAGTGTAAGTAGCTTAAAAATGTTTTTCATTATATTTATTTTACAATAAACATTGTTTTTTCGTTTTTTTAATCTAAATTTTTTATTTTTGGTTCCTCCAGATATTGAAAATGAGATTATCCTTTAAAAGGTAGCTTGATCAATGAGTACGTTTTAAATTTACGAGTTGTTAAAAGAATGGAATTTTCATACCTTTCTATTCCACTCAAACATACTGCCAACGGGATCATCATTCATCGACTTTAAGCGATTCCCTACCAGTGTTTCAAGATTTTCGTGGTCCATGAGCAAAAATGTTCATTAGATTAATTTGCATTCTTCAAAAATAATGCTAATTATAATACCTGAAAAAAGTATTATGTAAAATATTCTTGCTTAATTTTATGACAGAAATGTGTTTTTTTTTATAAAAAATAATTTTGGCGGGTGTATAATTTCGTTTCCATTTAAGAAAAAAACATCATTCTTAATTAAAGTCATTGTAAGTACACTAAATTGTTATCATAAGCATTTTGGTCTATTTACATGTTATTAAAGTTGAAAAATCTGTTTGAATGACTATTTTACTGAAGTATAAAATAAATGACTTTGTTACTGAGAAAAATATATTATTTAAATTACAAAAAAATGTGTTATAAAAAATTACTGTAAAAGCTGCTATGTTTCATCAGCGAATATAGATAGAAGTTCTTGTCATAAAATCACGGGAAAGCTTCATTTTAGAAAACAACAATTTTTTATTGTTTTAAAAAAACGATACACTCGTTTTTGTTGACAATAAAACAAATCAATCCAATTATATAGCTAAAAAAAATTTCGCTTTTGAAATCTTATGATTCAATAGAAAACATTTCTCGAAGACTTTCAAAGTGATATAACTTACAAGAAAATAGAAAAGATGAATAAGTCATTTATTTCATAAGTTGTCTTCAACAAGCAAAGCCGGAAGTAGTAGCCTTGTTGGTAAAGATATCAGGCTGTCGATCGGTTGTTTGTGTGTTCGAATCCAACCCAGCAAAAGATTGTTTTGTTGAATGAACTTATTAAGTTGAGTTGAGCATATTAAGTCTGTTGATCGCTTCTTATGTCATTCCATTGTTATGTTGTAGAGAGTTGGAGATGATATCAGCTCAAACGCGAATTTATCTCAAGAATTCTGATCGGTTTAGCTGACGTCATCACTGGGCCAGAGTTTAAAATAATAAATTACAATCTTTGAATGTGTGCAGTTCAAACCATATTTATATCGAAGATTATTATCAATAATTTATCTGCAGAGCTTTAATATATAATATTGCAGTTTTTAATTTTGAGGACTTACTCAGTTGAAAATGAATGAGTTTACCCTTTATTAAAAAATATATTTCAAACAAAGTTATCAAAAGCACAAAATTATATATAAAATACAAGATTTTACATGATAAAATAACGTTTTTTCCAAGAGAACTTTTAGTCTTTAAACTAAAAATACCTACAATTTAGTAAATATTTTAAATAAAAATATAAAAAATTAGAAGAGAGATATTTCTAAGAATTAAAGATAATATTTAATCATTGTTTAACTTTTTATAACATTTAGTTATATGCCTGAAATTAGTTAGTAAAAGTAAAGTTGTAACTATTATTATAAATTTTTGCAGCACATACTATTATATATAAATACATACTATATAAATATTTCATAACAAATATTATAATGTTTTAAGCAGATGTAATTACATTGGATATCACTGAAAGCAATTAACAAATAAAATTTTTTGTTTTATATCAATTCATGTTTTCTCTAATTTTTTTTTCAATTCAAAGTAGAATTATCCACCAGAAAACAATCATAAGCCGAATTTATTTTAAAACGATAAAAAATAAATTTTTCTTTCCGTATGCTTTTCCTTATTATAAATTTATATAATTAACTGAGTTTCTTTGCGTTTATTTTTTAATACTATTATAAAACATCTCTTTAATAATTAGTTTGAATTAATTATTAGTTTCTTACCTGTAATAGTTAAACCATTTTCTTCAAGTTCTCATTTTAAATAAATACCAATCGAATAGTATTTTGATGCGTGAATGAATGCATCTATAAATGATTAACAGTAAAAAATTAGATATAAAGAAAAATCAATAATTTTAAATGATTTTGCTGATACATATGAAGATATATAATGTAAATTATTATATACAGATAAATAAAATAGTATATATAATCATTTTTATCTTTTCAAAATTGTTTGTATTAAAATTTAAATTTGTGTGGATATCAAAAGCTTATTTAGCACACTTACAAAAAATAAATAAATAAATAAATAAATAGAAATAAAAATAATAATAGCTTTTATGAAGGGAGAATATACTAAGACATTTTTCCTAAAATAAGGATCTTAATAGTTGCCATTAAAATAAAATATATACTCTAAAAGAATATAAATCACTTTTATATCTATTATTCTTAAGTGATTGTCCGGTTAGTAAGGTAAAGAAGTGAAACTCAACCACTTCCAATGTTCTTTATTTTTAGTTACATGTAATAACATATGTCAAAATACTTATTGTATTCAAATTGGTTGGGAATAAAGACTACACTTTGTATCGTTTTTGAGTGACTAATTTCGACTCAATAGACAATCAACAAAACCTAAATTTTTTCCTTTAAGTAACGCTAAGAGGTTATAAATTATGCTAAAATTTCACAGTAACTCGAGAGATAATTAAAAAGTATGTACATATTGGTAACGTTCGTAAAATACGTACGTGTTACGCAACAATTGTTCTATGAGTATCTTTCAATGCGTCACATAGAAAATGAGTCTATCTTCTCAGCAAAATAGCTTATAATTGGTTATTTTGAAACAAAAGTTTCGATATATATGAAACATTTTAGAGACATATATGCAATTAACAAATTCTGGACAAGGAGGAGAATGTTTTCAACTTCCTCTAAAAATAAGAATTAGGGGACGACTAGATTAGTTTTTTTCACAACTTTTCACAGAAAATTTTATCATATACTTTGTATAAGTTACTTTTGAATTTAAATTAACCTACGTTACTTAATTTTAACATTGAAATTAATTACAAATACCACTCACACAATTTTTGATAAACGGAGAGAAAAAGAAAGTTTTTATGTTTAAATCACAATTACTATCAATTAAAACAACAAATCAACACACTTGGTAATAAATTTTACCTTCAAATGTAATCACAAATGGTTTGCTAATACTATCGTCATTCAGACATACACACACAAATTAGTTTTTATAGAATTGAGATAATTTGTTGCAAAATTAGTAATATTATTTCTTTCTTGCAATAAAATTATTTTCTACTTTTCATCTGTGATGAGATACTGGGCACTAATTTAATTGCATAAAAATATGACATAATGCGAAAGTATAAAAGTAAATTTAAACCGTATCGAGTATATATATATATATATATATATATATATATATATATATATATATATATATATATATATATATATATATATATATATATATATATATATATATATATATATATATATATATATATATATATATATATATATATATATATATATATATATATATATAAGTAACTTATAAAAGCTTTTTTATTTTTAATACAAACTATATAATACTATATAATATTGCCAATTGGGAGCAGCGATGGCATTTATAAAATATGGAACAAATAAAATTGTCGTTTATAATAAAACGAAAATATAAGTAAAAGAGAAAAATATTTCTATCGATAAATGTGGATGTGGAATGCACAATTTAAAATAAAGAGTGATGAAACAAAAGTTTAAGGAAAGTATTTAAAGTAGCATATTTAAAAAAATAATTGTTGTCATTTAAATGCTTATATATGTAGAAAATAAAAACATACACACACAAATTATTGTTTTATAAATTAGGAAATTATTTTTAATCTTAATTTCTACTTGATAAAACTTAAGATTAAAAAAGAAAGGAAAATTCAGTATTGAATACTAAATAAATAGTCAATAAAAAAAGTGAGTATAATTTTTGCATATTAAAATAAATAAAGAAACAAAAAACGCTATGAAGTAAATTAAAACAGAACTGAAAATGTAAATATCAGAAAATAAAAGGGAAAATATTTTCGAACAAAAATTTCATTGAATATAAATTTTATTTGAATATTATCATGTTTTGTAATTTCTCTATCAAAACTAAATTAATTAATCACAGAAAGGCATTGCATCAAAAATTTTAAATCTTATACGAGTATTTAGTGAAAAATGACTTTACATTTATATGATAACAAAATATTACTGATAGTTTTAACAAAAAGTCCAATTTTTAAAACATTAGAGACTCAAAATTAGTAAGTTAAACACGTGTAATGTTATTTCGATCGCGGCAAATATCCTTTACTATTTATTAATTCATTAATTATATCTCGGATGAAAAGGCATTTCTAAGAAAATCGATATTTATAAAATGTAATTTAAGTATTCCTCAAAAACACATAGTTAGTATTAATATTGTGTTTAATTTTAAAAACAAAATTTTTGAGCATTAATTCTGAAAATGTTGCAAGAAATCAATATTAGGTATTTTTAGAACCCCCATCAAGGAAAGTAAATTCCTCAACTTTTCATATAAGGAAAGATGTTAAGCAATTAAATTATAAAATGCTGAAAAATAAATTTAAGTACACTTTTTTCCAAAGTAAAAATATGAAATTTACCCTGAATTTTTGAACAAAAAATAGCATACATTAAGCATAAACATGTAATATTGATATTAAATTTTTTGCTGGCGTGTTTTCATAGACAATGCTTAAAATTTTAAGCTGTTTTGCGTTTATATTAGAGTAATTTACATAATTTTATGACAAAATTATTTTGATTAATTTTTTTAATGCTCCTTAATATTATAATTTATTTCCCTTTCGTTCTAATTCAAAGTGAAATAGTATTCTTATCAAGATCCCATTCCATAAAAAATCATATCGGGCAACGCTAACGTAGTTTAAAAAACATTCGAGTACTTTCTTGTTAAAAAAAATTCTCTTGACGTCCTATAAATAGTTAAGGCATTTGTTAAATTTTGTATGAAATAGTTTTCTTATCAAGATCCCATTCCATAAAAAATCACATAGGGCAAAGCTAACGTAGTTTAAAAAAAAACTATTAGAGTACTTTCTTGTGAAAAAAATTCTCTTGACATCCTTTAAATAGTTAAGGTATTTGTTAAATTTTTTTGTCACATATACATTGATTAATTATTAATTGAAAGAAATAAAAGTGGGGAGTATTGGAAATCGGTAGAGGAAAAATAATCAATAAGGTCTTAAAAAATATTTTCTATCAATGTTTCTTCTGTCTATATATGTAATAAATTTAAGATTTTCTACTTGTGAAGTACTTAATGTGTTTCATCCGCGTGAAGTGGATAATAATTTTTCTCGTAATTAAAGAAAATAAGATCATACGATCCAATATTGCTATGAATTATTAGTCAATGCTGATAATTTTTAAAAAAATTGCCTAATTTTAAAAATATTTTATAAAAGGGATAAAATATAACCGATTATTTGATAAGTAGATTGTAATAATAGAACTGACAAGCATGAATTTTCACTTAAATAATGTATTCGTTTCGTGTTAATTTATTCTAATCTTTGAATTATACCGCTTGTAACAGAATTTATCTGCTGCATAACATGTTATTTTGTTTGGATTTAATAATTTTATTCTTTTATGTGCATAAGGCAGGATCAAAATCGTTGATAAATATGAAGGTTTTAAAAAGAAGTTTAATAAACATGTGTTACACATGTTTAGTAAATGAAAAAATATGACATAAAATACGTTTATGAATATTTTATTGTAAATCAATGCACACATACGATTATTAAGCTAAAAATACATGAAAATTAATTGCATAAAAAGTAAATAAAAATGAAATAGGGTCATTATATTATATAATTATTATTTTTGTTCAATACAGTTCCCTATGCTTCGTGGCCAATCTGGTGGTTGATTGGTTATCACTCTGACTTTCAATTCAATAGTTCTTGAGCTTGATTCCTTCATCGAGTCCACATTAAACCAGAGACCCTGGACCAATTTGCCCAAGTGTGAAATAAGTGACTTTACATAGCAAATTAAACCAAAGCTACATTTCATGATGGATCACATAAAATTTAAAGTAAATGTTTTTTCTATCTCAGAGGCGGATAAACAACTCTCTCTCTTAAAAAACTGGTAACTACTTCATAAGATATGAGACGAGCAAGTCGCGGAACTTGGGAAACCCGATTAATTTAGAAATTTTATTTTACTAAAGAAAAATTCTCTTTCAAATTCATTGGTAATTGCTATGTAATCTTTTTAAGTTAATATTCTGATGCGATATCTGTGCTGTGCTGTAAAGAACTATAATGTGGTTAATAATGATATTGGATAGTTATGGAATTTATAAGATTAAAAATAGTTGATGTTCTTCATTAAAGTCCGAACTAAGATTGTATTGTCGTTATAATCTTGTTTTAGAGATTCAAAACCTTCCAAAAGATGTGATGGAACAAACAGTTCAAGACATTACCAATTGCTAGAAAATAGTTGAAAGTAAAAACTTTGAATTCAATACATGTTCTCTTTTTTGACCATTAATTACAAGTTTGAAAACTTGCTAACTAATACATAAAGGGTATGCAGAGGTAACTAAATTTATTGTACATAATTCTTATAAAATTTTTGCTTTTGGAACTTGAAAGAGAGTATAAAAATTGCGAATTCACTTTAGTGGAATTCGTTTTCTTAGTCTTTAGATTTTACTGTCCTACATGGGATGTAGTCAAACATTGATATTCAGTTCTTCGTAAGCTGTTGAAACAGTAAACTCGAAATTTAGTCTATCTAGAAAAATTTTAGTACAAAGAACATTTCTTTAGAACAAGGACAGTTATCTTATCCTTAGTGCAAAGGACAATATTAGAAAATATTATGTTTTCTGCGAACGGAAATTTAACGGAAGTTATTAGTAGATTGCAAAATTCGGAAACTCATTTTAGCTAAATATCTCATCAAACATATGTGCAAACACAAACAGAAACAGAGAATTATTGACATTTTATTGCAATTACTTAATTTTCCTCATAATATTAGTAATTTCGTTTCATTACACGTTTATTTTTCAGTGTCTTTAGACATGAAATTCTATAAGTATGTATCAAATTATGAAAATGCTGCAAAAATTATAAGTAATCCCAACTAATAAATACATTTTAAGAATTAAAAAATCATTTGAATCGCATTGGGAGCTTAGATTGCCTTCCTATATAATATGAATGAAAATTCTGCGAGCAATCATTCGGACAGATGTGTGCGAAATTGTCACTGCAATTTTAAAAAATTAATTTTGATAGTTATGTTGTTACAATATTATTATGAAGATTATAAACCTGAATTTCTAACATACCTGTTGCTTTAAAAATTATCTTTGTCACTAACATCACTTGTATTTGAATTAATCTAAAATTTATTACTTTTAATTGTACTTCACTCGTGTAAAATTCTTATTTGTTCCCAAATTAATAATCAGATTTAAAATTTAAACTAAAGTGTGGAAAAGAAAAGGACATTAAGCTGAGTGAAAAGAATATTGAGAATTATGTTGCACAAGCTTTTAAAATCACTAAATATATTTGGTCCTGACGAGTGATTTTTTTTCCCTCTTTTTTTGTGGCATGGGAGCTGGAAACGGTGGTCAACGCGTCTTGGGGATTTTACTTTCGTGACATTTCGAGAGATTACGGCAAGGGTGTGGTCTTTTATTTTCTTATGACAGTTCTTCCGCTTCCTTTAGGACACACGTTAGGAATATTGATTGTTGCTACTAAGAACTGTACTATAATAATCTAAGGGAAGCTCACGCATCATTCCGTAAATAAAATTGCTCATTAAAAGTCTGAAAATACGAAAAGAGGGCGGCTGGTAGTTCGCAAAAGAACGCGGAAATAAAATATTAATGCTTTACTGCAATGAAGGGCAGTATTTCCGGGTTTATAAAAGATAAATAAGTTAGCTATATTCCATAATACTTATAATATACAATTATAAGCTAACTGAAGACTGGAATAAAAAGAATCTTTAATTGTTTTTATTCTTTAATTATTAGTTAAAATGTTTTTAAAATATTGAAGAATGTCAACACCAACAAAATTTATAAAATTGATATCCTTATCACTTGTGAAAATTTTATAAATTTTATTGGGATGTTGAAATTTTTACTTACTTAATTTCCATATGGAATCTGAATAAATCTATTATAAAAGAGCAAAGGAATTGTTGATTGTTTCGGAAGTAAAATTTTGGATTATTCGAAATATTTATTCAAAAAATTTAATAATTAAGAAACCAAAAATATATTAGAAATTTTGAAAAAAGAACTAAAAACACAATGGAAAACTACCACTTGCTGATGCCATGAAATCATGAACTCAGATATCATTGTAAAAAATTGATATCAATAAGTAAGTGATTAAAACTTCAGATATTTAGAGTGAGGGGGTAATTTATAGATGAAAAATTTCGTTAAGGAATTGATGAGTTGAGAATTCAGCTCTTTTCCTATAAAACCACATGTGTCTAAGAATTGAGATACATAGATTCCTTATGAAACCTGAGGAAATTCTTCAGGCAGTAAAATCTGAATTGGACAGATAAGAAAGATCCCTCAAAAATTCATGGAACAGTAAAAGGAAAATATTTTAATGAGAACAATATCGCGTGTAAGAAATGTAGAAGTAAACTGTTGATTCCCTGGCTATAGTCCCAGGTTATCAACAAAGCTCTGTACAAGTTACTAGAATCTCCATAAATAATTCTAGCAGCTTTTAAAGTAGATACTAGATGCTTTCACAACAGTTACTATTATATAGCAGCTTTCACAATAGCTACTTGCAGATTTCTTGGAGAATGGAACAACTCCTCACACCAAATCTAAAGAATGTTTTGTGTTTTGGTAAATATCGTGAAATTTCCTGAACTTTTCTGAATACCCGATTTAAATTCATGTGATTTCTGTTTTTAAGATTTATAAAAGGTCATGTATAAGAAGGGAGAATTAATACTTTATCTGAATTGAAAGCCAATCTTACTCAAAGTTTTTTCAAGTCCCTTGAAAGTTTCTACTCGTTATCAATGAACATTGTGAACTATCATTTTAACAAGTATGTGTTGTAAATTAACCACACGTTGAGACCATTCTTTAGTTGAATAAATTTTAATGGTTCAGACAGATATTTTGGCCCCGTTAGGCGTTAGAATTCCATCTGGTGGTTAAAATTTGTATTATTCTTTACTGTAAAAATATTTTACTACTGTATTATATAACGTACATATCAAGTTTCATCAAAATACGAGAGCTAGAACGAGTTCCAGATTAGTATGAATAGGGTAATGCAGTCACAGCTTCCTGAAGGCTCTGTTTTAAGACCTATAGTTTAATGATCTGAACGATATCTTAGATAAAGCCTCTGAGCCTCTGAGATCAGAATGGATCTGTTCATTGTCGAACTGGTAGTGTGAGCTAATGAAGAAGAAAACACCCAGGACACGCTAAATGCAACAGTGAATACAGCCCTTGAGAAACTTAACATCTGGTAATCTTATAATGTCATTTCCATGAATCTATCTAAAACCACTTGACAATTTTCCACTTTAAACAGGTAAGTTTTTGAACCTAAGCTCATAGTTCAGACTGTGGCTCTTCAAAGAACTGAAACTACAAAATATGTGGGCTGTGTTCTTGATTCTAAATTGAGTAAATACATGTTGACTACATTTGTGAAAAAATTGTTAGACTCCCTGTTCTTAAGAGGCTAGATGGTGCAAATGCGATAAAATACTCTCAATGCCCCCTTTAAACTTTTCAATTAATTTTAGCTATTGTAATGAAGTTTTGATATGTGCTGCTCCTGGTATCATTCAGAAACATGGAACTATCCAGATCCAAATGCTTCGCATAATAACAGGTGCTGTAAAGACCACCTCTATTCTGGCAATGCAGTATTTGACTCATAACCCACCAGTTAGAAATATTATTGAAAAAAATGCAATCGTTCTATTTGAAAAGCTGAATCACCTGTTAAACAATACATTCTGGAGAGACTACGGTGTTAATGCACAGAGAAACCATAACACTCAAAAAAGGGTACTGTAGCTTGCTTAATCTATAGATACTGATCTTCACAATCACCAAAGCTCACAGGTTCTTTATAGACCTGAATTTCAGTGAGCTCTTGGTTCATTTGAAGTTAGATATGGATGTTTCTTAGATTCACATGAGAGGGAACATCAGATTCGTGCAACTGATTTATCTACTACTGAAAACATATAACTGAGAGATTCATGGTTACATGTCTTTACAAATGGATCCATATTTTATGATGAAGACGGTTAGGAAGTCGGAGAGTATTGTGATGTTTTTTCTTATTATTCTCTCATTGGAGCTCTTTCTACACATTACGAGGCCAAAATTGGAGGTATTTACATCGCATTTGAACAGTTATCTGTCCAGCAGCCCTCCTTTCATCCAGCGATTGTCTTTTTTGACTCTGTATCGGCTCTCCCATCTCTTGAAGACAGACAATATACAGATAATATATGTATTTTGCAATGGAGAGGTCTTACAAGCTTAATACCTGCTTCTTTTCAGTGGATTACAGCTCATTGCAGGATTCCTGGAAATGAGGTTACTGACTTTTAAGCGAAGAAAGGTACAATGATATGTCAATGAACTTTGAATAACCTTCCTTCCCATTCCGTAAAATTGCTGATTAATGGAAGATATGCATATAGAATAAAGCAGAAGGCATTGTGTGATTCTACCAATAATTCTAGAACTTTCCTGATTAAGAGCTCAAAAGTTATTCCTGATTTTTCTAGAAGTGCAAGTGTGCCACTTTTTGCGTTGAGTCAAAAAGAGATTAAATGTTACCTAAGAGTACAGTCTTTCAGTCACCTTTATGTCAAAGTATATTGGCTTAAAAGTATGATGAGCAGTCACACGACTATTTTTGATTAAACATTTCCAATTGTTGAGAGATTTGGAGAATGTGCTAGACAGGATAGCAGCCAAATTCTTATTATATCAACGAAAGCATATACATTATCAACTACATGCAATCATGTATATTCCTAAGAAATAACGTTTTGCAGAGCTGGAATAAAGGATAGAGAAAGGTTTTAACACATTATAATTGCAACAGCACTGCTCAAAATGCCAGCATTTTGAATAAGAGGTGTGTCCAATGGCATCTCTTCCCATAACTGTAAGTAATATGCCAGTATAGTAATTTCGAATCCAAGCTGTCAATGTGAAGGACGTTGACAAACACAGATGCGATTATCATGGTGCAGCAAACGAAATCAGGATTCGTTTGGAAACACGACATCTCGTCATTTTTGTGTTCAGGATTATCGTTGATAACACAATTGAAAGTGTTTCTGTATACGATGTAGCGTCAATGGTAGTGGAAGCCACAGTTGTTGTGGTAGTGGAAGTTGAAATTCCATGCTATTGCCAACATCGTCGAATTGTTTTAGATGAAACTTGTTGCCTTGAAAACGAATGTTTTTTTTTTTTGTTCAAAGTTTGAAACGGGGATATACAATCCACTAAGGCCTTGCGGATTACGTCTTTCTTTTCTGTTGGTGAAAGATGGCTGTTGAGATCCAATATGATGTAGTAAGATCGTTTTGAACCTATCCATTCCATATTCTGCAGATAGTTATGATAATTGAATCAACGGGAAGTGTAGTATTATAATATGTGTGTGTGATAAATTACAGTGATGGAAGGTTACAATTTGACTTCTACCAAAGTCAAAAGTATGCTAGCAATCACATTTTTCTTTTTTACACAAAGCCATCACAATAAGCAACTTTTCATCAGGCAATATCGTTTAACAACAATTTATACATGAAAAAAATTGATGTACAAATTCACCTTTCCATTGTCTGTTTCACACAAATAAAATCAAAAGCTAATCATTAGCATATCAGAATGTATACTTTCTTTCGTATAAATCTCAATTATGTAGCATATTGCTTCTTCTTGGTGTTGCAATTTTAGTTGTGTACACAACTAAAGACATTTCAAAATATATGTATCGACATAATGTAAAATTAATAACCACACATGTATTTTGTAAATATTTATGAAAATACTACATGTGGATATTATTGCATATTATAAAATGTATAATAAATAACATTCCTTCTTTGTTTTGTTACATGTATTTTAAACATTTATAATAAATGGGTTTTAAGTTCTATGTTTTTCTTGAAAGTTTTTTTTATCTTGAATGAAATAATTTTTATTATATAAACTGTTGTTTCTGTTATTGTTTGGACAATTATTGATTGCTTGTACAAATTTATAAGAGATAAAAAATTCATACATGCAGAAAATTGCGACAGCAAACCAAATTTTTGATGAAATATGCAATGGTAACAACCTAGTAATACATGTAATATATTACAATTTTCAAAATAAATTCAAAGCTCAAAATCTATAGATCATTTAAAACAAAATCTCATTTATAGGAAAAAAACATTCGTTACGAATTTTCAGCAGAAATTTTTACTTAAAATTTAATTTTTATTTCGCGAAATGAACATTTTTTTGTTTTTTTCTTGTTTAGTTCTTAATTAATGAAATTTTTATTTCATATTAGACAATGGTTTTTTTTGTTCGTTTGCTTGTTTTTTTAAATTTGTAACGTTAATTTTTGTAACATAATTTTAATATATTGATAATTCTAATGAATGAGAAATCTTTTTCAATTTCCATGAATTATAAAAATATTTAAAATTGCATTAATAATAAAGAAAACTTTTGATTCAATCATACAGACATTTGAGACTGAAATTTAAATTTCTACCAAATCTAAAATATTATTCAGCATAATTCGAGAAAATTTAAGGAATGTAGTAAACTATGAAATATATAAAAATATTTAAATCTTGCAACGATTTGTGCTATCTCAGGAAACTATGCAAATGATCAGTGATGATGAAAAAGCGCCATCTGTTGAACGGGATATTAATTATGAAAGGATATTTTTTCAGGAATGAGAAAACTAAGCTCACGTTATTGTGTGTTTTGTTATTTTTATAAATGTGTATGCACATGGTTTGTTATCGGAGCTCAAATTTTTAAATTTCATTTTATTCAGTCGAAAAATTTATTTTAATATAACCCTTCGTCCTAAAGAAATTATCTACAATGTAAACATCAAGAGAGAAAAATATGTCCTGCTCAAAGGAGATAAAAGAGATTAAATATTGCCTTTGAGTTAAAAATTTTTGATAGCGCATAATATTAATTTCAAAATGCAGAAAACTGTTACAAAACTAATAAACAAAGTCCCCAAATGTTATGCTAACATATATATAAAATATATGCCATGATTAACAGCAGTGAAATTAAAAAATATTCTGATTTTAATCTAATAATAATTTTATCAGTAGAATTAAAATGAATATTTCCCTAGTTTCTGGAAAAAAAGTTTTCCACATTAACTCAAAAATTGAAATTATCCATATTTAAATTCAAACGGAAGTTTTAAGCTCCAATTATGTTAATCAGGTCACTTAAAAAAAGTTATTAGGCTTTTTTTTTTTTGAAATTACAGTATTATTCTATTTACTACTTAATTCTTTGATTATTTAACGATTACGTTCTAGTACATTCATTCTTAGTCAGATCAACGTTTTTTCTCGATTAACTTACAATATTTTATCTCATTTAAAAGGTAAATACTAGGTAAATAGTTGTAATTCGAATCCGTTGATTGGTCGTTTAAAAATTAATTCAATAAAGCTTTGTTTGCGTGTAAAACATGGTACTTTATTAAGACATGTTCTTAACAGATGAAGCCGATAAATACAGCTAATCCTTTTTTATTTTTTAACCGCGACTAAGTAATGAAATAAACCATTGAGCTAGCTTCCAAATGTTTCTCTACATTTCCCCACCACATGAAAGGTGAGAGATTAAATCCTTTGTAAAATTTAAGTGCTTTCGGCTTCATAACTCAATAACTTCCAGTTAGATTCAGATGTCAAGCAAAATGTCAAAGTTTTAATATTTATACTGACATGTAAAAGAATAAGAATTTTGCAAAATTTCTAAAAGAAATTTTGCAAATTTTTGTGGGCATTTTATCAGTTAAATTCACCTCTTTAATACATCAAAAAATGTTTTGATAAAGATATCTTTGAAATGAAAATAAGTTTTAAATTCCAAAAGGAAACACCAATTGTTAAAACAGATTCATTTGAATTCAACATCAAGCTTTAAAAACAATATCAATAATTGGATAATAAAAAACTACCTTATAAAAATTTGCCTGAAATTGTCAGAGTAACATAAAATTGCCTAATATTGTTAATTCTTATGTATGAATAGCTTTTTTAAGGAGCACATGTATTTTAAACCAATTGTGATAATCAGTAAACTTGAAAATCAGAAATTGGTAGCTTTAGATAATATACTTAATTAGCTCTTCGAATCAAAGTGTTTTTGTATCATTAATAATATAATTTATGTTATTATTTATATATCAATAATTTTATTCCTAAATCGATTTTTTTACATTTATTTACAAATGTAATTATGCTGTTTATAATTAATATAACATGTTTTCATGTATTAATTTCATTACATTTTTTTCATTACATGCCTTCAGACAGACAACAAATCTTCTATTCATTACTATGGAGTTTCATCAAATTATCATTTTGATACATTTTGTCCAGTGAATCAAATATCAGATAAACTATTTTTCAAAGGAATTGAGTATAGCACATTAGTAAAATTAATTAATGTACTGTACTTCATGTATGTATTCATTGACACAAGCCACAAGCTAGCAAATTATATATAAAATACATAAATAACACTTTGGAATCTAAACTTATAATAATAAATATATATTATGGCTTATAAAGATTGCCCTTATTCGTTAATAGCTTAATGTAAATAAATACCAGGTAACATATTTTGAATTTTTAAATTCAGAAAAGTGTCAATTATACTCTTCTCGAATTTTAGTTTTTTCACATTATTGCACTATACAAAGTATTGTAATAACTTTTCTTTTCAGATTATAAATAAGTAAAAATAAATCTAAAAGTACGCATTTTTTATTTAAATACTTACAAGTTTTATTTCGTTTCGAAAGAGTCTCCTTAATGTGATATTTATGAGACACCAAACTTTCCTCAAAATATCTCATTTAACATAAATAATGTTTAAGCTACAGGAAATACTTCTACTAACGATAGAAATCTGAATTTTTAATAATAGTCAGATTATAAATTTAAACGCGTGTAATAAGCTTCCCTTCTCTCTTCTGAATCTATACATGAGTATAAAATTAGAAGTTCAGAAACTTATTACTTAAGAGCAATAATTTTATTTATTGCTCTTATATAAGTAATAAAATTCTCTAAACTAGAGAAACAACATATTTATAGTTTGCAATCTATTATTTTGGTATTTTAAACGAGAATAACTTTTTCTAATTGTTAAATTGAACATTAATGATTAATAACCTATCAGTTGAATGCATAATTCGCAGACATTTAAATATATTTAATTCAGAGATTGTGAATACATAGAAAAAAAAAATCAGTAGATTCTACTGATTTTGAGGGAAAAAATGAGGAGATACTTTCCAGCGACATTTTTCTTGAATGTTCGAAACAGTTGTACTGCAAAACGACAATTTTACTCTTTAGATTATACATTCTGAGAATGAATTGCGTCAAACTTATTTTGTGTTAATCTTAATCTTTGAATAAAATATTCATCAACCTCATAAGGGAACTATGAAAAATTAAAGAATACTCTATACGTGTAAAAGAATAAACACACGTCCCAATGTGTGTTTATATCCCAACATTTATTTTATAGGGCAACTTTTACTACTCTGGTGCAATTTATAAATATTAAACTTATAAAATTGCATAACAACATAAAATACATTACCAAATAAATTTAATTCTGTGACAAATAATTTCCTAATTAAATTACTAATAACTTGTAATATTCAGCCTAATTGAATTGCTTGTGTAAACAAACACCTGGTATCTGCTCTGAATGTTTATAATATGACTGCTATCTGGTAGGAGGTATTGGCAATCAAGTGGTTAAAGCATCATCTTACCACTGCCGACAGATGGTGTTCAAAACTCAAAAGAACAAATTTTCATGGTATTATAATATAATAAAATTACACTTATTATATAAGCGCTTCATCTGTTTAATTTCTCTCTCTCTCTCTATTTAAATTACTGAAACAACAACTCAATAGACCTTTCTCCGGCAAAATTTCCGCTGTTTTTTAAGTTGCTTTTAAGTTTTTCACTGAAGTGCCAAAAATCAGTAGTTTTTCATACATTATCGAGAAATCAGGAGAAATGATGGAAAATCAGGAGTTCCCCAATAAAAGTAGTAGAGTAGGCAGCTGTGTGAATGTATTTGCGTTTAGCAAAGAAAGTAAATCAAACTGCTTTTGCTGATGAGGCTTGGTTTGTTTGTCTCTCAACGGTAATCTTTTGCACTCGAGGGCTAATTAGATTAGATATACTGTTTAAAGTGGATTCCAAAGCACTACAAAATTCCAAATTCAAGGTGGGATTCAAGTCTACGAATCGTAGAACTGAAGGCAAGAGTGCTAACCGTTTGGCTACCGGATCGGCAGGCACTTATTGTCGACTAGGCTCATAAAGGTAATATATAAGATACAGAAACACAATAGCCATTAACCTTTATTAACAATGGATGGAATCGAACTTGGAACATTCCACGTTGATGAGTGCTGGTTCACCATTAAGTCACAATGATATCTTTTTAACCGAAGATAAGAAAATAAAAAAAAAAAAAAAAAAAAAAGAATCACTGCTTGTGCATTAAGCAAGATAATTTTATTTTTTGATTTTTTGATTTTTTCTTCGGTGATAGCCAACTACAATCAGCATCATTGAAAATGAAGAAGTTTTTACTTGTATCATATTTCTTTAATAGTAATAACAAACAAGAATAATATTTTTTCAGTAGGTGAAAAAAGTTACCTTAATCAAGAATTTAAATTTTGATACAGGAAAGAAAACTTGATTCATGTGTTTGAAAGATGTGTTTCAAAATAATGGTGATTCTACAAAGCGGTATTTCTACTATAGAATTTGTTCAAGAAAATTACCTATAAATAGCTTTACGGTTTCTAAATATTTAACTTACAAATAAGGGACAAAAAGGACGGGAATTTTAAATTCCTCTTATGTAAGGGTGCATCGGAAATTCTAAGAAAGATGCGTTATTTCATTATCAAAAGTAACATTTTTTTAAATTAAGTTCTTTTTAACATTTAAAAAAAATTTTTTTAAAGTAAGGTTTTCATCACTTAATCCAGCATTCATTACTTTAAGTACTTGAATTTTCAGCAGAAAAAAAATCTAATCTTCTTTTTTACGCATGTTTATTCAATTTACTATGAATATGATTTTTTCACCTAAAATAAATTAATGCCTTATAAATATTCCACAAAGTGAATTTTTTAAATTTAAATACGCGTAATGCTTACATTTGAATAATTTTTCAAGAGATCATTGAAATATGAAAGTACATGGTTTAGTTTATTCCTCAACCAGTTTTTTAAACTAAGAATTTTACTTAAATATTATAGAGAATATATATCTTACTACTTTTAATAAATATACCCTTTTAATATATTAATTAAGAAAAACACTCGCCAATATAAATTATTCATTATAAAATTGATAACTACATCTAAATATCACAACATATTAAAATTCAACCACTTGTCTTATATTACAAGAGAAAAAAGATATCATTATGTAAACTATAAACTTCATTTTACAAAAGTATCTTTCAGCTGAAAGTGACATGGTCATTTATTTCCATAATATTTAACAAGATTTCAACATCACATCTAAAGATAAATTAAATGGTGAGAGAGAAAATGTGCTCTTTTTTATCATGTATATAGAACTTTTAGCAGCTCTTAATAACATTAATGGTAATTAATGACATCTAATTTCAAAAATTAGGAGTGGAATTCATAAAAAGTGTCAAGTTATTGCTTATGTTGCTCCATTATCTGCTTATTTTATGAAATGATATTTACTAAGAATATATCTTTGAGATAAAAATTTCTATATTTACTTATAACAATTTAGTTTTATTAATTAATTTTTGATGATATCAGTTATGTCTATGTAATGTGAATAACAATTTGTGTATTCTGTAGGAAAGTATTCCCGCTGTTTCTTACGGGGCCCGAGGAGTGAAAAATTCTCTTGTTTTTCGGACCCTTTTTCAGAGATATATCTTGAAACCCATCCAATTTTATTAATTTTAATAAGAATAAAAGTCATTTAAAAATTTTGAGTTTTTATATTTTGTAATTTTGACAAGAAATTTGTCCCGGTTACCAATGTGGAGATCAATTTTTTCATATGCGCATACAAACGAAACTTCCACATGCGCATACAAATGTAACTTTCGCTTATTTGGATATTGAAAATTAAGTCATATGTTTTAATATACGATAGATGGCGACACAAATCAAAAAATTACAGAAAATACGTTGATCGTAGAAATATAAATGCAAGAATCTAACATGTCATTGCTTTTATTTATTAAGACAGGGAAAGTAAAAATGCTGAAAACTTTCATTTATGACCAAATACATTTTTCATCCTGGCAACAGAATTTTTGTTTGGAAAAAATAAATTTATTTTTTGATTATTGCTTTACAAATTGTACAAAATACTGATTTATTGATTGATGTATAATATAGTTGCTCAATTTCCAGATTTTTCTATGTCCATTGTTAAATATTTTTAATAATCCGAAATTAAATTCTATAACTTCATAAAAAATAAATAAAGATTGCTTAGAACAATAAATTTTGTAAATTGGTTACCTTGTTTTAAATTTACCGTATTGAATTACAGCTTTCATTCAAAAACAATTGAATATTTATAATGGAAAAAATAAAGTGACACACATAAAAGTTATTATTTCGTATTAATTCTTAACCTAGTGAATTGGACAAAAAACGGCAAAGTTCTAAAAAATATAAACGTAAAGCACTTACTTATAAAAATCAATTATCTTCTTTTGAGATTCACTTGATATCAAGATTTCTTTTATTTTTTTTTATCTAAATATTCGTTTTTATATATAAAACAATTGAATAGACATAGCAAATGTTGAAGGATTTTTATTAAGTTATCACAAGGTATCCTTTATTCTCTAGAATGAATTATTTAAAATTTAAATAAAGTTTTCCCTTTAAAAAATAATTATTTTTTGTAAAGGTAAATATTTTGAAGCATTTATAAGATAAGATTAAGTATAACTTCTAAAAGCAGGATTGTTGCTCATCATTTATTATTTTAATTTGATCTTTGACAATTCATAGTGGACAGTCTAACAATCTAACACTTTAGTAAAGCTCTTCTGAATTCCCCACGTAGTTCTTTTTCAGCGGATATTTCATAGATAGTGGATTGTATACACATGTCACAAGGGAGAAAACCCTGAAAACCTCCAAGCACCTCCTAGACAGACATGCATGGTAGCAGACAAAGCACAATATCAATCTCCCAGTTCTAAAAACAAAATCAGAGGCTGAAATAAAACCGAGAACTTTCATTCAGCAGAAGGCTGTCCAACTACTAGAGCACGGTGAGCTTAAGAATATGATTTGTTTCCTTCACATATTATCATTTGTATTCGTCTTTAATTACTGAAATTAAAACTTATTTTATAAATAAGTAAATCAATATTTCGTTTATTTTTCAAACACCAATTACAATGGTCGTTAGGACATCAAAATTCAACTTGATCATATTTCTCAATTCTAAAAATCTATTTAGATAGTTCTTGGTACTGTTGTTCAAATAATTTGTGTTCACTAGCCAATCAGAGTCACCTAAATAGAACAATAAAGTGTGTGTGTCTACAGCATCATAATATATATTTTCTTTGTGTACCCTGAAAAATGCTAAATTTATAGCGGTTTTGTCGCTTACCAAAGATTATTCTAAGTAAAAACGACATGATATAGAAGCATTCATATTGGGGATGGTAAGACATATAAAGGAACACCGATCCACCCGAAGGTATGCGGTGGAGGACACTGTTGGATACTACTGTCGTAGAGGGAAGCACTGGTGAGGCAATAGCCAAAGTTCGGAACTCGTACTGGATGTCCAAAGGACAAAGGAGCTTCTATAGGTGGTGGGGGGCCCAGATTACCAAGAAAGTGAAAACACCCAAAGGGTAAAGGTCTTGAAAAGACGTCCATTGGGATTCTGTCTGACTAGAAGATCTGAGGCCAAGAGCCTATATTGAAAAAAACATATGTAAACATATGTACAGAGGTATTTACAATGAACAAGAATATATATGCGAATTTACAATAAAAACAACAAAGTGCAGCTTCTAACTGGACATCTGGAGGTGCATTTCAGCCAGCAGGATCTCCTTGAGTCCGGTCATGAACCCTTGGTGATTAAGGAGTTGGAGGACGTTGTCCGGTTTGGCGTGCTTTGGAAAGTTCTTGCTTCGGATTTCTTGGTAGTGGCTACAATTGAACACCAAGTGCTCGGGGTCTTGTATCTCGTCATCATGTGGAATTCGAAATATCTATAAAAATATTACTTTGTGATGGATAGTAAATTTTACTATGCTTTGAGAAGTAGGTACAGCATACTTGCAATTTTAGTAATAATGATTCGCTCAGTCGGATGTAGCTCTCTTTTTGGTGAGATAACTAAAAATATTTCTTTAAATTTAGAAGCATTTTATTTGTCTGGTTTTATACGAATAAAAAAATGCTTGTTGTTTCAGCCTCCAGATAAAATAAAGAGCTGCAAAAGAGAACACTTTCTCATATTCAGCTGTAGAGAATAATTTAAATGATTTTCATTACTATCGGTTTAAGGAAATCGTTGGTTATCGAAATTACCTTACCAAGAACTACAAAAGATATCAAAACCATATATATTTCAGAGATCATACACAGTAAATATATTAATTTAGTGAAACTGTTGTCTCCTGAAAGGGGAAAGTCACCTGCAGGAATAGTCGTAATCATTGTTGAATGAAGCAACATTAAATAAAAGCAGCATCGAAAGTGTTGGAAATGGCTGCCTAATCTGCTATCACATTTGAACAAAGCTGATTTTTCTTAAAATAACTGCTGTATTCCGACTTAGTAATTTTCTAATCAGAGACTACACATATGTGATAGAGGACAAATCTAGAAAAACCAGGAGAGGAAAGCATTTTAATGGATTTCTTAGTCCATTAAACTTCTTAGTTTTTGGGGATGTGGGAGTGTGTTATCCTGTTGAAATATATATGCAGGCAAAATCTGAAAGTAAAAGAAGAAGGATTGCAAAAAATAGAAAGTACTGAATAATTAATGTGTTTAAGTAAAACTTTAGTTAATTTATTCTAATTTTTAATAATTAATTTTTATAAGGTAAACGAAATTGGTTTTTAAAGTTGAAATTAAAATAAATTATGAACAATTAAAATTAATTTTTAATAATTAAATTATAACACACATTACTTATAAGTCAGATAAACCACTGATAATGCGTTCAGGGGCATTGCAGGAATTTATCCGAATGAAACACCAAACCCTTATACCAAGTAGAAAACCAGTCCAAAACTCCAAAGATGACATTTTAAGAGCTTAATATTTTATGTGTTATTGAAAAAAAATATGCTTTATCAAACCAAAACATTTTCTGCAAATTCAACTTAATTGTATGTTAAATAAGCATATTATTTGAGATAAGTATATAAATTCTTGATGATCAATGTTTTAATCAAAAAGTTGAAAGAAAATACAATTTGTTTCATAGAAGAAAAAATTTCTTTAAAAAAAAGCTTCATAAAAATTGTATCCTTAAGAAAATATGTGGTGTTCAACTTCAACAGTATTAATGTATTCAACCTTATTAACCATGCTAAAACTTGTCAGCAACAGAGAAGGGAAAATCAGCATAGGAATAATTGCCAACTTTTCAAAGAATTAGATATAATTGATAAAGATATGGTGATAAATCTATAGATTTAACCCCCGCAGAAAATGAATTACACACTATTTTCTCCATGTTAAAAATTAATGCTGAGAAATTTTCTGAAGTGCAGAAATAGAGTGAAGATTTAAAATTATTGTTTGAAAAGATATTGTCTATTGCCAAAACTAATGAAAAAATGATTTTGTGTTGGAAAAGTAACTGCTTATGTAAAAGCAAAGAGATAGAATTTATGAAACGAGATTGCTATTAAGGGGTTCCAGAATCTCTTCCAGAAAAATTGGTCTTTATGAGTTATTAAGCTACATCAGCACATCTGAGTGCAACCAAAACGAAAGATTGTCTATAGTGCAATTTTTCCTGCCAAATTGCTTAGAATTTAAAGAGTTAAAAAATTTAAAGAGTTAAAAAATTACGTGAAAACATGTGAACTTTACGAACGGGCTGGAAAATGTCGAAAACGAAAATGCTCCTTTAAAACTAATTCTTATCATATCCGATGTTTTCTCTTGAATCACTGTAGATGCTTGTGGTCCTCTTCCAGTTACTGCAAGCGGAAAAATGTGATAATCGCCATTGTGGTTATCTTCTAAGTGTCCTGATGCTGTAGCTGTAGAAAACATAAATCACCTTCCTCAGTTGTTAACGTGCTTTTGCTTTTTATTATTTAGTGAATGGAGTTTCCAAAAGAATCAGTCTCAAAACATATAAATATATCAGTGCAGTTGTACATCTAAATTTTGAACATTTAAATTAGATCAAAACATCTAAATTTGTCACTGATTTTGCTAAAGGATACTGGTGAATACCTCTGAGTCTAAAGCACAATAATTGGCTGCTTTTCTGACATACTTGGGAACACACAGACCAATAAATTTTCCATATGGACTAAAAATTGCTCTTTATTATTTTGTAAATTCGTGAATGAAATCCTGAATCGACGTGAGAACATGCAGTACATTACATTGATGATATTGCGATATTCTCGGAGTTTTGGAATTTCCATCTACTTCTTCTGAATATTGTTTTGACCAGAGTAAAAGCTACAGAATTGGCAGTGAAACCATAAAAATGCAGATTTGTACTAAGCCAAGTAATATATCTAAGTTATATATTTGGAGATGAACATAGAAAACCTGCTGAAGTAAAAATAAAGGCAGTTACAGAATTTCCTGTATCTAAATCTAAAACAGACACTCGAACTTTTCCTGGACTAGCTGGTTACAACAGTATGCATGTAACTGTTCTGTTATTGCTGTTCTTTTAACAGATACCCTCAAAGGAAAAGTGAGAATATCACTTGAATAAAAGAAATGAAGTATGTTTTTAAACTTTCAGAAAAAATTGGTATCAGAACCTGAACTTTATTATCTAGATTTCAATAAAAATTTTATTGTACTAATTGACGCATCTAATGAAGGTATGGAAGTTGTATTTGCTCAATTAAATGAAAAAGGTCAGGAACACCCCATTATTTTCCCAAAAAAAAAATTTCCAGAAACTAAAAAGCGTTATTGATTACTGAAAAAGAGTGTGTTACAGTAATATTTTCTCCATTGAAAAGAGAAGCTACATTTCTAGGTAGAGCATGAAACAAGTTTGTAATCCAAACTGATAAACGATTGCACAGATATTGTAGCTATAATCCGCGGTTAATGCGATGGTCACTTGAGTTAAAAATTTTGATATTGAAGTGGTTCATGAGCACGGTAAGATAAATCTAAAGTCAGAAAGTTTGAGAAGAAACGCTATACCTAGTTAAAATTTCATCATAAAAAAGTTTTTTGTCTATTAATTTGATTATTTAAATTAATTACTCAATTCCATAATATAATACTATATAGATATATTTTATTTCGAGAGATATATTTACAATTTTGCAATACAATGTAGTAGCAAATGAACATAAGTTGAAATTTCTTCTTGAATACTCCATAATGCATAATTTATGAGTTAAAAACTTTATTATATATATATATATAATGAAGTTTTATATATGTATATATAAAACTAATATATATCTATATCTATCTATATCTATATATATATATCTATATCTATCTATATCTATATATATATATATCGTATATATCGTATATATATATATATACACGAGGGTCACTCTGAAATTTTTGAGATAAAACTAGGTTTTTAAAGTTATACTTACAAAATTTTAGGCGTGTTCAAAGTAGTCTACTCCAGCATCAATGCACTTCTGTAGAGAATTTTTCATAGATGAAATACCTCAAGTCATTCATTTCCTGAAATAGATGAAAAAAAATGCATTTATAGCCACATCAATCTCTTCTTCTAAATGAAAACGACGTCCACGTAAGTTCTTTTTTTAGATTAAATAATAACCAAAAGTCGCACATAGCTAGATCAGGTGAATACGGCGGATGTTCGATCACTTTAATTTGTTTTTGTTTAAGAAACTCAAATGTTAATCCGGCTGTATATGAAGATGCATTGTCATTGTGAAACATTAGTCTCCTAACATTCAGTTCTTGTAGAATTTCTGGAAGACATTTAGTGGTATACCAGTTTGCTGTTACTGTCTTCTGTCCTTCCAACTTGATGACTTTGACCAATCCTGTACTTCTGAAGAAAACGGCATTAATCACTTTTTTCAGTGCGTGTTGTTTTTTCACCGCACTGAAAAGTGCGTGTTGGATCATCTTCAAAGACCAATGCTTTGTTTCTTGACGTGTTAGAACGTCGAAAAACGGTATGTATGCTTCATCTCGTGTTACAGTTTTAGAAAGATGCGGTGGCCACCATCATTTAGCAATTTAAGAGTTTCTTTACTGAATCTGACACGCTCCTCTTTTTGGTGCTTAGTTAGATTATGGGGAACCCAACGGCCAACTCTTTGTTTCATATGTAATTCTTCATGAATGATTTTGTGTCTGGCTGCGTATCCAATGTTAAGTTCATTCTGTATCATTTGATAGGTGCAGTGATTATCATCCATAAACATTTTTGGTATGGCAGACACATTATCCGGGATTACTGCCGTCGGCGGCCTTCCTGTGTGTTCTTCATCCTGAAGAAAATTGCGATCTCTTTTAAATTCTCTAAACCATCTGAATACAGTAGCACAAGCTGGTGATTCATCAGCAAAAGGTTATTCCAACCATTGAAGGCATGCTTCTTTATTTAACCCTGCTTTAAAATCGTAGAAAATTATAGCACGAAAATGTTCCCGCGTCAACTCCATTTTCTCTTCTGTTTAAAATTTATTCTACGCTAAACAAGTTGAAGTAAGTACAAGTTTATATATATATATATATATATATATATATATATATATATATATATATATATATAATTGTTGATATTCATTTAACTGAGAATAAATTAATGTATTTAGGGAAATATTTTGTATTCTTAATAAATAATTACTATATATGCTCATAGAAATATTGTGTTATGTAATGAGAATGCTTATGTTAGTTTTAATCAAGTAATTAATTTCGCATATATTTTGTTATTTTTAAAGCAGCTAGAGAGAAACAGATTTATCTTTTATTTTATACTGCCACCTAATAAAATGGTTATGGTACTTATCTTTTTTGTACATTCTGACGCTTGAAAAAAGTAGCGAAATCTAAGGAGAAGCAAAAAGAACTTTTGTCTCATTTCAGTGTAATTTTTCCTCCTGTTTCGCGAAGAAAAGACCCAGGAATAGTTACTTCTAAGACAAAAGAATCCCTACTTCTAATTTAAGAAATCTTCTGAGGGTCTTGAGAGGGAAAATTCGGGGAATAGCTTGGTGAAACTCGGCAAAGATAGATGACTATCTGAGTGCTTAGACAGAGAGCACCAATTTTAATTTGATTTTCTCCCTTGTGAATATTTTTAATTATGATTCTGTAATGCTATGTATTTTTGTAAGTGTAATAAATAATTACCTTGCAAATTTTCTTTATTTCGATACGCTATAACATATGATTGCTTATATTTTTAATGGTGTACTTCAATCGTTAATATCAAATAAGTTATAAGTTATTGCAATTTTCTAAGGGTACAAATTAAGGATGTCATTTTTAAAATGTAACACAAATTTCTAATACTGAAAAGACACAAAAGAATAAAAAAAAAACCGATTTCACTAAAAAAGAAAAAAATTTGATGTCCAGTGAATTTCTCAGCATGAGGATATTTAGTTGCGACAGAATGGAAGCCATTAACTTTCAATCATGAAAATAATACTTAAACTGGTTGTAATTTCCTTAGATTTCTCGTTTTCTTTAAGATTATGCGTCGATATTTAATATTTCTTTTAATATTTTTAAGCTATTAAATGAATAATAATAGAGTGCGTGAAAAAAATTTCAACGAATCTTCTAAAACAGAAATATTTAAGTTGAAGAACAATTAATTTTTAATATTCATATATTTCAACGTTTATATTATATGCTTATTAACAAGTTTTGTTGCATGATTAATACATAATTAATTTGCAATACATTTTTTTATTGTCTTAAGTTAAGTAATGTTAAAATTAAATGAAAAGTTAATAAAAACTTTTATTTCGTGTCATAATAGAGGAAATAAATAATAGTGGACACGAATTAATAAAAATATACAGTAAGATACAAATTTATTTAAAATGAAAGGCACTTTTTACCTAAAGTTAAAACGAATAGCCACGCAGTTTCACTAATTAAAACCTCATAAGAATTCATTCTCTTTTGACATTGTCTATTGTTATTTGAGAAATTAAGATACTTTTTTTATTTATAAATATACATTTTAAATCTGGCATTGAAATAGTTTGTTTATACGTATGTCATTACTTTTTCCCCCTTGTTTAATCCTAATTTCCATTATAAAAGTACAAAAAAGGCATCAAAAGAGAAGAAAATTATTTAAAAGAAACATCAATGCTCTTTCATATTTCTTCGTTCTCCTTCGAAAGACATTTTGTTTTGAAATCCTTTCTAAATAAAAACTGAATAAATAATGTTAAAAGATGAGTTCTATCAGAACCTGCTAAAGTTTTTTGAAATTTTTAATGAAAATATTTTGATATTTATGCTTTGCGAAATCTTTTTAATACTTTTTTTTAAAATTTTTTCTCTTGTAAGCAATTTTTATTTTTTCAATATTGCATTATGTCACGTATACATTTTAACCATTCTTTTTTAAATGACGATTAAAGTTCTATTGACATATTATGAAATTGAAATAAGTATTGTTTCAAAAAGTGTGAGTGCTAAATAATAATATAGAAGTTATTAATTTGTTTTTGACTTTTCTTTGTCATATGTGTTTCGTTTGATTATAACTTCCCAATTAAGAGTATTTTAAATATTAGCAATATAAAAAATTTTACTTACGTTATCGAAAATAAAATTTTGCCGCATATGTATTTCCCTTTTAAAAATGAGTTATTAGAAATTAATTTAAAAGATAAAATTTGAAACTGAAATTAATTAATGTGGAATATTAATCTTCTGTCTGATTTTAATTTGAAAGAAATTTGTTTTTTTTTTTCAAGATTACTCGCTAGAATTAGAGTTGAAAATAGATAACTGTCTATTGTTATAGGAATTAAGCAGCGAACAACGTAATTTATAAAATCAAGCGATGCGATTGAAAATGCTGAATCGCAAACGGTTCAAATCGTTCCTCACGATTTTAGTCCAAATCGAAGAATAGAGGCACTTTCAATCAAATTCAGATCAAAATGTAAATATTTAGTTGAGGAAGAGAAATTTATCGTTTCCTCCTCTCTACGTAAGTTACAATAAAGCTGATGAATTATACATGGATTTGTATTCGCGTTTTATAAAATTTTTCATGAGCAAATAAATACAAATCCTCCGCTTATATTTTAATACAAGTTGAATGCACAAAATATTTCTTATCTGTTCATACGTATCTTTTTTTGTTAATATTTTAAGTTACTTATAACATATATTAAATGGATTATGTTATTAGTAACTATTAACATTTATTTATATGCTGATTATGAAGAAAATATTTTTTTAATATAATATGGCATACACTTAATATATTGCCAATTACAAACTCCAGATGATTTAAAAGTACTAAAAGTGTTAATTTTATTTTAGTTATAATAATTAGTGTACATATAATTATAGACATGTGAAAATTTTATGAATTCATTAAATACAGTAATATTTTTGTAAACAAAAATTGCTTATAAGTATTTGAATTAAATTAGTCATGATATGTTATTCTTTCGGTATGAATATTAATTTTTTTGTTTTTAGATATTGAATTTGATAATTTTTTAACTCATTTATTTATTATTGCTTGGAGCAGATAATTTTTGCTAATATTGGAAAAGCCGATTTTGGAGTAACATTTCTTCTTCTCACTGTCGACTGAAATGTTTCAGTAAGATTAAGGTCATTCAAAATTGATCAAGAAAGATTATTTGATAATTCTAATCAATTTTAATTTTATTAAATTTATGATATGTTGTTGAAATATACAATTTTTCGACGTAATGTACTGCTGATAAGACCACCTTTCAATTGTTTTTTCTCAGTATAAAACACCATACCATCCAACTTCCTTATAATAAAAAAGTTCTGTTTCGGACATTTGACACTGTTTATTTCATCATTCATTTAGACCCTAAATTAACATGGAAGAACCATATCGATTCATTAGTTGATAGAAGTTACTCGAGATCTAAACAACTAAAGCGTTTAACTGCTTTCACACGAGTCTGTTGTGATTCAAGATGATTTGCGTACAAACTATGACCTGTTTGACCTGTTATTGAGTAAGTTGTAAGTTGCTCTGAATGTGAAAATAAGATTTCTATAACTGCCTCGGATTTTTTAGAAATAAAACTAAGCCTTTTCCAAACAGCATGTTGAATTTAATCCCTGATGAGGACAAATCAACCTCTATAGTTGCATTGAAGCTCCAGACAGACATAGAATCTTTTTATGAAAGGAGCCAAAGAAACCTTGTTTATAAGATTTTGAGAAGAAAAAATGACTTCTTTAATTATTACAGATCTACAAATGAAAATCCCTTAAGTCTTTTCCTTTCCATAGTCTTAAGATTAAAAACCCATAAGTCTTTTCTTTTCAAATGTTATGACTTTTAGCACACATATGATATCTTTACAACCTTCAAATTTTCCACGAGAATTTAATCTTATTATGAGCCAGATGATATTGGAGAGCCACTTGGATCTTGTTTGGAATGTTGGTAAATAGTTTTCCATGAGGAAGGATTTAAAGAGGTATGCTCTTGCTTCTAACATTGCAGATATCTTCTTGGGAAAAACTTCATTTGTACGCAGATGTACCATCAGAAGAGGCTATTAACAATGCTGATTCTTGAGCCTATTCCAGTGATTTTATTTCCTGTTGGAAAATATTGTGACAGTTTCGAGGGTGGAAAAGGAGGAATATTATTTGAGATAAAAAATTTGGAAAGTTGCTTTGGACACAATATTTTATCGATTTTCAAGATGTTATTTTGTCTCTTATAAATTTAAGGTATAATGAAAATGTACAAGCGCATTCCTGTAGCATAAAGTTAATCGAACTTAAAAAGTCTAGGAAAAATTTTGCTCTCCTGTAGATTCCCCGTCTTTGAGATACTTTTGGAGGCTCGCAGGCTCCTGGGGATCTCTCGGGTTAAAGTTGACTCTCCTTTGCTTCCCAGTAACACCAAAAGAATCATTCACAATATATTAAAAACTGTCTCCTTGTATAGTGATGCACCTGTGGGCAGGAGGTTTAGTGTCTTGCTCAACAAAAGTAGTGCAGTCCCCAGTTCCCTGCCTCTATCTATTGGAGTTACTTGCGTTCGTTTGCTGACTGGGGATGACTATTTGCAGAAGCATTGACACATCTTATTGAGATCAAGAATTCGGCTTCTTACCTTCTGTGCCTCTAGGGAGATATGGATGATGACCATCTCAGACACAACCCCGTTGTTTATATTTTCACGAAGACAACTCTGCGGAGTCTAATTTTAATTCTTTTTATGCTTCATCATTTTTTTTAGTGGGCTGATAATCAACTAATGGCAGAAATGACGGGTGTTGGATAAAAAAAAAGTTTCAAATATTTATTTGTACCTGTAATAGGAAATTTTATTATAAGAAAGATACACGTCTTTTTAATTTTTGTGGGAATATTTTTTTCTCAATTCAGTTACACTTATAGTTACAATATTTTCTTATCATATTTATCAAGTGATTGTCTGCAAATATAAAATAGTTAATTTTTCATTTTAGAAAAATGTTTGCGGGATTGTTGTCTAGCATCTGCTCTTCAGGAAAAAGTTATTTCTTTAAACAGTTAGAGCTTAGTTTATTGAAGATTTAATTTTTATTCATAGAACAATGAAACATCTTTTTAAAGTTTTACTTATATGATCACTATATTCATGTCTCTTCTTTCAATAAGTTTTCTTTGAAATTCATAAATATCATATGAATAACTTAAAAAGATATATTTTAAAAATTATAGTAATACTCAACGAGTCACTGAAATATCATTTTTTTGAATGTTAAAGTGCTTAGCGGAAAATGAAAGAATTATTTTTTTAATTATTAAATTATGGAAAATGTAAGAATAATAGTCCCAAAATAATGTCAGGAAAATTTTCGAAAAAGCAAATTAATGAATTAGCTATTGACAATAATAATCGAAAAAAAATATAAATAAAAACTTTTACTGTTTCAGAATAATTTCTTTACTACTGTATAGAAAGCAATAAAAGTAATTATGAGAAAGCTATCTGATTCGAGTTTTAGACTGTATTATGGAACAAAGAAATGGTATCCATAATGATATTCTTTTTATTTTGTTAAGCTGAAATTGCTTTTTTTCATTTTTTTGATGTCATAGTTTGTTTTTTATTTTTGATTCGTGAACGCAAATTTATTGCTTATGGGAGTGACATGTTCTATAATAAGAATAATAATAATAATTTCCATGATTCCTCTTGCTAGATAACATTTGAATTCAACAACATTTAACAGTTAGATAATCGTCAATATGTTAACGATTTTATTCAGATTTTAAATATTTTCAGTGTTAAGATATTTTACACGTGTTATAGTATTAGTAGAGTACCTACACATTTGAAAAAAAAGGAAAAGGAAAAAAAAAGGGAATTATTTTTTTAATTAATTTGATTTGAAAATGAAATAAACCTTAGTAAGACATTTGTCCAGTTGCGTCAAATTTTCTAATGTAAAAAAATTCCTTACTAAGCATTTATATAATACATTAAAAATGGAAAAATTTTCTGATTCCTGTATGAATTTAATTATTATCTAAAACAGCTTTATTTAAGTTTATTGGTGAATAGTAAAATTTATGTTAAGCACAAATGTGTAAAAAAGTAACTGCACTATGAGTTTATAAATAGAGAGAAATTCTTTTATTAACTGTGCACCTTTTTTAATCTTATTATTAAGCGAAACACTAGTTTGCTTTTATTTATGACAATTTTCATTTCGTATTTTTATTATATACGCAATATAAATTAATTCTCTTATGCTTTCATTGAGTACCTACATGCTTTCATAAAATGCAATAATTTAAAATGCAGAATATGCGATATTAGCTATTGTTTTTCTTTATATAAAATGTTTTATACAAATCGGATTCCAAATTTTTGAAAACAATTTGGAAATATAAAGTAATTTATTAAAATTAAAAAAAAGATTAGGAAGTTTTTAATAGTGTATTGGTTTTTTTTTTAAAATTATTTAGATGAAAAAGATATTGGAAGAAAACATTAAATTTGTAACGAATAATGAATCTGCAAAACCAATTTTTAAGGAAAAAAAATTTGCGTCTTTTAAATCAAGAAATGTGTAATAGTTCAAAAGTTAAAAGTTTTTAAAAGTCTAAAAAGTATTCCTCACTATTCCATTTTTAATCTGACGAAGGACACAAGGCTTTGTAAAAACTTCATGCTTCAAAAAAACTGGATTTCTTTCTTATCTAATTTTTTTTTAGAATGTTTTAATAAGTATTAATGAAGGGATACAATAAATATGAAAATATGAAGAAGTATTCCAAGAAAATGTCTTCAGTTTTTCTCATACACTTATAATAAGCTATAGGAAAATTTTAATTTAATTTATTAAGAGGATTTTTTTTTTAAAAATATTTTTAGTGTCATACAAATTCGTATTAATTATAGTTCACATGCGAGCAAATTAATCTTCTATCATCAGCAGCGATAGGTAATTAAATATTATTTTTTGCTATATTATTAAGTATTAGAAATAATAATACTTTTAATAATGATTATTTATTATTATTTCATGTAATATAGATTGGTAAAGTAAAAAAATATATACAAGCAAAAAACTTATCTCTAAAATTAAAAAAAAAAAAAAAAAAAAAAAAAAAAAAAAACGTATATTTTACTTTCAAGAGACAAGAAACAAAGTATAATAGTTTTTACGAAAAATGTTTGGAAAACCTAGAAGAAATATTTGTTCAATGAACTTAGATTTTAAATCTCATTTTAATCCCTCAAAACGTTTTTATTTGAAGAAAAATGTTTTGATTTCCTTACTCTTAAAACTTAAGTTACGAAGCTTAGAGCATTTAACGAAATCTTTAGCAATTTATTCCTTAACGCCAAAATTTTATCAATACATTTACCCAACATATATAAGATATATTTTTGAAAGTATAATTCATTATGGGGATATAGTTAAATGTTTTGGATTTTTATGTACAGTTTTAATAACTAAAAGCAAATTTTCATATACATTATTTCTTACTAAAGATATTTAGCTAATCAATAAGAAATATTTTTACTATGTTTATCTGTAAGGTTAAAAGAACAATTTATTAGATTTTTTTTTACACTTTTAAAGGGCATCTAGTATAAATAATTTAATTTATATTTTGTTTTCATTTATTTTGTTATTCTAAGGAACTTATAATTACTGTAATTCGCACGCGCGCGCGGATACGTACACATTCTATACAAATAATCTCTTATAAAATTTAATAATGAAAAGCGGAGAGTTAAGTAGTTATTAGGTGGACAAAAAAATAAAAAGCAGTTCTAAGCAACATTTACTTGGAGAATTTAAAGACATAAGCCGCTAAAGAGCAAGTTAACAATAGCGTGGCTCCACAAAATGGTTAGTTATCATACGTTTTGTTGTAACTCTACAGCTTAACTGACAATTGTAGTAAATGAATCAACTTCTTGAAGATATGCCAAATTTCATCCCTTCTACAAATGAAAGGTATTAGTGATTGAAAGCATGCTGTAATTAATTAAAAAAACAGTATCACAGTCATGAAAGCACAGAGGAGTATAAACAAAGGTAGTCTGCATACTAACTAATTAGTATTTTGCATGTTGTTTACCTCCAGCCGAAGACATAGTTTTATTGGGCAACCAGAGGAAGTGTTTTAACTGGGCCAAAATCTTACAAACTGTATTCAAAATCAATTGAGATTATTTCTGTTAACTGATGAGTGTCGATTTGCTTCATGGAAATATTCAGAAATAAAGAGAAGTAAACATTCGATATCAAACGTTTGACATATAAGGAAAGAATTCGTATCAGGAAGTAATGATCATGTGTATGGGGAGATGAATCATTACTGAATGAATATATCTATATACGCCGCATAATATGCACAATAACTACTGTTCCAGTAGTTATTGTAATTCGGAGTATTGAATTAGCATTGAATTGAAATAGCATGTAGTTAAACAACTGGTTTCAGTTGTTCTTCCATATGCTATTTCAATTGGGAGTAATCTCATTTTACAAGCAAAGACCACACAGTGCTCTAATCGTGTCGACTTGAAGAAAGAACTGTTGCGCATAGAATGGGTGCACACTCATCCACTCTAGTTCGACTGAGCATATGTATTATGCTTTCAGGAAGCGTATAAATCTCACTTCCTTAACATTACATAAAATTAGAACTTCTTTACATAATTTGCGGTTATTAACTCGAAAACACGCATGCAAATGATTGTAAAGATTATGAATAACTTTTGAGATATAAATTACTATTAAAGGAGATCTTATTCATTGTGAGAAATAATTCTATATTTAATTTTTAGCTATAAAATTTTTGCATTTCATATCCTTGTTGATATGTCAAAATATGAGCATATTATTTTGTTTTTAAACTACAAAGAGTCTAAATATAATATTAGTATCAAATTTCATTCAGTTTGCTTATCAGTAGTTTTTAGTTTGTTCCTTAACTTTTGAAAACTAAAGTGTTACATTTTGGTTTTGTAAAATTTTTTTCATTTACTTGCTAATTTATCATCAGTACTACTAAACTTATGTAGTAACACTTTTTGCACATATGATTGAATATACAAATTAAAATTAATTTGCTAAACTAAATAATGCAGATATATAAGGAAATCTTTAGTATTAACATTAGTGTTCTATTAAAAATGGTTCACAAATATTTTAACACATGAAATGTTTCATTTATAAATTTATAGATTTTAAAATGCTTGATTAACTGATTATTGTTTTCTGATTAACGAAGAAAAGAGTTTTGTTTTATAAATTTCATGGAATCTATTTCTTGGGAGATACAGAGGATAGTGTCTCACAGAGCAGGGAGTTTTTTGTCAGGTCACATGCTGTAAGCAGCAGATATCTTTACAGCATTGATGCACTCTAAAGTACAATCACTATTCTTCATAAATATGTTTTTTCATGTCCAATGGCAGATAAATTTCCATTAATGACAATGTAAAATGACAAAAGTAATAACTGTCAGTAATAATGCCTACAACAATAATAAATTTTTAATAAATATAACAATAATGTGAATCAACTTAATTTTCTCGCAAATGAATCTTGGCTAAAGTTGGTAAATATCCTGATAATAATCATAAATAGCAACAACAAAGTAAATTTTAACACTTTATGTTGACTTCTGAAGAAACATATTTTTTTATGAAAGTGAAAAATTCTTCTGTATTCATCATGAAAGACTGTTTATTGTATTTATCATTTTCAACTCTATATATGCGTTATTGATATTTACAATAACAATTATTTAAAATTTTTTTGGAATTACAACTTTGATTGCATTCTATTCATACTCGAAAATACCGGCAATTCATTGAAGTACTTTCTTTAACATAGTAACTAACATAGTAGTAAATACTAATAGAGTTTAACAGGCACTATTTATTTTAAACTCGTGTGACCAATGTAGGTTTTGAAATTAACTGGTTGATGAAGGGCTGAATATGGTATGCATAACAATTGGGTTTCAAGTCATAAAGTGCAACGATATCATGTTGATAAAAGATAATAACGCGATATATTTAAATGCTACTTTAAATATTATATGAAGAGAGATCTATATTTTTCCTTCTGTGTTAATGAATTATTTATTTTAAATTAGAATATATTAGAATTTTTACAGTAAGTGCAAGAGTGCTTTCTAGACATTTTTAATGCGACAAATTGTCGACACAAGGAATGATGAGTTGACTTATACGGTAAAGTGATGCGGTCTTGTCACAGAGAATCCGCAGCTGACTCTGATCGATAACCCCTACACTACATTAAGCACAAGTTATTTCTCAAAGTCAAAGACAGTTAATCTATCGCTAAATATCCCTCTCTGAATTTGTGCACACTTTGCTTCAAAATATTGTGTGATAAAATTAAACTAAAATTTCAAGTTTAACAAACTCAAAATTTGTTTTAAATAGGGCAAATATTCTCTGGCATAATACATTGAACATTAATGGTTAAAATTTTAAAATAATCTGTGGTGTTAATTTCAAACTAATACTTTCATATTTCTTGATTTTATTATTTTTTCTCTTACTTCATTGCAATATTTCATGTTTCTTATATAAAAAATTATTTCGAAAACTTCTAATAAGGAATTAGTTTTTATTTGATTAACAAAATTATGACTTTTTTCATATGATCACAGAGAAAAGTTAAAAAAAAAGTTACTTATCTTCAAAAGTAATTCCTCTTTCTTACTGTCAAAGATTAAAAACAGAGAAATAAATTCTCGTTTTCATAATTTGATAACTTTATTAATTTAATTATTTTGTGTGTAAGTAGTGAGTTATGCATTAATTGATCAAAAAAGTTACTTTTCCTCCTTCACATTTTTATGCAAATACACTGATTTATAAAGTAAGTTCATTGCTTTTTTTCTAGCGTGTATGATTTAATAACTTAATTTTAAATCTTAATATAATTTCATGTAATTTTATTCATCAATGCGTAACCAACATTTAAGTTTTTATTTTAAGGATATGGAATAGAAAAAAACTATTTTTTATCATAAAATCTAAATTAATAGTTTTTTGATTCCATACATTTTGCTGTTTCTTAAATATTTGCAAGAGTTTTATTTTGTGAAGTACTTTTAAAATAAATGCATGTATAATTATTAAAATGGAATAAGAGAGAAATTAGTTACGTAGTTTTAAAGCTCTATAAATAAGTTGAAAATTATTCAGAGGATAAGATTTATATTCCAAATTACGAAATCATTGAGATATACATCAAGCAAACAACATAATAAATTAAAATTTAAAGTGAGATAAATAATAACATGCAACTATTGATTTTTTAAGTATCTGCATTGAAGTTAAATTTCTATTTAAAAAATTGGAACTAGACCAAAGTTAAGAGTATATGTTTTTTAATAAAATTTTAAATCTTGTTGGTATAATTTTTATTTTATATGAACATAATTAAGTAAACAGATATAATTGGTTCCACAAAAATTATTTATTCTTATTAAAATTATTCAGAGGATAAGATTTATATTCCAAATTACAAAACCATTGAGGTATACATCAAGCAAACATAATAAATTAAAATTTAAAGTGAAGTAAACAATAACATGCAACTATTGGTTTTATAAGTATCTGCATTGAAGTTTAATTTCTATTTAAAAAATTGGAACTAGACCAAAGTTAAGAGTATATGTTTTTTAATAAAATTTCAAATCTTGTTGGTATAATTTTTATTTTATATGAACATAATTAATTAAACAGATATAATTGGTTCCACAAAAATTATTTATTCTTATTTTGCATATTGAATATTTCTTTAACACTGTGTGAACATACTCTTTTGTAACAGAAAGGAAAAAGATAAAATGATAAAAACTTTTCAGCTTACAGTATAGCATGAAATTTTTACTTAAAAAACTTCATCTCGCAAATGTTAAGAAGGACAAAAATGCAAAAAGGAATTTTATGCTAGCATGAACTTTCTCAGTGTTTCAATCTGGGCTGACACAAACATGTCACTTTTATTGTAAAAGATCTACCTGCTGGAAATGTCATTTAAAAACTGCAACTTTAATTTAGGACGTCAGTTACAAAGATAATTAGTTATTGTAGCAAGAAATAATAACGTTTTTGAAAATTAAACTTTCTTAGAAAATTTCTGAATTTTTACGAACTGTACTGGTCCTAATAAGAAACCGTTTGTTAAAACATTTTGTTCTCACATTCATACACACTATGTGAATTCCACGAATTATTTATATATGGATCTATATCTTTCAGAAATTAAAATAAAATAAAATAAAATAAAATTAGCTTGTGGAACAAAATGGCACTGTTAGAAACTGTTATTTAATGTAACTGTTTCAGTATTTCAGTATTTTTTCCGGAAATCTGGAAAAGAGCGAAAGAAATTTTCTCGGATGAAGAGATATATTTTTAATATATTAAAAGAGCTTTATTTATTCGTATACATTTTTTTCGAGCTTTTTTATTAAATGGTTTACATTCATTTTTTAAGAAATAGTATAAAATTCATTTCATGAAATTCTAATCATTATGAGAAACACAGCATAAACATTTTCACTATAAGCTCTAATGAACAATTGATTAATACTTTATAAATATTTTTCAAGGTTAGTTTTCAAAAATTTCTATTTCAAGGTTAGTTTTCAAAGATTTCAATGATTTTGGTAATTTTATGCAATGCTTAATTCATAGGGATGTCTTTGAATTTCTTACCATCATTGGTACACATTTTAAACATAAACATCATATGCACATTTTCAACAGAAGTATTTCTTTAAACAATTTGATTTGATATTCCTAATTTGAGTTATGATTTTAATCAAGAAGTCTTCAAATTTATTATATTTTCATACTTTATGGAAACACTGAGTATATTTAAAAAAATATAAAAAATAAAACTCACTGTCTATCTTTATAATGTAAACTGATATGTTACATAAACATCTTAATTCATAATTTTTTTTTATCGTAATCAAAAGAATTGTGTTTCAAAATATTATGTATATAAAATGCCTTAATGTGGCTTAAGGCATTTATAAAACTTTTAAAAAATGTTTAGTTTTTCAAAAATTTGACATTACTGGGAAAATAACATCTAAAGGCTGTCATGAGGCATTTGAACACACTCTGTGTTGGTCTTGTTGGAAGATTTTTCTCCGTGCAGGGCCTTATTTACACGTCTGAAACTCGGAAAATCTCAAGCACCAACTATAATTACGTGCATATATGAAAGCGAAATACATATCTTCTTCTTCAACAGTACCTGGGATCGAACGCGGGATCTTCAGCTACGCGAAAACCATTATCCCAATATTAATCCATGAATAGTCCTCATTGAATTTTAATAAACAGTCTACAGAACTGTTTTTCATTTGAGTTAGAAGCATTTATCAAAGATTGTTTTTATATAAAATGCTTTTTATTCATTTCATATAAAAATAAGACTTTTTCGGTTGATATATCAGAATATTGTAGGAATCTTATAATTGATTTATACAAGATAGAGATTTATTATCTGGTTATAAGAAGTTACTTGAATTCTTTTCAAATAAATATTGAATTGTAGTTTTTTTGAACAAATAACAACTGTTTTGAGCGCACAAATAACGACTAATAATCGATTGTTTTATTAAAGCAAAATAGTTTTTTTTTTTTGGAGAAAACAGTCGCTATTTTTAAACAGTTGTTAGTTTACAATCCTATTGTGGTTAACAGGCAAAGTAATAGCGTATTATTATCAAATCAAAAGGTACTGCAGCTGAATATTAATAATTATATGTTTTTGAGCTTCGACAGTTTGCTTATTGTTTTATTAATTATTCAAATATTTTTTTTATCATAAAAATATTATTGAATTTTTTTGATTTTTATGTCACTTAAGTGCTATTTTAATCTATTATACCACACTAACGGTTCTGCTAGGTAGGCTAACGTAGTTTTATAATGTTAAACAAATTTTTATTGCAAAAAGAAGTGAAATAGTTAAATAGATAACTATTATACTGACTTTGATATGATGCTTTTATTCTTATCAATTTTCAATTATTTATAATTTATATACATTTGTTTCTTTAATTAGTTCAAATAAATGCTTTTTAATTGTATTAGTAAAATTTATTCATAAGTTTTACTATTTATTCATGATAATAAGTCTAAATCTATTTTTAATTTCTTATAAATTATTAAAATAAAATATTAAATATTTCACTATTTCCTGATAAATAACATTTTATTTTATTCGTTATTTTCTATAATAGTGAATATTATCCATTGAATAATTTTTTAATATTTAAGAAGATCCATACATTAAAAAGCTACATCCAACAGGAGTCTAACATATTTGTTTAAAATATATGTCCTTATTTTTCACAAAGCACGAGAGCTTAAGCAAAATGAAAAATATATAATCACTTATAAAAACACAGAACAATTAAAGGATTCTATTGTGGAAAAGTTCTATTCCATATTTTACACATTCATTACAATTTCTTCATCAAATGTTTTTAGACGATGAAGTAATAGCTTAGGAAAATGATATTATAATAATTTAAAAATCAATTTCAAGGAGCAAAATGGTAATTTAAGAAATAAATTTTCTGGAAACGTAATTGAATTTGTAATTTGAAGAAGTCAGCATAAATGATTTAACAACGTAATAATGTATAAAAATTTCAAGAATGATTTAAAGAAATAAATGAGGAAATCTGGGTCTAGTAAAATAATTTGTGTTTGTTTGCGTCGTAAAATTTACGGTTATTAAGATACTGTGTAATAAATTTTAATTCCCTCTTGTAAATTTTCTTAAACCATACAAACTTAATAAAAGATTAAATATTTGCTGTAGTAAAGAGTTAATGAAGGGTAAATAGATGAATTTAAAATTAATTATTCTAAAATATATGCGTCTTTCATAGTATTTTATAACAATTACTCTTAACTTGGCAGCTTTTCTTAAAAGTATTCTAAAACTATTTAAAAATTTTGTGCACATAAGTGAACCTCTTTTCTATTCATATCTCCTAACAAATATTTGACACAAAACTCTGTGATATTGCATGGAAAATATTAGGAATACTTTTATTAAAAATACTTCAAAATTGTTTCACACACTTAATTGTTTATTTAATGTGCTATTTATTGTATGCTGAAAAATCTTAATTCTGAAATATTTTAAACTATTGTACTTTTAAAAATTTTGTTAATAGTTATCTATCAAATTAAAATAGTTCCATAATCTACAATATTTTATTGAAATCATTAAAAATAATGGATCATATAAAAGCTGTATACAATTTTATCAATTAAAAAAAAATTCCGTGTATGTTATTGACACATCGCATGTAGTTTTAATTTTCAAAACTCTATATTTTTTTTTATAAAACATTCTATTTGTATTTTTTGTTTTATTTCCAAAAATCTTTAGTAGGGATAGAAATTTTAAATGGAAATTTAAAACAGAAAAAAAATGTCTTGCACAAAATTATTCTCAAATCTCTCATTTAATATAAAATTCCAATGTTTGCCTTCTGTTATTTATATAAGTGGATCTATCTAATTATATCTATTATATATAATTTAAATATCCTACTTTTACTTTTTATGTTTCACTAAATTTCTGCTATATTAGTAATATTGCAAACATTTAGTGACTTGAATAAAAAATGAAAATCCTCAATGGAAACTATCTTCTACAAATAAATTTACAGTATTCTTTATAAACAAACTACTTTATTGCATTCAGAGTTGGCATTTAAATATTAACAATAAAAATACTATTGTATACTATATATGACTTCTCTAAAACTTTCCTTAATCTAATAAGATTCGAAAACTAAAATTTTCTATCGTTGTTTAAATTGAGTTTTTTTTTAACTGTTAGTTGCATTTTCCTCTATAGATTATGAAACTTTGAGTATATCTTGCAAACATTTTCCTTTATTTACATAATATATATTTAAACAAGGAATTTGAGTTAAAAAATATTGTGAAACACTAATTTTTTCTGAGAAGTGAAAAATCGTGTTTGATTCCAGCTTAACCAATCAACATACCGGTTCAAGTAGAAAAAGCCCAAAGAAGGTAAGTTCCTAATTTGTTGTGATACACGCATAATATTTTATTGATCTTCATTACTCTGGCGGATGAAAATTAGAAGAGTTCAATTCTCTATCATGTAATCAAATGATTAGACTGAAAGAATCTAAAATGTTTTTGATATTTTACACAACATTGATATCGTTAAGAAGCTTTGAATTAGAAAATGAGTTTATACTGATCTGTGTTTCATAATACATATTTTTACACCGTTGGAGATACTTGTAAATTTAATTTTTTTTAAAGTATTACTGTAGCTAGTTATCTCTTGTAATGTAGCTATACATTTCTGATGCTTGTTTTTACAGAAAATGTATTTATATTTTATTGTTATCATCGCTTAAATCTTAAGAAACAAGAGAGTTTAAAAACTTTATGATATTAATTTTTATTTACTTCTTATGATGATTTTTTATTGATAAAGGTTTCTTTTAATGTTTTAAACTAAGTTAATGCCACCCACCTTGTCAAGTGACCAGCAGGCTTGACTGCTTATAGAGAGGTCCTGGGTTCGAATCCCGTATTGGGAATGGATGTATTTTTTCTCTCTCCCCTGTCCTTCTCCTTTCCCAGTATGAATGAGTTGTGAATGGTTGCCTGACCTATAAACCGGTACTTATGGCATGTGTGTGTTGAGGAATTTGGATTCCACGCCAAATTACTGTTTAATTGGAAAAGTAGAGCAGCGCACTCCATATTACAAGCCTAGCTGACACGAGACAACAACAACTAAGTTGATAATCCTAATGAAAGTTGAAACTAGTAATTCAATTTTGCAACGGTAATCGTAGATAACTTCATTACTTGAGAAATACTCAATACAAAGGTAGATTTTTAGAATAATAAGCAATTTTTTTCGTAATTCCCTAGGAATGTTTCCAATTGTTGTGAGAACAAAATCTTATTTCTCTTTATGGTATATGAGTAATTACTCATTTTTAGGTACATATAAATAAGATTGATATCAAATTTACATTTATATCGATACATTATTTTCTTTAAATTACTGAGTTTGTATAAAGATGGATAAATTATTTCATCAAAGTGTCTACCTTATATAAAGAAAGGACTGATTAATAGAAAGGTATCCTATTTTGCTTCCAAATTATAGTTTTTAATATTCTCAGCATCTTTCAAAAATTGCACATTTATCATAAGTTACATGTTTCTATTGTCAAAATGCTTTTAGAATGCATACTTAATTACTTACTAGGCACTTTTCAACTGTATTGCGTAGTAATATACAGTATGCTCTACGTTAGATGTTACATATCCTAAAGAGAAATATAGGGTATACCTAGATGAGATTTGGAATCACACTGAGTTGTTTGGTCGAAAATGTTTTTGTGATACAGTAAGGGTTATAGAAAGCCTTATAACACAAAGATCATCTTCAGTTCTGTAATTACTTGTGGGGTACCAGTGGATAAGACAAGTAAAGCTGTAGGCACAAATTTTCCCCAGAAAATGTTCAGGCGATGATATACAAATTTCTAGTTGAAAAATTAAGTTAGCTCTCAAACGTATTCTACAACAGGAACGAGAAGCGCTGAGATAAAGTTTTATTCAGAGAGGTTATAAGAGGTGTAGAATTACATATTGATATGAGCCATTGGCTAAAATTAATGTATTTCCACAATATATATTGAAAGAACTAATTTATCTACAAAACTTTCCTCAATGAAGTTGAGACGTTTTCTGAATATAAACTGAAAAAGCGCTAGGGAGCAAATCCATAAAAAAACATAAAGAGAAAAGGGTATAAAAAGGACAATATCAATCGCCATACAAACCCTTATTATATGATTATATCTTGATATAATTAAGTAGAAGAGAAAATTTTTATTATATTTTATATTAGTGGTTCATTGAGGCTAAAATGCGTAGCTTAAATAATTTCAACTTAGAGATGGTTCTAATAGAATTGCGTAAGTGCAAAGGCAATTTATAGCCATGTCTAACGTAGTCTGGCATTATTTTATTAAAAAATAAAACCAAAATGTTAGGGAAAACAGAAATATATTTGGTCATAGAATTTTATTTATTTAACGCTATATTGTAATGTCGTCGCTATATTGTATATTGTAATGGCGTCGGAACTTAAAATCAAAGTGTCTGGCCATGAAAGTAGATGGTATCCCTGACCATCACAGTGTGTTATGATTGTGTGCCACGTGCTACAGTAACACAAAATGCCTGCACTACCCTGGACATCTAAAAACACAATTGCCGTTTTTATTTAAAAAAAGCTATAGGAATTAAAGCTCATTATTAAAGACAATACTTCTCCATTCAGTGCTGCTCCTAATTAGTCACATGAAGTAAATATACTCGTCATAAATTAAATGAATGTAACATCATCAGTCAAAATTGTGTAAACAACACTGCCCAAAAATAATTTTGAATGCTAAATAAAAAATCCCAAGTTTTATGTACCTGAAAAATGAGGAATTTGAATCCACTAGACGTCCCGTTATTTATTAATTTGACATCATTTCTATGAAAAATAAAAAATTCTTTGCACATGAAACTTTATATGAGTAAGGATATGATGCTTGATTTAAGCGTAAGAAAACTAGACAACATAAAATGTTAAAGAATGATCATACTTTTTTTATCGTTAAAATATTAAAAACTTGTTGAGAAATTAAAAAAAATATTAAAATAAAACTTAAGAAACTAGTTATTTAAAATACGAAAAACTATTTGTTTTCACAGCAGTTTGGAAAATAATTCATGAATGATTGAGCAAAAATAAAAAGCACTATTTATTGCGTTGCCAGAATAAATAGTGCTCTTGAAATGTAGAAGTGGAGTAGTTTACAGTTAAATAAAGAGAAATAGAAATTCTTTATTTTCTGATGGTATATTTTTGCATGTATATTTGTTGGAGTGAAAGCATAACAGTTCTCAGATATTTTGAGAGACATAAAAGTAATCCATTATCAATATGAAAAGTTTTAGCACAAAGAAGTATGTAGTTTGTAATAATTTTCTCCGATGCTTACAGCAAACCGAAATGTCACTATTTGTTCTTAGTTTTTGAGTTTCAGTTTATAGTTTATTCTGGGAACTTTTTCCGAAGATGTAAAGTTGCCTTTTTTGGTGAACGAAAAAAATCTCTGCATTTTGAGTTGTATCACTTAAAAGTAATGCTTTTTTAAGATTTCTTTCGTAATAATCATCAAAATGTCTCTTTTGAGTCACATTTTATTTTGAAATCACTAAGGCAACAACGAGATCCCATTCTCAAACAACTACAGTCAGATTACGTTTGAATGCATTTCTTATCAGATTCCTTCATAGAGTTCGATATACGAAATGCATTTTTAATCCAATGTTTAGTTATCAAAAATATTTTATGATTCTCTACCATAAAATTCATTGAAAGTAGATAAAAATGCTTTTCAGAGGGGTCAAACATTTTTTTCTGGTGAAGAGATAAAAACATTTTTCAATGACAACTTTCAAAAATGCATGGAAGACTAAGGGTACTTTTTTAAAAGCTCTTCAGGATATCAAATAATCTAAAGTAATGATCAGTTTGTCGTCAATCAATGACGACAGGTTATTAATAAAGATATTCATCATAATTTAACATTAATATTTTCTTCCATTAAAATTTAATTTTGTAATTAAATGTTATTATGAGTTCGTAAGAATGTTTCTTTGTAATAATCATGTTGTTATCTCCATTTGACGGCTAAATTATAAGAGATATGGAATATAGCAGTAAATTTCAATGATTTCAACATCGTTTGAAAGATTAATTTTCCCCTTGGAAAGTCAAGAAATGTAGTAATATTTATTAGATTGAAGAAAGGAAATGATTTTTTTATGTATTCATGTTTATTTCGTTACAGTACGTTTTATATGTATTTAAGATAACAGTCTGTCAAAAAATATACTGGACTTTAAGTAGCTATATCCAGTCTTAAAATAGATATTACTCTCATTTCAAGATGAAAGTCAGTCTTTTTTCACTGAAATGAAGATATCTTGTTAGTTTTCTTTAATTTATATTCTAAAAGCTTAAAAAAAAAGCGCATTGAAACACAGTACATAATCTTTAAATTACTAAATATCAATTTTGATTACCTCCCACACGCATCATGGGTCATAAAAAAAGTCTAATTGAAATTTTATTTTTCAAATATATTTCTCATATTCCTTTTAGTTTCGATTATTAAAAACTAAAATATGATAAAAATACTTATTTTTAGTGTATTATAAAGTACATAAGTTCTGACAACAAATCGACAGTATTTAATCTAATGAATATTTAATAGTAGAAAAATTGAAAAATATATTTCTTAGTACTAGATATTAATGCTAATTTAATTTTGATGAGTAATTTTGAATTTACTCAAAATATTTTTATATATGTAATGTTTGTTTATTATTTTATTAATATACCTGGAAAATTTGGCACATGATAAACATTAATTTGACATTTTTACTTTAAAAGAAAGGAATTTGACAAGGTAAGTATTAGAGATAACAACAAGAAAACTTCTGAAGTTGCTTATGTTATTCGGTATTGTTCTTTTTATTCTTCACAGAAACATAAATTACTTCTTTTGGAAACAAATATTTCAAAGGAAATACTTAGAAAATGTAATGAATATAAAATACTTATTACTTAGAATCTCATATATATATATATATATATATATATATATATATATATATATATATATATATATATATATATATATATATATATGTATATATATATATATGTATATATATATATATATATATATATACATATATATATATATGTATATATATATAATTGAAAAATAAATTTCAAGTTTAATACGATTAATTAATATAAATAACATGTATTTTGCCTTTTAAAGTTAAAGCAGTCTGATGCAAACTTCTTGATGGTCTTCTAGTAGGTTTCTGAGTTTACATTATCGAAAAGCTTGAAATGTAATTACTAAAATTTTTTTTCAATAATATTTGTACAAAATATTAAAAAAATTAAAATAAAATTACTGAAAACCTTTTTTGCCTATTTTGACTGTTTAAGAAAGCAAACGAAACTGAAAAAAGCAAAAAGTTTGGTACAGAAGGAAATATCGAATATATATTCATTTTAGATATATGAATCAAAGTTTAGATATATGGTCAATAGGTGCATAAAATATAATTTGGGATTTAAAAAAATAAATTTAAAATATTTCATTTAATAAATAATTAATTAAAAAATTTTATGCCTGTAAAATTAAATGTGATAAACAAGATTAATATTTGAATTTACGAGTGTGACTAGTATGATCACATTCTATTATATATTTTTCATTATAAATTAAAACATTGGGTGCCATAAAAAATTATATTATAAATATTGCTGCATGGTAACTACCTTTAATTCTAAAATATTGAGAAAAATTTTCTACCATTGAGCATTACTTTCTTCATTCATTTTACTCTCAAGAATATTGTATCATTTTTCAGCCAAAACATGAGAGTGCTTTAAAATATTTTAATTTTCCCATTTAATGTTTGAAACATCAAATTAGAATAATTTGGTGATTCAAAGTTGCATTTTTTGTAAAAGACATATATTTAGAAAAAAATGTAATCAACAGAATTGAATATTCTTGAGTTTAAGAGAAAACTCTTACCGAGAAAGATTTATCGTGAAAAGCCTCATTTCTTATTTTGTTGATATTTACTAAAATAATTCATTGTGTTTTAATATTGAAAATTAAAAGAAACTCAAAAACCAAGAAGTTAATTTCATTCTTTTATGATATTTGCATTATTTTTTTTATATACTACAAAAGTTGATTGTAGAAAAATATTCAATAATTGACATTTTTTATGTATGGGTAACTGCTAAATAACTCAAAAGGCTTTCTGAATTTTAAAACGCCTGAAAAAATTATACTCTCTGACTGAATTAGTTTATGTTTATTAGAAAAGAAATTTTAATTTAGAGAGTTTCGAAATTTAGGAAGTATGAAAGATTTATTTTATCTTGATGACAATTTTAGGAAATTTTATTATTCATTTTAACAAAATATTGTACTGTATGTGTATGTGAAAAAAATGTATTTCATTTCATAATTCATCTGTATTCATCACAAACTCATTCATAAATTAAATTGAACTTAATTTAATATTCTGAAGTATCAGTGAATGTGTTTTTGTCAAAAATTTCCTTTAATATATTACTGTTTTTATTTATTTTCTGAAATTACATTTTTGAATTCATATCTACGACAATATAGGGACTTCCTTAGATAAAATAAATTAAAATGTATTAGTTATAAATTTATTACCTAATATTTCATGTCACTAATATTAGACTCTTCACTAATATAAATTAGGAAAGGAATTATAACAATAATCTAATGAAATTATACTTTTTTAAATTTTATACTCAGTAAATCAAAATTTTCATTTATAATATTGTATAACTGGAACATAATTAAAAATTAATACAATGGCAAACAGAAATAAATGCCATTAATTACATAAATTTATTCCAATTTTGGTGATACGCAGATTTTAGAAATAAATTTTAGTGATAATTAATTAAATTAATTAGTGATAATTAATTAGATTAATTTTCATATTTATCTTAAGTAACTGAGTTAATAAAAAATGATAATAGGATAAAATGACTTATAATTTGAACTTTTTAAAAAGCTTTTTAAAGTACTTTTAAAGTATAAATTTCCTTCTAAGATAGTATCATAACAACAGCTTGTTGATATTATTCAATATATCGTATATGTTTTCACAGTCTATTGAAACTTATACTAAAAACTTCTAACACAATGAAATATTAAGTTTTGTATTATAGAAGATTTTAAATAGTTTTTCCGTAAATGATTATGCAAAATCTATTTAAAACCTTTAATTTTTAAATTCAGTATCTAAATTATTATCATATTATAATACATTAAATACTGAGCTTAATCAATTATCAACATTGTATTTAAATAATTAATACCTTATTGTCTAAATGTTTTAAAATACTGAGCTACTTTAATACTCGGCTTAATCAATTATCTACATTGCATTTAATTAATTAATACCTTATTGTCTAAATGTTTTAAAATGAAGCTGTATAACCAAACATGTTTCGTCAAAAGGAGAAATGTTTAGCCGATTGTAGTAAAATTTCGTGAGTGAAAACTTTGACAAAGCCATAATGATAATAATTATAATTTTGAGGTCAATATATGAATTCCAGGTAATGAAAATCTTCTCAACTAGTATTTATACGTATTTAATATGTGATGCTTCAAACTCATGTTACATTTTGACTGCGAATATATTAATTTATTCTTATCTTATGCTTTCTTTTTTATCTTTTAATCATTTTATTTTTCTCATAAACTTTTCAACTAATTGTAAATTAGTTCTATTGATTTCAATAAATATAGTTCATTTGTTCATGTAAAAATAATTTTATTAATGTAAAATTAGGAAATTGAAGTCAGCGATAACTTGCACGTGTACAGAGAATTTGTTTAATAAATAATTCATACATTCTTTGGCAAAATATGATAATATTTAACTTTTGTTTAGTTGAATGAATTATGATTACCAAATATTAATTTACAGCTATTGTGATAATCAAGAAATATATTTTATATAGTTGACATCAGCAATCTTTTCATTAAAATTATTAAAGAATTGTTATTTATTGACTTACTTCTGTTTCACATCGTCTATTATTATATTTCATCATGCTGTAAAAAATCGAAAATGTGCATCTATAAGAATAGATAGAGAATCCTTTTTATGTAGTTATGTTATAGAATATAATATGTCAGCTATTATATTCCTTACCAACATGAAAAAATTTCTGTTTAACATTTTTCATCCCTAACGTAAAAGTGAGAAATGCGAAAATTTTGCCATGCTAGAAAAACTCAGTAAGATATATACGTGATCGCATGGAAGACAAATTGCAAAATATTTAGATAAGATATATTTTTCCAGTTCTCAAGCATATAAATGTATCTCAAAATATATATTATTCATTGCTTTGGAATTAAACCATAGAAGTTTGTTTTGAGAGTATTGTGGGCGTCAAAAAACCAAAATACATCGAAAAAAATTCTTATAAATTAAAAAAAAAATTCTTTTAAAAATAAAATTCTCATAAATTTTTGGTATTCTAATAATAGTTAGATTTTTAAAATACTTTTTTATACAGATATCAGTAACATTAAATAAAAATAAAATTACATTTGAGACTCATTATAATTATAGAATAAATTACATTTTTAAAAAAGTTTCTGAGTTCCATTAGTCTCTTGAATTTCAAAATATTCATGTAAAACTAATATTATTAAGGGATAAAGGGCTAAAAAACATTGATAAATATATATAGTAAAATTTTATAATTAAGAAAGAATTAAAAATATGTTATGATTTAAAACAAACCTAAGATTGAAGTTCTTAAGACATATTTAAGTTAGTTTGGGTCAGTTATGACATATCTGTGTTATTTATCTAGATTAGAACCTTGTGCTATAAATGCTTATAGCTCATACTATGAAGAAAACGAAAAGGTTCAAAACAAATGGCTAATTAATAAATAACTGAAGTATTTATCTTACTTATTTAATGTCGTTCAATGTTTTTTCTTGACAAATTGTTAAACTCAAATTTATTGTCCAATGGGTAAACAGCAATGATACATTTTTCCATGACAAGCGTCTTTTGAGAAAAGGTGAACTCTGTAGAGAATGAAACTATTAAGATAAGAGTTTTTCAATTTAAATTGAAATATTTACTTCGAATCTGAAATGTACAAAAGTCTAAAGAGATTAAAAGCAAAAACTCATATCTGTTGATTGTAATTCTGAAATATTACTTACAAGACACAACTCTTAAAAATAAAAAATAAATGCTTGATAAATATGTTTTTAACAGACACACGAATGTAAATAAAGCCCGTTTATAAGAGTAATTCTTTTTCTTAAAAACGTTAATAATTACTCAACAAAAAACACAGATATTCCTAAGGTATTTAAGATACCCGAACACGTTCAGAGCACTTTTTTTTAAAATACACTGCATATATACATTGTAACGATTTTTCTTACTTCACTTTAGAAAACATTAATATTAAGCTGTTAAAATTTGATATATTCCAATATTATTCCTCAGAAATGTTAAATATGTATACAATTTTAAGCATTTTTTTAAAAAATTTAAAAATGCTACATCACAAACTATTAAACATATTTGAAAAAATTAATACTAAATAATCTATATGTTGTTATCTAGAGCATGTACTAAAATTTAAATTTTTTGTTAAAAAAATAAAAATATTGCGGCCAGTTGAATATTTGTACTGAAATTTTAGCCAAAATTTCTATTCCATTATTCGAATAACAGGCCATAATTTGGGAAATACTTTAGTGATTAAAATGCTTTTAGTACATTCCCTAGAAAACAATCTACATATCATGCTCATGAAATTCCATAGTGATATTATAAAAATATTTTGAGTTATCGTTTTTGAAGCGTTCAAATTATAGGTAAAAGCCAGTTCTGAGAAAATCGCATTTAAAGATTAAAGTGTTGTGTCTTTATAAGAAATTCTTATATTTGCTGATTAATTTTTTATTTTATTTTCTGAATGATTTCCGGAACAGTAATTATTTTATGTATCTTTTAAAAGCTTGCTAAATTTATATTTCAAAATTAAACACTGTTTAAACTAATTTTAAACATCATTCTGGCCCTTTAAATGCCCACTTCTGGTCTTTTAAATATGTCCACTTTTGGTTTCCTAATCTTTACGAAGACCTTTATATCTCGGAATCTAATTAACGTAGAGACAAAAACAAACCTGTTTTAGAAAACTATTTAAATTTCTTATTTAAGGAAAGTATAAATTTAATTTATAATTTTTGGTCGAAATTGACGTTTTCAACAAGTACGGGTACCGTAATAATAGCACCTTTTTCCCTAAGTTTTGTCGTGAATAATCATATGCAGTCTGTAATCAAGATTTTCTCACTTCTGATTAAGAGTTGTCAATTTAAAAATAACATAAGTATACAACTTATGGATTGAAATTAAGCGATTACAATTTACTATATTTATATTTGGAAATATCAAGGACTTTAGAAGAAAATAAGAGTAAAATTAATAGTATTCATAAAAATCTACAACAAACACTTTCGACAATCACCAGCGTCTGTAACTTTCTTCTAGATTGAAGGCCTAGAATGCAGTTCAGAGTCAATATCACGAAGCAGATCATCTTCCATCTTATTAAGATTAATTCCATCTCTTTTTAGAACTTTTTATGTTGATTTTAAGTTCGTTTTGTATTGAAAGCCAAGTATCAAAAACCCATTGGGACACTTCCAACACAGTCGCATAGTTTAAGCAATCCCCCTGGCATCGGATTCGCATTGTTCATGATATAATTTCTATATGATTGGCTTAAAATAACTTTGAATGTATGCTCTATGCACAAACCCAAACACTGAAATACATTTGTAGTACCTTCAGAAATAATTTCTAGGTCATAGTTTCCTTTTTTAAATTTTGTTTCTTGATTGATTTTGCGATAAAAGAGCTCCTAACATCTTATTTTAAGTGGATGAAACTCAGTACAGGAACAGTTGCGACATTTTATAAATTTAGTATTATATATATTTTGCAATACGCTTTTTACTATTATATCTTATTAAAAGTTTTGGTATGGTCTTTGCTTGTATACAGCCTTTATTCAAATAAATAGAATATGCAGAAAATAACCTATGAAAAGACATTTCAAGTGTTATTATTTGAAGAAAATATTTGATCTAATATCTCAATATCAAATCACAATTTGATCTTATATCACAATATCAAAAAATAAGGCAACAATATCAGATAAAAAATTTTCCATATTCTCCGTACTTTTTCTAATGAATAAATACATTATTCGAAACAAGAGCCAACCAAACAGGATGCTTCAGTTTTTAAGGTAATGAATAGATTTTCAATTCCAGAGTTAAAAAATTTAGATCGTATTATAAAAATAATTTATTGATACCCTGAAAACAACATATGAATAATTTTATATATTCCTTTGATAAGTAACCTGAATTACTTTTATTTATTATTTTGTCATTCTTCATTAAAATTTTCCATTTCACCATCTTTTAATCAAATAATCATAATGTTTCGTTGCCAACCAAACAAGCATGGAAACAATTTTTTCTATTGGAAGTTTAAATAAACTCTAAAATTCCAAAAATCATACGAGTAGTTAAGCAAAAATGTTTCTTAATTCTTAAAAAATTAAATCTGTTCTTTCACATTTTATATGTTTATCTACAATAATCTTTACAATGTCGAATTTTTTTTTAAAGAACCTTTATTTCTTAGATTTATTTCATTATAATTAACATTTCACTTCTTAATAATAATAATTGTGAAAAAGAAACTATTTTATTCTAAGAAGAAACTTAAGTTCATTCTACTCCAGAATCAATCGTAAATTTTTTCGCACTTCAGTAACGCAGCCATGAAACTCACCATAACGCTAGAAAATGTTTCATCGAAAAATGTTGGCCACATAAAAATGAAAAAGATCAGAAATCTAAAAAATTCATATTTGAATTTTGATATGTTGGGAATTCTTGACAAAAATATTTTATCCAGCTTTCACAAAATCCAAACACGTCCATATAAGAGATAAAGAGAGATGAGCAAGACTTATCACACAAAAAAATATTTTTACTAAATTTTTTATTTCATTGTTTTCGCGACTGTCAGAAAAAAAAACCGAAAACAACAATCTATACTTGTTTTTCCTATTTTTATTTTTTTATTGGGAAAAATTCATTTCCGCCAGATTAAGCTTTTCAACATCTTGAAATACATTATTCCTCTATTTGTGTTCTTTTTCCTTGAATCAAGATATTTCCTTGAATTTCTTTATTTATCTGATTTTTCTGCCTTGTTTATTCTAATGGTTCTTTGTTAAAGACTGGATCATTATATACTTTACTTTTTGCAACTTAACAAACTTAAAATATTTTGGAATGAAAGGAATTCTATTTCTTAAAGAATTTCCTTTTTTATAAAAATATTTAAAGATTCCTTTCTAATAAAGTATCTTATGTCAATTTTTTTATAACTTTTATCAAAATTCTACTTTTTTGAATTTTTTCTAGGTTAAGAAAGTTGTTTAAATACAGATAATTCTAAAACAATGTATTTCTATACAGGAATTATTACAAAACTGCATATGATAATGCTTAACCTATTTGAAATGTGGGACATTTTTCTCGTGTTAATTGGGATACATAATATTAACATTCTAAAATTATGAGCATTCCTATGAATTTATTTAATTATAAGCAATGCATACATAAAATTATATATAATAATGTACTTAATTCAATTTATTTAGTATAGCATGTGTCCAGTACAAAATAAAAAATTCTACTACAAAAAATTGTCATCTTAATAATTTATATTCGAAAAATATGATACAAAAATTATTTCTGGATACATCATTACCAATATGAAGATCAAAAACTCATTAGTCACTAGTTACACATTTAAACGAACTTTTGATTATTTATAGAAGGAGACGTGTCAGAGTTTTTACATTATTTTAAGATGTACAGATAAATTATTAGTGCAACATGATAGAAACGGAGTCAGTTTTGGAAAACTATAATGGTACGCTTCTTTTCTATTCACACATACCAGTAAATAGGCCGTATAATACTTCTGTAAAATCAAATTGAAAATTTTTTTCAAGTGAATTATGAATTTGTAAACCTAACACTCACTTGTAAAAAAAGATAACATATCCTAATAAGTTGCACAGTAAAGTCCATGCTAACTAATTTGGGTAAAAATTAGAAAATAGTTATTATCCAAAAATAACATTTTACAATTTAATAAAATATGAAGATAGTTAACAGTCCTTAAATGAACAAATGTTAAAAAAATGTTTTGGTGAAATAATAGAAAAAAAACCTGAGTAAATTTTTAAATTTGCTTTTTTTTTAAAGCTTACTAACTTCCTTATTTGCTGATGTCATTTTTCAGCACAATTTGTGATTTTATGAACCGCTTTATAAAGAATTTGAGCTGCTTAAGTGATCGGACTGACCAGAAGTGTCCATTTCAATTGTCTATGATAAAAATTGAAAAAGTATAAAGAATTACTAATAATACGAATGACTAAATTCCCGGAACTATCTCGGTTTTTATACTGTTACGGCAAGAATGATTGTTTTAGTTATAAATAATAATATTAAAATGCTTGAAATTTTTGAAAGGAACATGTCAGGAATAAAGAATATTTACTCTAAAGAGAAAGTATTCTTTTTGAGTGAAACCAATGTGCGTGGGAAAGTAGTTTTATTGCAAAGTAAATGTTTTGAAAACCGTTCTTCATAAATAAACTTCATTTTCAGCCCGTTTTGCTTGAGAATGTCCAAGAGAATTTATTTTATATTACACGAATATGTATTAAAATTAATTTTTGTACCTTTTAATATGAATACTTTACTTATTAACAATATTTGTTTTCGTTATTTTTAACGCTGTTTATATTGATACTTTTATTGTAATTATTATTTTTTTTATAACTACGAGAAAAATAATGATAGTCATTATTGCTTTTTAAAAAAATTTCTGGTTTGATCTATGAAATTTCTGGTAAGAACAGCAATTTGAAGTGTCATTTCCGGCGGGGGCAGAGGTTAGGAGGGTGATCACATTCTCCCTCAATGGTTTACTGGAGCTCCGTTGGTTGGGGACGTTTCCACGTTAATTTGTGATGTCTAAAGTCCTTCTGCTGGTGTAGCTTGGACGTGAAAGTCAGGGTGCCAACTCAGCTATTACATTGTCCCTCGATCATGGTTAAAAAGTTACGAGGTATTTGGTGATAGGGGTGTTTTCCAAACTCGTTTACCTTAAAGTACAGTCCGGGACTTGGCTGATCCGCTTTGTATATATGCATAATAATAATAAAATAATATGAGGACTTAAAATAAAAATATTTCTAACATTACAAGTATACATTATCATTAAAGATTTATGTAAATATGATGCAATAGTAAACAATATTTAATTTGAGAGTTAAATCGCTCTGTCTAGTAGTATATTTTATTATTTATAAACAGCGTGGGTAAAATATTTTTTGATTTACACAATACAAATTTTATTATTGTGCCTATATTCTTCAAAAAATTTTAACGCATAAAAATAATTTGAAATGTTGAAATACTTTGTATAATTTTTATTCCTGAGTAATAGCTTTATCAATTCTTTATAATTAAAGAAAAAAAAACTTGTGAAAATGTTTAACTTTTTTATACGATAGTTTGATATTTAATCGAAAATAATTTGTTAGTGATTCCGTTCATTATAAAGTGATGCGATTTGTTATCATAATATTTCTTTATTTTAATGAGAGATTTAAATAAATAATTAAGGATTTCATTAACTACACTGAAAAACTTTTGCTGATATTTTATGCCCATGCATTTAGCAATTTGTTTCTCTGTCTCAGATCTTGTTAACATAATAAGGTGCTGCATTCCATAAAATTTAAAAAAGAATTCTAATTAAGTATATACATCGAAACAATTATTGTACACTTTCCTTCTGAGAAAGTTATTTAAAAATTTTGCTTTTGCACTTACTCAGAATAAGAAATTTTTAAAACTAATATTTCATTTCAGAGGGTGTGAGAGAGTTTTAGGTTAAAATAATTATTTAAAAAACATTAAAAAAATTTAATGTGCATTTTGAAAGTATAAGCGTTATAATTTTCAAAAAACAACTACATTTTTCTCTCTTGTGTCTTTGTAATTAATTGAGTTGCTATATTTTATTACATACATGTTATTGCAATTAATTTGATTTCTGTATTTTTGTCATGATTTCTATATTAAACTTACTTGGATTTTATCTCTTTTTGTTAACATTGGTATTTAACTCGTGTTTTGCAGCTTCTGTTATCAATGAAAATACATTTTGTTGCATTGAAATTAGAATGCTTTTGAGATTCCGTCTAACAGTTTAAAATCAGAAATAAATAAATATTTAATATTTATTAAAGAAAAAATAAGAGATTACAAATGTTTCTTACTAAAAGGATAATATGATTTTAATTGTTTTACCTTTTTCCACATATGTCCATAAATTAAAGATGATCCAGAATCACTTGGAAGTTTAACGAGAAAGGAAAAATACCACCAGTAGAAATATCGCACACATGGAAAAGCATTATATTCAAATAACTGGAAGTCATCAGACGACGCTGACCCTAAGAAACAAGAATGAGTGTTAGAGAGGGGTGGACCTGTGGCAAAGAAAAAAACCTGTTCACAACTGGACGGTACAAACGGATTCATATAGACGATGTTTTATGTGGTAGAATTATCAGCGGCCTTTAATGCAATCGTACGCAGAGGGCAGCTCCATGGAACTCTGAATCACCCAAAGTGTCATTTCTAGAATGTGGCAAGAGATTCCACAAGATAATGGAAATGTCATTACGCAACAGTACAGGCTTACCCATGTGACAACGCCGGAAGGCTATCAGTATTTGGCAATAACAGTTGAAAAGAAACAGGAGGAGCACAGAAGGTGTCCAGTAGCGGTAGCTATTATAAATTAAGGCTACAATCGTTTCAAGGCAAATCTTGTAAAGACGCTTGGGAGAATATGATCTATATACTCGCATGTCTATCAGATGTGTTAATCTCATGGAAACTTACTTTTTCCAATAGATATCATCCGTAGGAAATGGCTCTAACATTCTTATACTTCTAATCATCTTCAATCTAATAGAGCATGTGTGGGACTTACTTGGCCAATGAATCACAGCTCGTCAACCATCCCCTTCATCTGTATCTAAGCTTAGGAGAGTATTACTGTCTGAGAGAAGTTCTCTGTCCCAAGTGCAGCTTGATAATGTGATCCTCAGAATTTTTAGGCATTGTTTGGACTGTATTTCCTAGCACAAATTAATACCCATTATATAAACAACGTACTATTCAGTTGTTTTACGAGAAATATGTGGTGTAAATGCTCAAGGGAGCTATAATCGTGGTTTGTTGTATGCATGGTATCGTACATACACATATGTGTGGTATCATACATACATATAAGCGTGGTATAATACCTACATTTATGCGTGATATCTTTCTCGTTTATTTAATGTAAGGGTTTTGTTTTGTTTTGTTATTGCACATTCAGTCCTTAATCCTTAATTATCCTTAATTTAAGGACGTGTGTGTATTTCAAAAGAATTTTTACGAATAAAAAGCTTTTAAATGCGTCATTAGGAAACTTTCATGAAACTTCAAGAAATATTCTGGGTAAAATGAAATTTTTTTCATAATAATGGTTAGTATATTTATGTTACTAATAAATTTTTTCTTCATACATATTTTGTTCTCATTGGTAATTTATTGAAAATAAATGACTAATATATATGATATAACATTAAATACGATATGTAAATTGTTGAAAATAGGAATATTAACAATCGTATTCATCAATTTTGATCAATGTTTAAGTATTGAAAAATTGTAAAACCCAATTTTTTTTAGAAAAGAAATAAAAATAGCGTATTGAAATATTGAAATTTATTTTTAAAAAATTTACAAATTATTGTAGATAGAAAAAGTTTGAAATTTCATTTGTATTTTAAAGGAAATATCCTTAAAAATGAAAATGATTTTATGTCTTCCTTTTGGAATATAAATTTTTGTTAAACTAATATAATGCTTAGTCAAAATATACAATCATTTTGATCAATATAAAAATTTCTAAATTTTTATATAATAAGTTGAATACACAGTTTATATTTGTAGGAATATTTGAAATGTTATTTATATTATAGGAATTATAATCTTAATACTGCTGAAAATTCATTCTTTTTCATGAATATAGATTTTATATGGTTATTTAACTAATACATATTTGCATGGATATATTCAAAATTTACGAATTTCCGTATGAAGTCGTATTATATTGTAAGAAATAAAAAATAATATATATAGCATATGAGAAACAGTTTTTACAAAACAAAAAGCATCCATTTTATATTGGTTTTCATGGAGTTCTGGGAAACAATAATTTTAAGCAATTTTGAAAATAAAAACTATCTGTTTACAAAGGATAAAATAAATGAATTTCCTATATGGTGCACCATATAAGACATTATAATCTTGATACACAAAAACTGCATTAATAATTTTATGTTTCATGGTACATTGAGAAATTCATATTTCCGAACGACCATATGATTAGCTATCTCAGAATCCTCAATAATAGCTTGTGACAGCCGACCGGAATTATTGACGAAAATCCATTTCTGATTGAAGTAGGCTTTGCAATAATAACATAACACCGAGCATTAGAAGAGTGTCGTAAAATAAGCAGCTTATGGAGAGTTGAATCTGTGCAACAAATCAATAGCATCCACCCAATATACTTCCTTTATAGCATTCTATAAGTACTGCATATAATGTGAAATGTATTAATATATTTATTAGGTTTTCATGATATATCAGTCGATTGTAACATTTATGGTGGTCAAGATATAGCTAAGTAGAATATATTCCTTAATAGTAATACCTTAAAATATTTCTATAATAAAACTAGCTTATATATATATATATATATATATATATATATATATATATATATATATATATATATATATATATAATTTTCTACATGGATTACTTCACAACAATTTAAAATAAGAAATTACGAAGAGCTTAAAAATATATTCATAATAAAATATATATAGGGTTCAATTAAATATATTCTTAAGAATATATTTAATTGAACCATTAAATATAAGAACTTAAAATCTTTTGAAGTTAAAATTTATTCAATGGCAAAATTTAATGTTATATATGCTTTTAAGTTTTAGGAGCAAATATTTTTTACAATTTCAATTGTTAATTATTATTTAAAACGCGATTAAATTTGCCTTTCTGATTGTAAATCTTGATAGTAAAAACTTTCTGATTCTTATAAAAAAAACGGATTATTTTTTTTTTGTCTTGTGCCATCTAGGCTGGCAATATGGGATGAGCTGCTCCACTTTTTTCCAACTGAACCATATTTGGTGTGGAGTTCGACTTCCTCACTACACACATGCCATAGGGACCCGTTTATAGGGTAGGCAACCATTCACACAAGGAAAGGACAAAGACAGGATAGAGAGAGAGAGAGAGAAAGTACATCCATGCCCGAACTAGGATTCGAACTCAAAACCTCCCTATCCGCAGTCACTGGCCACGCTGACCACTGGAGAAGTTGGCTGACTAAACTGATTATTGAATCTGCAATTAGTATTTAAGAGTTCTCTTATCATTTAAAACTTAAAAAGCAATCCTTGCGTAAACATACTTAAAATTTTCTAAGAGAGTGTTTGTCATTAAAATGTTTCATATTTTTTTTCTAAATCACAGCAGACTATTTATATGTACCTTAAATATATATGTATACATTTCGGAATTGAACCATATCAGTAAATTATCTTTAATTTTAGGAAAATATTCCATAACTAAACGCTATGCCCATACTAAAGAATGAAATATTTTGTATAGAATAATGTTTCTATAAAAAGGTTAAAAGGTTCGGTTCTACACTGGAAGCTGTTCTGATTGTTATTCATGTTAATCATCACTGACTATAATTAATAAAATATGAGCACCCAAAAACAAACAGTTAATGGAAACAAATATCAAATTTTCTTTTTTCATTCTTATGATTTGTAATAAGCTTTTGATAAATTTTAATATTGACAAAAATTTTGGATAATTTTGTAAATTGTAATGTCAATTTTAAATCTTAGCAACATGTTATATATATATATATATATATATATATATATATATATATATATATATATATATATATATATATATATATATATATATATATATATATATATATATATATATATATATATATATATATATATATATATATATATATATATATATATATATATATATAATTTTAACCAAAAATATTTTAAAATAGTATCTTTATCCAATTATATTAAAAAATTGGTATTTGAAGAGATCATTTGCATGGGTTTTTCCCTTTCTTTAACTAAAATTAAGCTTCTATGTATTTAACATTATTTGTATGTATTATTAAAAACATGAACCATTTTGAAGAGCATATAATGTTAATGTTTATTACCGCCGAGAGAAATTTAATTATCACCTTTAATTTTGTATTTCTTAAAAATTTATAAACATTTTTAACATTTACATTAAAGTACATTTTCACATAATCCATTTTAATTAAATTATAATAACCTATTTTCAGCTTGCTTCAACCTATTTAATTTTAGTTTTTTTTTATATAATATAAATCTAAATAAAAACTTTGTAAATCACAAATATCTAGGATTGTTTTGAATATGTTTGTGTTTGTGCTTGATACCCTTTTTCAGTAGTAATTTTTTAAGAATCTATAAAATAATAATTTCAAAACTTGAAAAAATTGAATTTAGAAACTAAATTTGTAAAAAAGCCGTTTTAAAATTTGAAAGAGATTTAAATGTTTTTTCGAAATTTTTAAAATTGCAAATTAGCTGTCAGCAATATTTGCAGAAAACATCACTTGATACTGATCTGAAGAGAAATTGTTGAATGTAATTTCGTCATGAATTAGATTAACGCGACTTATGTTTTGTTTCGATTCATGTTCTTTTTTATCATGCTGTTTCAAAAGTGTGTAACTATATGATCCTCAAACTATACTCTTACAAATTATCAGCTTATTCATAGACTAAGTTAACCAACATTTAATGTTTTATACTTTAATTTTGAGTATCTGTGAATATTCTTTGACACCAAGACTTACAGGACTGATGCCGTCTCAAAGAATTTTAATGCCCAAAGTGTATAGTCAGTGTAAAGTGTTGTCTTCCTGGAATACGATTCCTAAATCGAGAGCTATATGTTGCAAAAAAGGAAATCCAGAAAACTCTTAAGCATTCACCCTAACAATAATGCATGCAGGGAGCAGAAGAGCAACTACCATATCCTGTTGTTTAACAAAGACTGGAATCGAACGCGTGACCTTTTGCTCTAAAGAGTGCTATACGCTATACTACCACTAGGTCATGGTGACTCCTGTTAATATGGTTTCTATGTTATATTAGAATAAATAGTGCATTACCTATGAATATTTAATGTACATTTATGTGTATATGTGTGTGTGTGTAGATTATGGATCATTCATAAAAATAACTTTATTTCATGTGATTTATAAATCCTGCTTCAACGCCCTTTAAAAATAAATAAACAGTTTAAGTCCCTATTTTCTTTCTTATATGTCATTAATTACATATCAGTTCATAACGAAAAAGAAAGTAAGTTGATAATTACAAAAATAACTAAAAATTTCAATTAAATTAAACTAGAGTTTATACATTTTTATTATTTTTTATGTTTTAATTTGTCAAAGGTACTTTTTAATTGTATAGTAAACAGACTCTTAAGTATATTAGAATAAATAGTGCATTACCTGATAAAAAAAAAAAACCCAATAACAAAAACTTTAAGAAAATATATTGAATATTATTTTTGGTACGAGAGGGAAGTATAAAATTTTTTTTTTTTTTTTTTTTTTTTTTTTTTGAATGACTTAGGGTAAGAGAGAGGAGACTATTCTTTTTTAAGGATTAAATCTGAAACATAAATGAAGGCAAAATGCTTAAAAAGAGACTTTTCATTTTACATTCTTTAAGTTTGAATAATTAAATTTAATTTAAAATTCTGAGATATTTAAATTACATTTCATGGGAAATATAAGAATAATTTTTCTTAAGATTAAAAAAAATGAACATTAGTTCAAATTCTAAAATATGAATGAGTAGGTGTTTTAAAAATTTGAAAAAAAGAATTTCACTTTATTGGTTTTTCAGGCAGAAGAGGGAAAATATTGATTAAAAAAAAAAAATTGAAATAGTTCATAAAATCTTTTTTTTCACAAGAATGGTTAAATATTTAAAAGTTTCAAGTTCTAATATATGAGTTAAAAGACTATGTACAACAACGAATTTAAAGTGGCATATATAAAATAGAAGTCAAGAGAAATTCATATAAAAATATCAAAATGTAATTAGTCCTGATTTATAATGTTTATTCTTGTTTCAGTTTACAGGATAAAATGAAAACGTTTTGTTGTTGTTACTTATGACACTTGGTCAAGCCAAGCTCGCTATGCTTTGGCTATGAGAATTTAAGTCAATAGGGAGCGTCTTCCGTTTCAATCAGAGCACCAGGAAGGTGAAAGTACGTCTTTGCTCTCAAAATCCTCCGATAGATGGCATCCCAGAGGATTGATTTCCTCAATTTAGACATCGATCTGAAGGGGGAAGTAAATTTTTCCAGACCATTGTGCTCATGGTAACTGCTCAATGATCGACCACAGGACTTTCGATTCTATAGATTTAACGAGCACGTATATCACATGTACTCGGTGGGTCTTTGACGGCATTGCCCTATTACTACTAGGCTAATGCCCTATTATAAAGCCAATGCCCTATTACTACTAGGCTACCACGGCCCTTTTAATCTGAAAACATTTTAAATGCAATGTTAACATATAATGTATTTAGACGATTGGTTAAAACCTGTTCATTATTTAAAATTTCGTGTAAGTACCGGTGCAAAGTGAAATAAATTCCTCAAACATTTTTATGTCTGCATAAAATTTAAATAATAATTTTCGATGTTTCTAATAAGTATTCATCCATGCAATAAAGAAATTTCAATTTTAATTTTAATCCTATTATCCGACTGAGATTCTTCTGGATATAAATTTTTCAATTATTGTTTTATATATGTTTATACATAATATAAAAAGAGGGGATATATTTTGGTAAATCCATTAGAAGAATTTCAAAGGTAAGAATTATCGTCCAAGTTAAATTTACAGGAAAAATTTTCCTTTCGTGACAGAAATAATTTTCATCTCGTTTACATTTAAAAGGTAGCAAAAGATTTAATAAAATATTTCCTGATATTTTTTTCTATTTTCTACTATCAAATTAAAAATGTTTCCGGTTTTTCACTTTTATTAAAATTTTTGCATTATGCCACTTCCACTTTGTTTACATCGGATTCCATCGAACAGAGGCATCATATTAGACTTTTTCGTAGTTACAAAAACACATTTTATTTTAAGGAGGTTGTCTCTTGATGAATAACAAATTCTCCTAATAAGCATATCTATCGAATTTAAGGAGGTGTTTTCTTAACTCTGAAAGAGAGATTTTTTTCTTTGAATAAAATATACTGCATAAATTTCAAGATATTAGTTTCCAAAAAAATATTTATATAATACTTGTAATTTTGTTGTTGCTTATCTCCAAGGGTCTGACGGAGTAAGACCAAATCTAGGAATCCGTTGACTGAGAAGAAATCGATGACAAGGAGGGGAGAAGTGTAGATTTCGTCCCATAGTATATTCATACAATTCAAGATGTGCTCAGGAGAAGCTTGGTGTCCATGGCATTTAGGACAGAGGGGGAAGGTCTTGCTACCCGCTTTAAAAGTGAGGTATTTCAGGTGCCCAGAGGCGAGACGTGCAAGGCAAGTGCTGGATTTCCTATCACAGGAAAGAGCTAGAGAAAGTCCCGGTTTTCTACCCTTGTAGAAGTGGTGAGTCAAAGGTACCTGCCAATTGGTTTTAACCTGGGTTTTTCTCAGAGAAAAGAGTTCAAGGTAGGTACGTGCGGAAGAAGAAGGAGCAGGATGACCTGAGCCCTGAAAGTGTCTGCTGTTTTATTGCCTCCAATATCCACGTGAAACGGGATCCATTGAAAATAGATATTATGCCGAAGGGAGAAAATTTTAAGCTTGTGTAGAATAGAAAGGCTTGTTTGGTCTCCCTAGCAGGTCCTATTTTGTAGATGTTGAATTGAACTACGGCTATCAGTTAATATCCAGACATCACTATAATTAGTTTCGCTCACTAAAGATTCCAATCCGATGTTGATGGCTATTGGTTCGCTACGAAATACCGTAGTCCTGTTAGTGGCCTCACCGTGGCAAGGGGCTGTTCCTGGGAGAAGTGGACGAAGTACGTCGGGAGTTTTTACTCCTGGTATGGTCACACAAGGCGTGAAGGCCACTCCATAATTCCCAGCTAACACTAACAGGCATGGAGCCAAGATAGTCTTCGTACTACAGAGACTGCACTTTTTCTCCCTATGAATCAGTTGACTTGCAGTTTTTATTAACATAATTCAATTTTGAAATATTTTTTTCAGGACTACATTAAGATTTATGAATAACATGGAGAATTTCATCCATTAATTTCCTTTTAGCCTTTCTTAAGTAATGCAATATAATATGATGTGAACACAATTAATTTACCTTATTCTATTATACAATATATATTTCTATGCAATTTATTAGTTTCATAGTTTTTTAGGAGTTTTTAAGTTCTTTGTTTTCTTAAGTTGCTTATTTTAGGTAATGTCTAAATAAATGCTTATTTAATCATTGCCTAAAGTTCTGCTTAAAAATTAAAAAAGTCACGGTCGAAAGTATATACATTAATATTTGAATAGAAAGCCACTGCATATGCAATTTCAAAACAAAAAAATTCTGATATAGGAAAGACCATATCAGCAACGACAGTATGCAGAAAGCTTCATGAAGGAGGTTTGTAAACTAGGAGAAAGGTATTGTCCCCGTTTCCTCCCACCATAGAAGAGAAGTTTCAATGGGTACATAATCATATAAACTGGAATGAAAATCAGTAAAACTCCATTCTGTTTACAGATGAGTTCTTTTTTTTATTTTACAGAGTGATTCAAACCAAATTGTTACGTATGGAGAGAAGCAAATATTCGACATCCTTCTTGCAACATAAGGGAAAAGAATACCTATTCAGGAGATAGTGTTCTTGAATGGGGAGGAATATTTTTGGATGCATAGACCTTTACGTGCTGACAAGTGGAACTTTTATTTGCTCAGAAGTAGAGAGACGACATAATGGATAACAGTTTCTGTATAAATGCTGTTGCAATCACCTATACCTTTTTATTCAGACCATTTCAGACGTGACACTGTTCGCCTCATAAGAGGATTACTCGGAAATTTTTGAGATACGCGCAGACGAGAATTTACGAAATAAAAATAACAGTTTAATTTTAAAATACAAAGTATTTTAACACAGAAGACGATTTTTTACTAACTTACTTCAACTTGTTTAGCGTAGAATAAATCTTAAACAGAAGAGAAAATGGAGTTCACGCGAGAACATTTTCGCCCTATGATTTTCTACGATTTTAAAGCAGGATTAAATCAAGAAGAATGCATTCAACGGTTGCAATTAGCATTTGATGATGAATCTCCAGGTCGTGGTACTGTATTCAGATGGTTTACAGAATTTAAAAGAGATCGCAATTTTCTTCAAGATGAAGAACACACAGGAAGGCTGCCGTCGGCAGTAATCCCGGATAATGTGTCTGCCATGCAAAAAATGTTAATGGCTGATAGTCGCTGTACCTTTAATCGCTTTCTTAAATGATATAGAAGGAACTTAACATTGGATCCGCAGCCATACACAAAATCATTCATGAAGAATTACATATGAAAGAAGTGTTTGCCGTTGGGTTCCCCATAATCTAACTGAGCACCATAAAGAGGAGCTTGTCAGAATCAGTAAAGAAACTCTTAAATTACTAAATGATGGTGGCCACCGCATCATTTCTAAAATTGTAACACGAGATGAAACGTACATACCGTTTTTCGACGTTCTAACACGTCAAGAAAACAAAGCATTGGTCTTTGAAGAGTATCCCACGCCGACAATGGTGAAAAAACAACGCGCACTGAAAAAAGTGATGTATGCCGTTTTCTTCAGAAGTACGGGATTGGTCAAAGTCATCAAGTTGGAAGGACAGAAGACAGTAACAGCAAACTGGTATACCACTAAATGTCCTCCAGAAATTCTACAAGAACTGAATGTTAGGGGACTAATGTTTCACAATGACAATGCATCTTCACATGCAGCCGGATTAAAAGTTGAGTTTTTTAAACAAAAACTAATTAAAGTTACGAACATTCGCCGTATTCACCTGATCTGGCTATATGCGACTTTTGGTTATTCTTTAATCTAAAAAAGAACTTACGTGGAAATCGCTTTCATTCAGAAGAAGAGATTGATGTGGCGATAAATGCATTTTTTTCATCTATTCCAAGAAATGAATGGCCTGAGGCATTTAATCTGTGGAAAATTCGTTTACAAAAGTGCATTGATGCTGGAGGATACTATTCTGAACACACCTAAAATTTTGTAAGTATAACTTTAAAAACCTAGTTTTATCTCAAAAATTTCTGAGTGACCCTCATATGAGAGTATTTCGAAGAAGAAGCTAGTTCACATGGATTAGCTCTTCAGATCTTAATCCATTTTAGCATGTGTGGGACACTCTTGACAAGCATGTTCCTGGCCTTTATCCCACTTCTTAAATCCGGCACGAGCAAACAACTGCTTTTCGTCAACAATGTGGGCATTTCTACCCCTACAGGTATTACAGAAAGCATGATAAAAATTATGCGACAAAGATGTCAAACTTGTGTTACTGCTTGGAGTGATCATACCATCGGATAGATTGATCATAGAGAGAGTTTTACCATACACTTGATTTGCTTGCTCGAATTCAAGATATTTTATCATCCTGGTGTGATACCACTAAAGGCAAACTTTACATTAACTTTTTTTTGTAATTATGTGAATTACATGTGATATAATAAAAATTTTCCCTCAATTTCGTCAAATTTGCTTGTTTTTTTTAAAGTTATCGTCAACTTTTAGTTTGTTACTTAACTTTTGAGAGCCAGTGCATATATATATATATATATATATATATATATATATACCATAATATAAAAAAAACTTGCAGAAGAATTAATATCGATGGCTACAACATAAGAAATTTAATCTGGGAAGTAGTTTTATGAGAAATGTTGACCTTGAAACTTGATGACTACTTCTACACAAACTGGCAGAAAAATTTTAAGTATAAAGAAAGACTTTTAATGTGTATTATAAGAAAACATAAGCTCACCTCATGTTTCATGTAAAATAATTTATTAAGTTTTATTAATAATTTAGTTCAGGCTTTCTATTTACTTTTTAGCTAAAAAAAATATATTTAATATCTGAAAGCTTTCAATGACACTAAAGGTATCATTAACTTATGTTTAATATCATTTTGTTAATACAATAATGAAATTTATAAAGTAAATAAATTAATGGATATTAACACACAGGATTTATGTATAATATTTTTTTTAAAAAAATTCAGTCTGCAGATACATATAATTATCTAAAAGTATATGGAGTGTGATTATCATGTGGAGGAATGGGTTAATAGATGAGCAACTAATAGATGAGCTTAAAAATAATATAAAAATAATATATAAATGTAATATAAAAAACAAAATAATATAAAAAACTTTAACAAATATACTTTTAACAAATATAATCTAATATAAAAAACTTTTTTTAAGCTCATCTATTAGTTGCAGATACTATATAGTATCTGCAACTAATAGATGAGCTTAAAAAAAAGTTTTTTATATTATAAACAAATTTTATATCTCACTGTATTTCTTGGGAAAATGCACTTTTTTCTTAATGTATTTTAGTTAAATACCTTGCAACAGCACAATGTGTACACCATAATTTAAAAAAATTTAATAAGCTAAATAATAATAATAAGTAGTAACACACACACACACACACACACACACGCACACACACACACACACACACACACACACACACACACGCACACACACACACACACACACACACACACACACACACGCACACACACACACACACACGCACACACACACACACATACATACATATATTTGTAATTTAGCTTGTTAAAATTTTTTATGTATAATATTATAATTAAGAATTAATAAAAATAAATATTAAATTTAGGACAGATAAAAGCCTTTAAAATTTATATTTCTTGAACTATTTTCTACAAAAATGCAAACTTATCTAAGTATTTATAATTTTAAAATCATATATTAAGTATAATTTTTTGTTGCTTATTTTATTACATTATTATTTATGTCACATGTAAAATTTTATTTTCAAGTTTAGATGTTATTTTACTTATAAAATTTAAATGAAAATGTGTGTGCTTAGGTTATATATTATTTAGCTATTGTTTCATATAAATATCAGAGTTCTTAATATTCCAGATATATAGAGAAATGCCCTTATTTACATTTATTATTTGAAAATAGTTTTGTAGATTTTAAATTCCTTAATTAATTTCCCATTTTAATTAAATAAGACAATTTCTTCAATTTTCAAACGGATCCACATAAGAAAGCGGTTTAAGATAAGATAATTTCTTGTTTATCGAAATATTTCTGTTTTTTTTTGTTAGCTTATACATTAAGATTGTATTGCTGTTTTGTCATTCTTAAACTGTAAAATGAAATAGAGCTTCATTTAGTAATATTTTTGGTGTTTCGCACTTAATGAATAAAATTGTTTGGTATATTTTTATTTGTTTCTCAATATTTTCGAAAAAATGAGTGCTCTTAAATGAGTATTCGATTTGTAAAAAATAAAAATGAATCAAAATGATATTGAATAAAATATTTATTAAAAACTTTGCATGATTGAAAATTTAAATTACATATTTGCATTATAGATAAGATTTTATTTTATTATGCAATTATAATTTAATTTTAATTATGCAAAGCTTATCTTTAATACAACTGTATCGTGATAGACGTCAATGTATTCTATAAGGAAAAAGGAAATGACGGGAAAGCATTTCAAAGACTCAGGTACATCATTTTATAAATCATTAGATTAATGTACTACTCAGGATTAATATGCTTATATGAGAATAAAATTTTCAAGTGGAAAAGATTTACTGTGCTACAAAACCAAAATAAATATTATTGCATACAATGATTAATAAAATTTATATTACTCTAGAAGAACTTATGAAATGTAGAATTGAAGATCAGCGTGATATCATTTAGCACCAAGATCAATATGTCTTTACAATATGAATTTAAGAAGGAATTACAAAATTATCTTTAATTTTAGGTAAATTTTGTAAACAAAAAAATTTTTTTTGCATATATTTTTTATTACGTTTTTTGTGACTAGTTTTTGATTCGTTAGTATATTATGTAGTGTTAAATATTAATATTTAAATAGTTTTTCTGGAAGATTATTGGATTTTTCATCAATTTATTTAAAATAATATTTGGTGAATTAGAAAAAAAAGTACTATTACTATTTTTTAATTATTGTTTTGCTTTGAAAATAATACTGATAATCATAGTTTATCAGTTATAGCAATGTCTCTTTAATTATAAACACAAAACTTCTGTACTAATTAATTAATCTTAACTTTTAGCTTGTAATTATAAATCTTTTATGCCAATTCTATTAATTAATTAAGAAGTAGACATTTGTCCTTATGTTAGAAAGATTTTTCTTATATATTTGAAATAGATGCGTCAAGCTGTGTGAAAGAGGAAAAGTCTGGCAAGAAAAATTGGAAAGAAACTAATCTAATAACTTAACTACTTCTTTCATATTAAATAAAAACGTTAGTTTTTGAAAAAATCTACAATGAAGTTATCAGTTATTTAAAACTATGTAGATGGAATAAAATAAATTATGAATGTCTTTCTATTACAAGCTGAATATTCTAATAAATAACTTGTTTTGCTAAACAAAAATGTATTGAAATGAATAAAGTATCTTTTCAACTTAAATCCAAAAAATAATCCGTAAAAATGTATGAAATCTTTTTAATTATTAGGTTAAGTAATTTCAGGGAATATATACGCTTATTATCATATATAAATCTTTAATTCAAATTTTACTAACTAATCAAAAGAAACTTTTTCGTTTTTTGAATATAATATTTATTATGTTTAGCTTTCTGAATTTTCTGAGTTAAATGCACTTAAAAACATTCTGACTTTTCTGAACAAAAAAAAAAAAAAAAAAAAAAAAAAAAAAAAAAATTATGCACATAAAATAAATATTTTGAAAAAAAAAATTAATCAATAAAATTAAAAATTCTTATGTATAAAATTAAATCGTCAACTCATGGGAAGAAAGTAGAAGGGTTTCTTTTGATTAGTTATTTAATAATGAAAATAAACTTTTTCTTGTGCAGAAATTATGTTCGTTCTTTCTTAAGTGAAAGGTGGCTATGTGAGCAAAAGAGATGTTTTTGCATGGTATCAAGTCCATCTTTTGGAAAAGAAGTAATATATAAAACGTATTAATCAATTAACATAGTAACTTCTACATAAAATACAATCAGCAATTTAAGGAAAAAGCCCAATACTGTAAAAGATGCCAGTACTGGAGGCAATTCAAGTATCATCGGCATTATATTTTTGTGGTAAAATGCTGTAAAAATTTTGATGAAGAGATAGCGGCTGTATCACTATGAATTGAAAATTAAAAAAAAAAATCAATATGAATCGAAACATTGTTTCTTAATGAATTTCAAACTGCTATTTCTCTCTTACTAATTTAAAATATAATTTAAGGTCCAATGTGGTTCTCATTTGGAAATTTCTATAAAATGAAAGATAAAGTACTATTATAAGATAAGATGAGGGAATATCCTGCTCAACAAAAATAATAAAATTCCAAGTTTCTTCCAGTCTTGGTTTGTTGGTGTTGCTTATGTTAGTTTTAAGACATGACTATTTACAAAAATCAAATTCAGCTTGTTTGCTCTTTTGCCACACCAGTCTAAAAGGGATGAATGATAACCTAAAGAACTAACCTATTATTCAAAAATAATAGAGTAGTTCTCCAAAAGATTAATATGCATTGAAGTTTTAGGCACAACTATTTGGACTCTGTTATTCTAGCTTTAATCTTCATCTTAATCATATTGGAGAAAGCATTAATTTATGACATAAATATCGAATATGAGTCTGATATAAGAAATTAATAATATGGAAAAAGATAAAATAACTAATTTCATGTTATAAGTGGATGAAGCGTTAAAGTTATTATTATTTTCAATTATGGAACAAAACAATTTGAAAGTGCTGTTAAAACTTTCCTTTTCTTGGTATGAAAAATTACATTAAAATTTGAAAAATACATGATCATACGTACTTAATATTAAATTTTTCTTTTAATACGTTTGAATTAAAATATTAGCATAATTAAAAATGTATAGATAAAAATGTTGTTATTACAGAATATTACATAAATTCTTTAAAGAATATAAAATATAAAGTTTGGAAACAAACGTAAATCTTTATATAAAAAGTTTTAGTTTCCTTAAAGAAGCATTTTAGCTGTACATAAAAATACAGTGAAAAATACAATACTTTATATAAATCTTTAATTGTATTCATTTACTTGTATTCAAATTATTGTATACAGAGCAAATGGACTTCATCCCGACGTTTAAATTTACAAAAATATTTCACTTAAAAAATATTTTATAAATATACACAACATGCATTGTTATTTCGTATGAAAGGCCAAAAAGTCTTTATGCAAATAGGAATTCAGATTGTATTCTAAATTAACAATAAAAAATGTTAAAATGCAGTCATTAGTTCGAAGTTACATTTAACAAATTTTATATTAATTATAAGTATTAATTTATATTTTCATTGAATCATTGTGTTTTTGGTATCATAAATACAGTTTTTATAAATGGTTCTAGTGAAATAAAGATAAAAAATATCAAAATAAAGAAAAATACTTCATATACAGTTTTCTAATCTCAGATACTTATTACAATACTCATGATTCAGAAGTTCTTGGATTCGTATTGACTTTCTATCTGAAAAAGTGTCAAATCTTCTATTTTAAAATTTTATCGACTCAGTTGTCACAATTTCCTAAATCTGTTTTCATTCAAAGAGACTTAATTTTTTAGAAAAATTTTTAGGAAATTTTTTTAGACAAACTGGATTATTTGGAGCAAGTAAACTTGCTCTTCATGCAGTGATTTAAAGCGTGATATTCAGATTTTGATGCATAGAAAATCGCAACAAATTTTTAGGTATTGTTGCGATTTAGATGAATATCAGATTCCATTTAATGGAAGTTCCTGAAAATGTGCAAATGAAATACTGAATTACTTACAAAATTCTGATGTACACAAATCTAGATTTGGATATTTATTCGTGTTTTTTATTTATTTATTTTTACCATACCTTTGTCTACGAATTTTTATGCATAAAAGAGAAATTTTAAGAGGATTATTCTACCATACTTGATTGTACTTCTATATGTAAACAAAGATTTGAAATTTTGAATCTAAATAATTTAACGATAAGAAATTAAATAATGGATTAGAATACTGCAGAAGGACATAAGATTTTTGACGATAGTTTTGAACCCAGTATACCAAAACTTACAGTCAAATTCAACTTATGAGCTTTGTCAGCTATCTCTTCCGATGTTTGTAGTTTAAACATGAAAGTTCACATTTCCTAATGAATAATTGCTTTTCTGATAGAAAAAAAAAATTCTTTGACCTCTTTTTAAACAGTCAAGAATTTCTAAAATTTAAATTTTTTTGAATATGTAGCCTGTTTCTTAAATATGCAGGATTTTAAGAAACATGATTTTCAGGAGTACAATTTTCAGAATTTTTATAAAGCATTTTGTAATGTTTATTAAAGTCATTTGTTTAAATAAATAGAGTATCATTTTGTAACCATTTTAATATATAAATAAAATAAAATATATTTTAAAAATATATTTGTAATTGAAAATTTTATGGATTTAATAGGATTCTATTCTTTGGTACAATCAATCTCGTTGCAACAAAATTTAATCCTGATTGAAGACATTATCTCGGCTGTCAATTGAATTTTATTTTGTATCGGTTTCAGTAGATTACTGGAAAATAAAATATGAAACTAGAAGCTAATGTTTGAATAAATTAAGGATATTATGTCATTGATAATCATATTTATAAAATGATAAAATTATATACTTTTAATGAAATTATTCAAGAATAAATTGACACGAGAAAATATTCTCTGTCTTTATATTTAAATGAATTTAATTGTGTGTTATGTAACTTTCTTTAATACTTTAACATAATAGATTCTTTTAAGTAAAAAATATCTTCTTTTAAATGTACTATTTAAAATAAATTGTTATTGCTGAAAAATGATTTATCCTTTTCAATATAATTGCTTTTTTGCCATTAAATAAATTTTGGAAAGATATGTACGATATTCAAATAAACGATAATGTTTGAAAGCAAGTTTCTTAAAATATGCATTACATGTGATTATACATCATAAAAATAATAATATTATTCCTGTTTGCTAGAACCAACAGTTAAAAATTTCTATCTATTTAAAATGATCTGAATAAATATATATTGTTTTACCAGTGCATACATCAATTTTGGTATTTTTCCCTGGGTGTTTCAATTTTGAAGTTAAGATATTTATTCGGAAATAATTTTTTATGTATTTATTCCAATTCTTTAATATTATAACTGCAATGTACTAATAATTTCGCAATATATCATTTCAATACTATTTGCTGACTGAACATTAAATCAAAAATGTATTCACTATGTACAACGCAATATTTTGTAAATGCAATGCATTCCATAGATATTTGATCATCATATGTTGCACATATATAGAATGTCTTTTACGTAAAAGCATTTTTCAACATGATACTACACTACAGAACATACAAAAATAAACCATTGATTTTTTTTTTGTTAAAGCTTAACTGACTGTGAAATTCAACAATCTTTTCTTGACTGATAATTTTAATTCAAAAATTGTGAATATCTACGTCTATCTCTTTGATAAATAAGATATTTGACCATCAAATGGGCATTTGCTTTTATGTTTTTTTTCTCCTGATAATAATAAGATCTTACTTTTGACTGAAGATTTAGACAAGATCTGGGTCTCCGTGGGCGAGAGAGACAGCTTAAATATTATAAATAAACAAGTCAGAATACTTAGCTTAATCCTATTTGTTCCAGATGTTTTTAAGCCTTAATTTCACCAATGTTCTTATAACAGCGATAAATCAAATTGAACGCGTGTTGAAATCAACAGAAGAAAATCATCTGTGGACACAAAAAGTTATTTCTATGATACATTTTTCATTCTGCAGAGAGAGATTCATACCGAGTATAGAAGAATTAATAAATCTTGTTTTCTGATAAAGAAATTAAAATTATTTAACATCTTATACTGCTTGTAAGAATTTGAATTTAAGAATAAAATTATTAAGGTAATTTTATATTAAAATTATTAAGATAATTTAAATAATAAATTTAAGAGGCAATATATATTATTAAGAAGGAATAGAGATAATTAAAAGTCTATCAGAATGTTTTTCTAGAATTTTCTGTGAAAGAAAATTCTGTGTGTTTATATACTTTAATTCTTAAGATTAAAATATATCGTTTCTACAGTTCATTCACTCATCTTTAAAGGATTTAATTTTATGACGAATATGTATTTGTTGCAAAAAGGCGTCGGTGACCTGGTTGGTCATACATTCTTTTTCGTTATTGGAGGGTTGGTATCGAATTCCAACACAACCGAAGATCCGTTCATGTTGCTGTGTCCTCCACGTAAAATGATACTTCTGTGGGCCAAGTCTAGGGGTCTTCTACTTGATACCGGCTTTTAAACCTCAAACACCCGCCCAGTTTCGGGGTTTAAGATGTCGAACCAAATGGGTATCTAATAGAAAATATGTAATCACTTCCAACATTTGAAGTTCTGAAAAGGTTAATTAAAAAGGGATCCGAGCAAAGCATACTAATAATAATAACGATTTTTTTATTTGCAATTTAGGGTATATTTCTAATCCATTCATTTTTTTCTGTTTTCAGTCTTAATAATATTAGTTTACATCACTCTTATTCCACCATCAACCGAAATAGTTTTATTATTAGTGTCAATAGTTTTATGAGACCTTTGCAAAAATCTGACTTCAAAGCAAAATATATATTTACTTATGAATTAGCGTATGAGCTTTGAAACGATTATAGACAGTAAAGTAGTCAATACATTTGATAGAGGTTTGTTGCATGGATATATGGTGGAGTAGTTATATATTATTTTCCTATTATTAGCCGATAATAGCTTATTAAATTGTGGCTTATGTCATATTTTAAAAACTAAGGATTAAACAAACATCCACATGCTTTTAAATGGACATCTTTTTCATTTATTTCGATTGTCAAAAAAATAATAACAGTACAGAAGCAACATTCTGTTAGGCTCTATTTGATTATGAAATGTTATTATATTACACTAGTGGTCATTAAAATATTACATTAGTAAAAACCACTAACAAGAAAATAGTATTTATTTAACAAAAATATTATACCAGAAAAAACAAAAGATTAAATTTTAAAGAATATATATCCTTGAAATAAATACCTGAAACACCCATCTCTAGCAACAGTAACAGCACTTAAAATCCAGATCAAATCAATCATAGATTGGAAGTCATGTTTTTTTACAGCTGTCCATGCATAAGAGACCACAATTCCTCAACCATTGTGACTAAGGAATGGTAACTCGTTAGCCTCTCGCAAACACTGAACACATATTTTTTATTTGTAAGAGATCTGAAGAACATGCTAATCAGAGTTGCAAGTGAACATTTTCTGCTTAGAAGGTTCATATAATTCACATAGCAAGATGTTGGGCATTATTTTGTGGTAACAAAACGCTGAAAAAGACTCGAATAAATACTAAAACCATGGGGTTTAACACAAGATAAAAGTAAAGCACGCTATTCAAAAAAAGTCTCGAATAAATACTAAAACCATGGAAAAAGACTCGAATAAATACTAAAACCATGGGGTTTAACACAAGATAAAAGTAAAGCACGCTATTCAAAATGTCGTTTATACGAACATAAGTTGACCGAGAAATGTTTGCAAAGCACCTCATATCATCACTCATGAAATGGATCAGAACGATGGTGATGCATGCATCTCCTCTATACCCTCAAACACAGATGCGTTTACGTTTATGCCATAAAAATATCGAAATACAATAGAAAACTTAGTGTTATGTCATTACTATTCTCAAGCTCATCATTTTTCCCAACATTGAAGGATCTTTCGTTAGTGATACAATATCAGTAAAGCTGCAGTAATTATTGATGAAACGACCATTCATGCGTGGCAGTTGTCCTCGCGGCACGCGTGGTAACTTGTTATTTTTCAAAGCAGCTCACTTTTTGACTTGAGGTTCATAATATGACTGCAGAAATCAGTAAGGCCATGAAGGTCTGTTTTTCAAGCTATTAGAGATAAAGGGCTCCTGTCATACAGCAAGTCCTTCCATTATACCATCCTATGCCCATCGATTCCTGATTTTACAGTTTGTTACGGGATTTTGATTGACGTGATCAGCAATTCGTTAAATTGCAATCTAGATAAACTGCATTTTAACATTTATCAAAGTCAGAAATTTGATGTAAGTATTTCTTCTTCTCACACGAGACATCAAGACACTTCTTCCCAAGAGTGCATCGTTCAAATGTAATTTGTGTATGAGAACCTGCTGTTCAATTTTTAAATTGTATGTGGAGGAACACGATCTATTTTACACGAATTATAATGAAAGGTTATTCCTTGCATATTACACCTTCTTATTCTCTTCCTGTCTCATGAATTTTACGTACGTAGTATGTTGATTTCTTAATGTTGTAATATTAATGATCAAGGTTCGTGGAACTGTTGCTAATTTAATATTAGCTAACAAATACTGTTAAAGTTTAATTGTATACGCTGACTTTTGACACCCAATCATTTCTATGAGTAACATTTCTATATACTTTAAAAGTTGCACACATCTACATATTTTATTAAATAAAATAATAGACTTTGAAGCCATTGATTAACCTTTTTTCTTATATCTTTTCTTCAAATGACATAAAATCTTAATTTGCACTAAATATTTAAATAAGCTCTGAGTTGCCATAATAAAACAGATGTCATAAATATTGCGAATAAACAGAGCTGGACACTTAATATAATCCTATATATTATAGATATGTTTATTTATTCCTAAATCTCACTAATATTCTGATAACACTGTCTGATAAAATGAAAACAATATTAAAATCAAAAGTTTAAATTCATCCGTGCTTATCAAATAATAATTTCAATTTTAAAATTCTATAATGTTCCGTTCATTTCAAGAATTAATAATCTTTGCTGGCTAATGAAAAATGAAATTATTTAAAGTTTTAAATTACTTGTAAAGATTCGAATTTATGAAGAAAATGAAAAAACTATCGAATAGAAATATTTATTTTAAAGTCTTTTTGAATATTACCTAGACATTTTTTTCTGATAAGGTGTCAAATTAATACATTTTTAATATAAAAGGTTAAATTCTCGAATTTATTTTTCTCATTCACGTATCTTTTAAGAATCCATTTTTATGAAGATATATTTTAATTACTTTTCGCTATACATTTTTACTATCATTCAATTATTTTAGATTCTAAAATTCACTCTTTCTTTTCTAATTTTATTCTTAATAACCCTAATTTCCTTGCTTAATATTGGTATTTAAATGCACGTTCAATTAAGAAAAAACAAAATATAATTGTTTTCTTAAAACAAGTAAAGAAAATGGAAACTTTATTCATGGAATTTTATCAGTAAAGTTATTAAATTTGAAGTTATATATATATCAAACTTGATTATTTTTCATATTTAATGTTTTGAATGGCTTATATCAGTGTTTACTCATTGCTTCAGTTTATTCACTCTTATCGGTACCATTTTTAATTAAAACTGATAAAAATAAGGTGCACACAAATTTTATATTCATAACTTTTTAATTTATTTACACTTACACTTTCTTAAGTGGGGCATAATTATATCTTACTGAAAAGCTATCAATGCTTAAGCACTGAGTAAATTACTGTAAATGCTGATAAAAATGCAAAATCTTCGAAAAAAATACATAATATTAAAAAGGAATTATTTTTACTTAACCTATTTCTCTCTCAATTACAGGACTTAAGAAATATTTAATAATGTTGCTTGTAAATAAAAGGTAAATAAAAATTTATTGGAAATGTTTTAGGAAATTAAATTGGAACTCTCTTACCTTAATAACATTTGGATGGTAGGATATTGGTAACGCTTTGTAAACATCATAGTTCAATAAAATAATATTAATTCAATTATAATTAAATAAAATGTTAAATCTTTATTATGGTGAAGTAAGTCTTTTATATTTATAAATATATAAAATATTTAATTACCTCATTTATGTAAATGTCGTAGAGAAGGACTGATTAATTTCAAGCCGATATTTACCGTGCTTTAATTAAATACTTAATCTTGTTTCTCAAGACAATTCAGTTAGTTAAAATACGTAGAAATTTTATTAAACGAAATATTACGGATGTGCTTATGTCCGCTTTTTGTCTTTTCAATATAAGTTGCAATTATTTCAAATACAAAACTAAACTCCAGAGATTATGTAGATTGCCAAAATCATAAATTAGTTTCTATTCATACTTTGACTTCAGAATAGTTTATATTGAAAAGATATTCACGCTTTAATTTACAATGTATTTCTGAAAATGAAACCAAATTTTGAATTTATGCTCTCACCTTTACAGATAACTTATGCGATAAAAATACATTTTATCTGCACTAAAAGGTTTTGTAATTTTTTTTAAAATTATTTTTTGATTTTATTTAGGAAATTTTTTCAATTTGTTTGAAGGTTATATATATATATATATATATATATATATATATATATATATATATATATATATATATATATATATATATATATATATATATATATATATATATATATATATATATATATATATATATATATATATATATATATATGTATATGTATATATATATATATATATATATATATATATATATATATATATATATATATATATATGTATATATGGAAAAGTGTAAGAGCATCGTTTTAATCAACCAATGTGTGTGCGCATGTAAGTGTGTAGAAAAATGTATTTAGTCATGAAAAATAGTATATTAAAGTTGAAGAAACTTTTAAAATAAAAAATATTAAATTAATTTTTACTTTAACTATTTTGAGAATGGAATAAGATATTAAAAATTGTTAAATAAATGTAGTATCACATTTAAAATTAATTTCTATTCCTCAGTATTTTTTCTGTAAGTAAACATATTCTTATATATTGATCTGTGAAGAGCAATATTATTTTCAATTATCATTATTATTTTTCATTAATGTGCAGAATTATTTGAATAATGTAGGAAAAATTGCATTCGTTCTGCTTCTTGTTCTTTAAAACATTTAAATATTTTGAAAAACTTACGAATGATTAATTTCGCTTATAAAATTACACTGAAAAATCGTTTCGGTATTGACATTGTTGTTTTATATATATATAGACTATTTATAAACACTTAATATAACATGTTATACACATAATTTTGTATGAAAGTGGCCCTCAAAAATTAAAAATAAGTTACCATATTATATTGTTAAAACCGAAAAACTGTGGCCCTTTGATGTCAGTATTGCTTTCATTGCTAGAAGATTTTTCTTTTTTTAATGAATTTCTTAAAAGGAGTAATAAATAGAATCCACTATTTACTTTGAGATTTTTTTTAGTTTGAAGTTTTTTCCAACTAACGGTGAGTATCGCCAATACAATGAATGGCATTAATCTTTATGCCTATGAAAAGAATATAAGGACTGATAGTTGATAGTTATGAAAATAAAAATATTAATTAAACATTATGACATAAAAAATGAGGCACATATCTCTATTGGTCTCTGTTGTATAGAAGTAAATTGTACACAATCTGTAGGACTTTGTATATTTGTTATTATACTTTTGATAAAAATTTATGATTTGACATATGAGTTATCTTTAGTAACAAAAATATAAGATATTTAAGAAATATCCCCCAATTTATCCTCGACTTGAATATTTTTCATTGCAATATTATGAAAATCTTTTAGAGATTAAATCTGTAATAATTATATTTTATTGATTTTCTGGGAAAAAGCAAACTAAATTTAATAAAAACAACTATTTTCTTTTTTAATTAAAACTATTTCAGCCTTGCCATAAATAATGTATTTTAAAATCATTTAGAAGGTATGTATAAATTTGATTTTTATTAAAAAATGATATATTTATTATTTTATATTGATATATTTATTGTTTCTGGAACCAAGCTTAATGTATAAGTGTTTACATTTTGTACAAGAGATAATTTTGCAATAAAGATTATTAAAAAGTAAGAATTAACTAGTTTTAATAAATTAGATTCAATATATAATAGCAAACTTAACAAGAAGTTTCTAATATATCCACAAATTATGGGCTTCATTTATAATAAGTTAGCAACTTCTACTGGTAATGGAGCACTTAAAAAAATTTCTAATATGAAATTTGGTTTGCTTTTTTCAATTACTAAGATAATTGATTTTATATACTAAAGAAAACTATGTAATATTTAAAATATTATAGATTGCGCTATTTTCCACATTTTTACAGAAATTTTCATTTATTTTTTTAAATTACCTTGATATCATATTATTAAGTTTTTTAATTTTAATTATATATATACACATTTTTAAAGTATTAAGTTAATTGTTTTGATGATTTATGCGTATTTTTGTTGTAGTTTTCTCTTATAATTTATTCTATTACACTTTAAAAATATTTTCAATTCGAGCTCTTTTGTATATTGCAAAGTTTAGTAAGTTTTTATGGGAAATCACTGTAAGCATTAAAAAATCATTGCTTACAAAATCTAAAAGAATGAATTAAGAAATATTATATAACTTACTGAGAGAGATTATCACAAGTAAAGCTTGTTACCAAATGAAGTTTTACGAAATAAAACTTAATTATTATTTTGCAATTATTCTTTACAATCATAGATATTATTTTACATTATTTCTAATTATTTTCTAAATGATGATACATTTTTTACTATTTTCGAAATCATGATTTTAAATTATATATATATGTAGTTTTGGGCGTATAATTTCTCATTTAAATTAATTTAATATTTTATTAATTTCATGTTTTCATGTAGTCATTTTATAAATGAAATAATCTTTAAAAATACTTAGTAACTATTTTAGTTCCTAAACATTATATTGTAAATTAATTTTAATCCTTGAGAAAATTATTCATGAATAAATCATAATATTAATGTAAATTATGCATCATTTGTGATTGCAGGAATATAATGTAAATAAAATACATTAAAATAAAAATAATAATTTTCCTTACATTTTTATGAATACAATATTTATATAAAACACCTTTTATTAATATTGTAACAATTATTATACTTGTATAAATTCTAAAAGTTGAGAAATATTTTTTGTTAAAATAAGAATTGTTATGGAATTAATGCATACCAAATACAAAGCTTAGTAAGCTCTTTTTCCAAATATTATTATCAGAAGATCAATATAAAACATTTTCCTTTTATCACCAAATTTTATGCGAAAAAATGGCTTTAAGGATACTTTTAACTATATAAAATAATATTATTGTATTAAAAAGATCTTTTTTTAAGTTGACAATTGAAATATAACTTTAAATTAAAGAAAGATTATGTTTCCTTGAGGAGAACATAGAAAAAAGTATTAAAATAACATTTTATTATCATCAAAATTTTTAAAGGTTGAGTGACTTATTTTAATTAATGAGAAATCTAAATTATAAATAAGCACATTTAAATTTAATCTTCTAAGAAATATTGGTGAGGCTTAATATTTTCTTATGAATTTATGTTTTTATATAAACTTGTTATTTATTTAGAAAGTGAATAGATATGTTGTATTGATTAATAGAAAGAGTAGAGCCAATTATTTTGAATTGTTTAAGTAATGATATTTTGCCCTATTAATGTATGCCTTTTTTATAAAATAATTGGGAGAAAAATAAACTTGATATATATACTTATGTAAAATATTCTTAAATCGCTTTGAATGGATTTACTTTATCTTGAAAAATAACGCATTATTTTTTTAATATCTGATATATAAGATAAGAATTGTTTTTGAATTTTCTATTAATATGAAAAGTGTAAATCGAAAACTTTGATGCACTTTAGATAACATGATATACGAGGGTCACTCTGAAATTTCTGAGATACAACTAGGTTTTTAATGTTATACTTACAAAATTTTAGGTGGGTTCAAAGTAGTCTCCTCCAGCATCAATGCACTTTTGTAGACGAATTTTCCACAGATTGAATGCCTCAAGCCATTCATTTCTTGGAATAGATGAAAAAAATGAATTTATAGACACACCAATCTTTTCTTCTGAATGAAAACGACGTCTACGTAAGTTCTTTTTCAGATTAAATAATAACCAAAAGTCACACATAGCTAGATCAGGTGAATACGGTGGATGTTCGATCACTTTAATTTGATTTTGTTTAAGAAACTCATCTGTTAATCCGGCTGTATATGAAGATGCATTGTCATTGTGAAGCATTAGTCCCCTAGCATTCAATTCTTCTAGAATTTCTGGAAGACATTTAGTGGTATACCAGTTTGCTGTTACTGTCTTTTGTCCTTCCAACTTGATGACTTTGACCAAGCCCGTACTTCTGAAAAAAAAACGGCATACATCACTTTTTTCAGTGTGCGTTGTTTTTTCACCGTTGTCGGCGTGAGATCATCTTCAAAGACCCATACTTTGTTTTTTTTTTGACGTGTTGGAACGTCAAAAAACGGTATGTACGTTTCATCACCTGTTACAATTTTAGAAATGATGCGATGGTCACCATCATTTAGCAATTTAAGAGTCTCTTTACTGATTCTGACAAGTTCCTCTTTTTGGTGCTCAGTTAGATTATGGGGAACCCAACGACAAACTACTTTTTTCATATGTAATTCTAACGAATGTAATTCGTAATGAATGATTTTGTGTAGGGCTGCGGATCCAATGTTAAGTTCCTTCTGAATCATTTGATAGGTTCAGCGATTATCAGCCATTTACATTTTTCGTATGGCAGACACATTATCCGGGATTACTGCCGATGGCGGCATTTCTGTGTGTTCTTCATCCTGAAAAAAAATGCAACCTCTTCTAAATACTCTAAACCATCTGAATATAGTAGCACGAGCTGGAGATTCATCACCAAATGCTAATTGCAACCGTTGAGCGCATTCTTCTTGATTTAATCTTGCATTAAAATCGTAGAAAATCATAGCGAGAAAATGTTCTCGCGTCAACTCCATTTTCTCTTCTGCTTAAAATATATTCTATGCTAAATAAGTTGAAGTAATTCAGTAAAAAATCGTCTTCTGTGTTAAAATACTTTGTAGTTTAAAATTAAACTGTTATTTTTATTTTGTAAATTCTCATCTGCTTATATCTGAAAAATTTCTGAGTAACCCTCGTATTGATGCACTGATATATGATTAAATTCTAGAAAACGTTATACTGTCAACATGAAGACGTTTTTTTTAAATCATCATGATATAAATTATGCACTCAGGCATATAAAATGTTACATTTTATCTGCCATTTTTCATTTACATTTTACATTAAATTTTCTTTTTAAAACATTTAAATTAAACCTAATTTAAACATTAATTGTTCTGTCTTTAATTTTGATCTAATAAAAAATATCATTTATGTTTTAGTAGAATTTAAAATAATACTTTACAGGCCAGTTTGGCAGTGAAATCAGCACAAATTTTAATTATCAACGTAAAATTTAATTTATGTGCCACACATTCGTTTGTTGTGTAATATTAAAAATTTTTAATCCAATGATCTGGTTTTGAGTTTTTGGGGATTATAAACAGACTTTTTTTATAGGGTCCGAAAATTGCCAATGAATCTTATGCTCAAATCATTAGCAATTTTCAAGTATAATATTAGGACCTTAATCAAAAAATGAATGGCTTAAAAGTCATTCAATTTTTCAGAGTTAAGTAAAATATTACGTAATCTAATTGCACTATAACATGTTGTTTTGCTTAAGCAAATTATTTACTGAGTTTTATTAATGCTTATAATGTTTAAAAAGTGAATAGAAGCATTTGTGAATATAATCAGGAAATGCATGTTAATTTTCATTGGTAACTTGCTTATAAGTCTGGGGTTTTATGAAGATTTTTAAAAGCCATACATTTCGCAAGGAAATGGGAAATAAGAATGTTAGTCAAGAATAATTAGATCAAGAAATTATAATGAATTAATTACGATGTAATTAATTTACAAAAATGACGTAAATTAAACTTAACATGCTTTTATAAATTTGATCTTAACTTTTGAGATAAACACACATTGAATTTTAGTAAATTAGTTAGGAGAATGACGAAGTGCAGAAGCAAAAACAGAATTTTTTGTAACTTTTCAATTTCACAGATATTTCTATAGGCTTTCATACATTACATTACGAATTTTAATGCGCATCTCACTAATTAGTAAGTCTTAATTTGAATTCTCTTAACTTCTCATTAAATCATAACAAATAGTTAAGTTTAGATAAAAAATGCAATAAATTTTTGAGGCTTTTAGTTTTTATAGAAGATTTAATAACTGAAAGTAGGTAAATTTAAAAGTAGAATTGATAAATGACTCCCAATTAAACATCAATGTTTATCAATCATGAAAGGTGATATCTTTGTTAACATCATAAACACATTTCTTAAAAAATTATATATTTACTCAATGTTCACGAATACTGAGATTTCTATGATTTAAAGCATTGGAAAATTTAACATAATTGGATTTGAAATTGCAAATTTTTATTCCTAATTTCTAGAAATCGATATCAAACTTGAACATCATATTTTATCTGAATTTCAAAAGATTGCAAAGCACAAATAGGAATCTATAAATATCATTCCTTTTTCCTTTCAAATGGAAAAAATAAGACAAAGTTAACTTCATATATAGATGTTAATAATTCATTTTATTACAAATTCAGTTCCTAAAATTATGTTGAAACAAAATTAATTTTAATGATGTTAATGGAATGAAATGAGAGATAACGTGTTTCATGGAATAATTCCGAAGAATTATTTTATGAAACACAAAATATTTATTTGACGTATATGTTTAAATTTTTAATCTTCCGTAAAATATTTATTTAATGAGAATTTCCACGTATTAAGGATGTCTTTGATATTTGATGAAAATTCTATATTTTAAAATAAACTACTTTTATCATAATATTTTTAAGAAATAATTTTTATTCATAAAAATGAGTTCTTACTATTACACTAATAAGAATCTAAATTTATATGTGGTTATAAATTAGTTTAAGTAAATTACATTGAGTTGTTTATAGATCAAAATGTGTCTTAAATGCAGAACATATTCGAAAAGGTTAATGAAAAGAATGTTACTAAACTGTAAAATATACTTTAAAATTTAATGACAAATTATTAAATTTATATCCTACACAGTTTTAATAAAATTGTCTTATTAATTTTATAATTCTTATGAAATTGTATAATATCAATATCATTTTCTTGATTTACTGAAATATATATATATAACTTCAAGTAAAAATATTCTACTACGTTGAACAAGAGAATTAATGTATTTTCGGCACACAATTTCTCAGATAAAGTTGCGGTAATAATCATTATTATTATAAAAAGATAACTTACGAAAATGCTTATTATTCTATTTTACATTTTCTCTAAAAGAAAGAACAGTTTTCTATGTATTTTAATTAAATATATTAACGAGGAAACAATAAGAAAATTACCATATTAATTGATTTTAATATTATTTACACATACACAAAATTTAAGAGTTTGAAAGACTATTAGATTTCAATTACCTTAATACACTACTGGCCATTAAAATTGCTACACCAAGAAGGCGACATGCTACAGACTTGAAATTTATACGAAAGGAAGAAGGTGCTGTGATATGCAAATGATTAGCTTTTGAGCACATTCAGACAAAGCAGGGTGAAAAGTTGTTGTGATGCCTCATCTAAGAAGGAGAAATGCGTACCAGCACGTTTCTGACTTTGATAATGGTCGAATTGTAGCGTTCCGGGATTGCGGTTTATCTTCTCGCAGTATTGCTGCTCGCGTCGGTCGAAATCCAATGAATGTTAACAGAATATGGAATCGATGGGTTCAGGACGGTAATACGGAACGCCATGCAGTCTCAACGGCCACCTATCACTAGCAGCCGAGAAGACAAGCATATTATCCACATGACCGTTCGTGCAACCACGTCACGAGCAGTGAGTCAAGAAACAGGGTCGTTTGGAAGACAACAAGTGTCTGCACGAACAGTTCGACGACGTTTGCAGCAGCATGGACTCTCAGCTCTTAGACCATGGTTGCGGCTTCCCTTGACGCTGCGTCTTAGACAAGAGCGCCTTCAATGGTGTGAGCAACGACGAACCTGGGCGCACGAATGGCGAAACTTCATCTTTTCAGATGAATCCAGGTTCTGTGTACAGTATCATGATGGTCGCATCCGTGTTTGGCGGCATCGTGGTGAACGCACACTGGCAGCGTACATTCGTCATCGCCATACTGGCCCATCACCTGGCGTGATGGTATGGGGTGCCATTGGATACACGTCTCGGTCAACTCTTGTTCGCATTTGCGGTGCTTTGAACAGTGCACGTTACATTTCTGGTGTGTTACGACCCGTGGCTCTACCCTTTATCCGAACCCTGCGAAACCCTACGTTTCAGCAGGATAATGCCCGACCGCATGTTGCCGGTATTGTACGAACCTTCCTTGATACTGAACATGTTCGGCTGTTGCCCTAGCCAGCTCATTCTCCAGATCTTTCACCAATAGAAAACGTCTGATCAATGGTTGCAGAGCGACTAGTTCGTCACCAAACGCCAGTCACTACGGTTGATAAACTGTGGCATCGTGTTGAAGCTGCATGGGCATCTGCACTTGTACATGCAATCCAATTTCTGTTTGACACAATGCCCAGGCGTATAACTGCTGTTATTACTGCCAGAGGTGGTTGTTCTGGGTACTGATTTCTCAGGATCTATATATCCAGTCAAATTTTTTGAAAATTTAATCACTTGTTATTTCTAGTATAATATATTTGTCCAATAAATATCATTTTGTTATCTGCATTTCCTCCTGGTGTAGCAATTTTAATGTCCAGTAGTGTACATGCATTATTACTATAGTTTACAATTATATGGAAGTAATTTTGTATCATGCCATTTGGTATATATAATCTTTTATTTTAATCTGTTACTGAACATGAAAATAAACTTAAAAATATATGTGTATGAATATTTAATTCTGTTAGTAAATTTAAGATGCTTCTCAATTTCAATATATTTATAAGAAATATAGAATTTTTTACTTTAAATATAGTTATAAAATAACCTCTGATATTTCTTAAGAAAAACTTATTATTCATTATTATATATATTTTATTAAAAAGAATATTTTGAGAATTGTAACTTAAAGATAGTAAGTGAATTATTATTTCATATTTTTTCAATAATTTGTTCCTTGTATAGATTTTACTATTTAAAGGTAAGATTTGAGAAATCTATTATGTCTCATAGAACCTTATAAGAACTGTCTGCAATAAGAATTACACATTTATTCCATGAAGGTAATATTAAATTTAGAGAAATGTAAGGGGAAATTTTAATGGTTCAGGAAATGAAAAGTGAATACATCACTTAAGAAATGTTCGGTATGCAATAATTCGATTCTTTTTAGTTAAGGAATAAATTTAAGCAGAAATCATAAATTCTACTCATTATATTTTGTTTTAAATAGATATTGTAATAATATGAGATAATGTGTTAAAATGAACTTTCTAAGTCAAACGTGACATGCAATTTATGTGCATTCAATAAAATTTCATTTATAAAATAGAAAATGTATCATATATGTAAAATATTTAAAACTGAATATCTTACAGCTTTTAAAGAACACAATTTTCAAGTAATTTTTGTTAGAAATACATAGGAAAACATTAAAGTATTAAATTAGTATTTGTATAAATCTCTAGTACAGTAAATAAACTAGATTATACTATTCTGGTTAAAAATTCGTGATTTCTACACGAACAGGTACAGAAAATTTGTCCTAAAGACGTTGTAGTTTATGGTATTTTTATTTTTTATTCAAGATTAATTTTAATTTTGGCAGCAGAGGACATCATCTCTGAGGAATATAAGTACTCAAGTAAGCTAGCGAAACAGTGTATGAATTTAATGTGTTGGAAATTATTTAATATTGCATAATAGATTGCCAAAATATAAAATGCTATGAAAAGCAGTAAAGTTAATTAGTATTAGAAACTTCTCAATAAGTTGTTTATAATGATTTTATAAAATTTTTACTCAAAACAGTATAATATATCATATTACTAAGTAAATATGCAGATACTTAGCCATTTAAGTTGTGATATCAGTGCGCACTGAGTAATAAGAATGATTAAAAACGCGAATAATATATATTACATAATATTGAATTTTTTTTACATCTTGAGAACATGGCCTCCCTTGAGAAAAACATTGTCCTCCAGTGGATCCCTGCGCATTGCGGAGTCACAGGTAATGAAAATGCAGATTACCTTGCAAAGAAGGGCGCTTTAATTACGCAGACTTATACACGCGCTATGCCCTTCTGTTCTATTAAGCATCTTGTCAAAAGAACTCTTGTCCAGAACTCATGAAGAGCTTACTAACACCATTGCTCTCAAATCTTGGAAGAATGCCCGCCTAGATCTGCGCAATAGCCCAAGACATAGAGCGGTGCTGAACCTGCCCTGCTACCGTGCACGACTGTCTGCGGATACATCTAAATAGATTTGGGTATCGTTCCTTCTCCGGTCTGCACTCTTTGCAACATTGGTGAGGTCATGGACGCAGCTTCCTCGCTGCCCTGCACTTCGTAAGACGTCTCTAACTGAGCGCTATTGGGAAGCTAGAGACAAGTTAGCTTAATAGACTCTATTGCAGTATGTTTATGTGTTATTGTTCTATCCTTTTTATTTATTTTGCTGTAACTGTCTATAATCTGCTATTGAAAATAAAAAAAAATATTGAATTTTTTGGCAGAAGTTAAAATTTATAATTTTCCTCTGATTGCATTCATACATACAAAGATACATACAGGCATACATACGTAAATACACACATACGTATCTACGTATGTAAGTATTCCTGTATTCATAAAGTATTCCTACATGCATCATTCATACATGTAAGCATATATATCTGTGTATACATGCATAAATAAATGTATACATACATGAATGTATAGCTCAGCTTGAACTTTTATTTCAAAATAAATTAGTTATGTAGTAAAAAAAATACACACTATGCTAGTTACTCATTTTTATAATGATTTCCTAGTGTTAACTAAATGGATAGTAAAAATTATATCGAAACTTAGTTTTATACAATGTTTATAGTGGATTAAGCAGGCATTCAATTAGTTAAGAATTTGAGTGCATTATAAAGGTAAATGTAATCATGTATAATAAATATTATTATAAAGTAAAATAAATTTGTTGCGTGAAACTTAAAAAATTTATTTTCTTTTCTGATTTTTTTTTAACTTATAAAGGAAGATTTATAAAATTTACTAAACTTAGATATTTTTTTTTGTTGTTTCAAATAACTAATGAACTGCTTCAAAGTATCCTTCATAGGGAACTTCTTCTCCGCAATGGTGATTATAGATTGATTAAGTCTGGTATGAAATCATGAGTAGTTAGATGAGGGCGCTGCCTGTGGAAGTAGTGCTAGTATTTGTTTTTTTTTTTGTGAAAGTATATAACATATTCTACTTATTTATTCGTATAAAAAATAAAGCATCCACTGAAATTGAAGCACTCATTAAGAAAGTTTTTCAAATATTAAAATTCAAATTTAAGATGAATATAAAATTTTTAATCTAATAAAAATATTAAATAAATGAAATTATTTGTATTTCACATAGTTCCAAGGGATTGTTTTGAATACTTAATGAAAAACAAGCAAAATGTGAAAAATATTTATTCGTTTTGAAGATCATTTTTAAGAGAATTTTAAAACAATTATAAACGAAAATATATTCCATTTCATGCACTAACAACTAATTATGAATTGAAGAAATTCCTTTCTAGCCAGTTGCAATTTCTCAGTCCAGTTGAAATTGAAAAGGTTTCTTATAATGTATAAGTTGAACAAAGTGTCGAACATAAAATATATTTGTGAGTAAAAAATAATTAATTATAATTCAAAAAGTTCTTTTAACCTACCGTAATATAATAAGTGGTTTAATATTAATTTTATAACGTATATTCCTGAATGAAAATATCTTTTCTGTTTTCGTTTTTAATTTACGTATTTTTTGTAAAGTTAATTTAATGATTTTGTTTCCTATTTTATGAGAACTAAAATAAAATGGAATTTAAAATAAAATTATTTCTTTGATTGGAGCGAAACGTAGGTTTATATTTTATTTCGTTTTGTTTAATAAGAAAGACATACATTTTGTTTTTTTGAAATCCCTTATATATTTTAAATAAATGTCATTTAATCATTTTACTTTAAAAAAACTTACATTTTCAGAAAAGTCTGAATAATAACCGTATCAAACCTTTTTCTCACATAATATTATGTTATTTTAAGAAATTCCAATCACTACAATATCAGGATATCATACGTTGATTTACACGGCGTATCATGTAAAAACTTATATAAACCAGGGGAAAATTTTCCACATCTTTTCTTCTGTGATTACATTAATGGAAATATGTAATCTTTGTAATCATTTGATGCTTAAAGAAAATACTCGTTTATGTTAATAAAGTATGAGGTTCAGTAAAAATTATAAGCTGTGATATAATACTAAATTACACGGAGACAGAAAGCTTGGATTTGGGTAGTATTGGGGAGGAAAGATGTATGTTATTTTTCTGTCACCCACCACACAGTTAGTTGCTAATTATAGTCAATTTAAGATATTTATTCTATTTTGAAGGAAGAGGATAAAGTATACATTTACTTGTTTTTTTATTTATTTCTTTTATCAGGAAAAACAGCCGAATATTTCATGGTAAATAAACTGAAATATTGTTTCATCTTATTTCTAGACTATTACACCTTTCATTATAAAATATTCCATTATGTTGCTCTATAAAATCAATACAGCAAGATGAAATGAAATGAAAGTCTGAATAATAACCGCATATCAAACCTTTTTCTCACATTTCACCTAATATCATGTTATTTTAAGAAATTTCAAGGCATTACAATCCTAGGATATCATACATTGATTTACACGTTGTATCATGCAAAAACTTATATAAACCAGGGGAAAATTTTCCACATCTTTTCTTATGTGATTATATTAATGGAAATATGTAATCACAGAAGAAAAGATGTGGCTTAGCAAAACAATTGACAAATGTATTACACTAGAAATAACAAATGATTAAATTTAGTAAAATTTTGAAAGCACGGATCCTAAAAAATATTAACAAAAAAAAAAAAAAAACTCTGACAGCAATAACAGCATTTATATGCTAATAATAAGTTAAATAGGAATTGGATTGTATTTATGCGTGCAGCTGCCTATGGAGCTTCAATACGGTGATGCAGCTCATGAACATTCATGACTAACGAATAGTAAACAGCTCATGATCACTGCAAACATTGACTAAGTATTTCCTATTGTTCTCCAGAGCGTAATAGATCATGCAGCTGTCGATAATTTTCTATATCAAGAAAATGCATACAAAAATTAAAATGTGATGCATTATCCTAACATAACATAACATTTACCAAGGTTCGAATAAAGAATGGATCCATAGAACTTAACACAACAGAGATGTAACTGTACGTATTCAAGTTGCTGACAATACAAACATAAAGTGACTGAGTCGTGTATTCAAGATTACCTAAAACCATCACTCCATATTATAAATCAGTATGACGAAGTTAAATACAAGCTGGTAATGTCAGTTATATTGATGCTACCAAATACTGGTGTGACCATAATAATGATCAAAATAGAATCAAAGTTCGTTTGAAAACACATTTCGTTATTTCTACTTCCAAGCTTGTCACCGATCACACTACTGAATACATTTCTGTCTGAGATGCAGAAGAGCAGACGAAGTCATTATTATCAAACTGGACAGTCTATACTGTTTCAAAGATTGATGCTGGACTAAAGCAAAGAGTTTTCTTGCAAACAACCATTTCGTAATCCAGAATTGTCATTGACTTGATTGTACGTTCCTATAGGTAATATGTCTGTTTTCTCGGGTGTTATTGAAAGCAGACAGCTGAGATCTTGTATGTCATTTTGTATGACTGTTCAGAATCAAACAACTACATATTTTGCACACGCTCATGAGATTTCAGTCGACCCGTACAACAATTCTGTGATAATGAAAACTGGAATATTTAAAGACTACAATATAAACTCGAAGAAAGTCAAAAGTTTACTTTAAGCCTTACTCCTACTTACAAGTGGAATCATAACGACAATAACATTCAAATGTAATATATGTATGGAAAACACATACTTTAAACTTTCTATGTTTAAATGCATCGTATCCGTCGCTACAGTTTCATATTTTAAGCGATTGCGTTAAAAAGATAATCATTTGATTATCACAGCTTCAGTTAACATTAATTTCGCATAAGTTAAAGGTAGAAACTTTAATAGTAAGCATTATACACATATGTGTTCTTAATATATGAATTCAGCTGGTAGTTGAATTATCGACGCTCGCAGATTAAATTATTTATTTGTGTTTAAGTAAATCCCAAACTGCTTTTTCATTATGGACGAAGTTTTCATTTGAAAACGTACGTGCTATAATTTCGCAGAAATTTTATGCTAAATGTACTTATATCTTTATTAATATGAAACAATTGTAAAGAAGAATTAATCATCAAAGTATTTACAAATTTGTCATGTATATAAATAAGGATAGATGTGTAAATAACCCAATAAATTATTTATTTTAGTTTTAAAAAACTTACTTCAAAATTTTAAATATCGATTAAAATTTTTGAAATTCATTTTGTTCAGTCAATAATATGAATGGATTTCATATTGTTGTAATAGCAGTGTGCTTATGAGAGAGCTGGCTCAATGACGTTTAGTACCATAAGCCATCCTTATAGAAATTGATCCCCACTTTTAGAGAAGAATGATATCCTTCACCCATAATTTTTTACACCCACTTTTAAAAAATAATAGTCACAAACCTCCATAAAAATCCGACCCATTTTATATAGAACAATAGTATAAAAAACGCCGTAATTTTCCCACCCCATTTTAAAAACAATGGCTCTGAAAAGCCCCATTAAATTTGTACCCACCTCAAAAAGTAATGGCTTTATTTCACCCACATCAGTTTTTTAAGACATTGGTTTAAAACTCACCATTAAGACTCTACCCACTTTTAAAAAGTAATGGTTCTGTTTCATCCATAGAAATTTTATAAAATGAGGCCCTCTTAAAAGCGAAAAGTCTCTGAGATGGAAGGGTACCCCCTTTTGAACAGCACTATAATTTTAAAATATTAATTAAAATATTTAAGCATGAATATAAGCGAACCCCCTTTGCTGCAACGCACCCTCTTTGCTGCGTTGTATTAAAATAATTATTTATTCCCAGTTAAAAGTTTCTTTAAAAAAATAGCAAAACTGTTCCAACAACTGTTTACGAATTCTAGAACCGGAGTTCCAGTATCACTGACTTGACAATCATGGCCTGCATATTTGAGAATACATTAAGGACAACACAAACACAAGATCTAAATGGACATGAGCGCTTTTACTCAAGGTCGCAGCTTTTCGAACCGCTTCCTCATTTTATTCATTTAATGAAATGTGAATAATAATAAACAGAAATGGAAAATATTTACGACTTATTCTGTGACATGATAGCAGTCTACGAGAGTGTGAACTGTAGAATGACTAGTCTGGCAAGAGTGTGTCAAAAGTTATTTTTATGTATAGAAGAGGAAACTGATAAATATCAAGAAATTTTTTCCCTAATTTTAAAATATGTTATTCAAATACATCAAATATTGCATGAAGATAAGAACAAAACTGTTCGGAAAATGGGGTTTGATATTTTATCTAAACTGAACAAACTTCTTTAAATCAATTTGATTTTAAAATGATTAAAATCTAATATTACTTTTCGAATTGAAACATTTGCGCTGGTTGAGACTTTCCGACAACCTTACTACTCAAATACAAAAAGAAAATAGGTTTCAAATCATTGAGTTTTAAATAATCTGACGCCATTTTATACATCTTTGTGGTAGCGATACAAGACAATCAGGCAAGTCTACAAATATTGTATTTCCATATCTTGTGGTTATCTGTTTAATTTCAGTGACAGGATATTTTTCATGGATGTTGAATTCCCTCATTTTCTTGAAAGTCTTTGCTTTACCTTCAAATGAACTCAGTGCGTTTAATTTATTTAACAATTCTGATCGATTCTTCATTGACGCGTATTTCCTTATCTAGAAGGAGCTCTTTACCTTTTACAAATCGTATCTTTGGTTTCTCATTCATGTTAAAACAGGCTAAGAAAATTGTTACCTTCATATACATATCATGTGGCAGTTTTAAATTTGAGCTTAAAAGTTTTGAAGTAAATGTGTATTGAACAGGAAAGTTTTGAAACCATTACCTGTAAATTGTACTCCTCGATCTGTGGAAGCGCAGAATGTCTTAGTATCAACATAATATTTATTAGCACAATCTGTATCATACTGAGGTCTTTACACACCTGAAATTCTTTGGTTGTGAGCATAATAATTTTTATTAATTTTATTTCATAGAATACAGTAATAATCAAGATATTTTTTAGTAACAACATCATTTACCTTTACAGGTTCTTTCACATTTGACACTATTTTATTGTTAGCATCATAACAATCATCTCTTAAAATAAAAGCATTATTTTAAAAATATTGTTTATTGACACCATCGTGACTAGCGCTCAGATCCGCAAGATATGTGATTGTGATCTATTTTTAGCATTAAAAGCCTTAATGGAGTGTTAAAGCATTATTTTCAAAATATAGTCTATTCGCAACATTTTTCTCAGATTCCGGATCCTTTACATTATTTATCGTTTTGCCTTTTGCATCAAAATTTCCTTGAGGTGAGAGTAGTAAACTTTTGCTTTGTAACAGTTCAACCACTGTATCTACATAATCCCTAGTTGCAGAATCGGACTGCTCAACCGGATTTAAAAGAATACTAATTCTTTTTCCTTTTGCATCATATTGCTGATCATTTTCTGAAAGAACTAAACTTGTATTGGGATAAATCTATAATGGATGACTTCAGAACCCTTTTTACATCTGTCTACGTAAGATTTTGTAGTTACGTCATTATTTTCTAAAGGTTCTCAAGCATTCCTTAATATCTTTTCTTCCATATCATAACTACCATCATGTGTCAGTTTAAACCCTATTTCTGGAATACCAGGTGGTCCTTCTTTGAGTTCTTCCTCAAAAAGTGAATAATATGCTATCATTTCTTTATTTTAATATGAATAATTTCATAGTCTTCCGAGTATTAAATTTAAAATTCAGTACCATTTATAGCTTTAATGTTTTGATTATGGTACTATCTTGATTCTTTATTTTTAAGCAACACTTCTTGAGTTCTCGTAAGATGAAATAGAAGACATAATTCTTGGTGGTGTTATTTCTAAATCTCTAGTTGAACTCTGTAGTTAGGTTATTCGTGTCTATATAATTTTCATGGTGAGCTAGGTTAAAGCAAATGATTGGATATAATTTACCGAAATTGGAATAATTTACTATGCACCCTGTTTCTGGTGTAAAGGTGTTGAGACCAGATTCAAAGAGAGCTGTGTATAGCCGATTGTAATCACCTTTCTCAAAATCCATCATGTAGCTAATAGTTGGAACTCTTACATTATTAATCATCAGTCAACATTTCATCATATCTAAGTTATTGAATAACATGTTGTTTTATTTTGCATTTTCATATCTTACAGTGTATTGTGGTATGATGTACAAGGACAATACTTTGTCTGAAGTAGTCTTTATGGAATAAGACTCGCTCGAATTCTTTAAGAAAATATTCGACTTTACAATGCTGTGTTGATTCCAATTTATTTCCACGGGTTTATCCAGTAATCTTGACTGATTAAATTTTGTAGAAACTGAATTATTAAATAAAACATAAAGAAACCAAAGTGATAAATCTTCCACAACTACTTTGTAGTCCTTATTTTGTTCATCTGTATGCAGCATATTCTGACTATGATTTCTCTGAAACTCAAACTTGACTTGGAACCCTGTGATAACCTTTTTGTATTCATGAAAGAAATCAAATACGTATTTTAACGGGATCCATATAATGACAGTTTTGCTATTATGAGTAAGTTTGTATCTTTCTTTGAATCCTTGATTATACTCGTCGTTAGTTCTTAATTTTTCAAAAAATTCAGTTATTTTAGTTGCATCTACCAAAGTCCCATCATATTTCCAGGGTTTTCTGTCTGCTGTTTCCGACGTATCTACGTAGAAGAGCATATTGGTAGCTTCTGAAGTATAATAATCAAGTGGGAAATGAATTAGACCTAACACATGTCGCATGAGAGCAGAATAATTAATGTTGATTTCGATTTCAGTGTTGCCTAATGTAAATCTGTTGGCGTTTATTAAACCACCTCCATTCACGAGAGATACATTATCATTCGCTATTGCCGTTCCATTACTGTTAGCAATTTTTAGCTTTTGCTGTAAATATCCATTAGAATATGAGATATTGGAGTTAGTGTCTTGTATAAAGAAATGGTAAGTGGCATTTGCAGTAGAACTATCGCTATTTTCATGCCTCACTTCTCTATAATCGAAATTTTTGATGTCATCATCGTAATAATAATCGGTGTTGTTCAAATGAAATATTTTATTCATTTATTATAGAAATAATTTTTTGCTCTTCTTAATTTAATAGCTATATTGCTATTAAATCAAAACTTAAAGAAATTTCAGTCCAGCTCCATGTTTTTTCTTCTTTGAAAATATCTCGTTCAACTTATCATGGACAAACTGTTTGGCTTTACCCTCTAATGCACTTGGCTATATTAACATAAGGGCATCTGAAAAGAATCCTCTTCCTTGTATCTTCTTACTCTTCTTTTGAAGTCTTTGTTTATTCATTTCTTTATTTAGAGGGCAATAGAATTATGTTGTACTTCTGGCTTATTGAGGGAAATTAAATCACATCTATGGTTCGTTATTCTCATTCTGATTCTGTGAACACTCTCCATCCGAGAACAGACGTTTTTCAAATCATTTTATGATTTGACTACCTGAATGATTAACATTCGTAAAGGAATAGATTACGTTTGAAAAAAGCCGTTGATGTAGGGTCCCTCCACGACATCGCAATGTATATATATATGTTATAATTCCCACCGGATAAGTCGGCAATATACTTACCAATCTGTTCAGGCTCTTCATATATTTTGGGTTCAAATCCTAAGAGTTTAGGCAGGTTGTTGCATTTTGTTAAATCGATCTTATACATATCTTTCAACTTGATGGCAATTATGTGCCGTTCCTCAACTATGCCAAATAGAATTGGTGGATCGTTGCCAAAAAATTTCAGCATGTAACGATTCAACCCTTTTTAATCGTGTAATTTCCATCTGGGAGTGATAGATTTAACCACTGATGGCCATCATAGTATTAAAACTTCTCATCTTTGATATTATCCCAAGAAACGTACATTGAAAAAGACTGAAGGACGATCTGCTTAAACCTAAAAGGTCTGGAATATTCAATTGTAAAGTCTTCAGACTTTTCAGAGTTTTTCGAATCCAATATTAACAGTACCATTTATTTATAGGGAACATTTTTTCATTATAGTCACTAGGGTTTTAGGTAAAAGAATACAAAACATTTTCAACAGATTTACCTTTGTTTCTTTCACTAATATACTTCATACAAAAATACTTCATATTTGACAGAAGCTGGGTGTTGTAAAAAGCTTGAGTTATACCCTATTTTTTCCAGAACTTTGTAGATATTTCTTATACTGGTAGGAATTTTATAAACATGTTCTCAAAAAGGATCAAAGTACTAGATTAAATCATTATTAGGATCGTTATAGTAACATACCCAGTGTGTACCAGGTCCTGTAGATACGTCCAAATTAATAATACCGTTCTCAAACCGTCTCATCTTTTTAGGTAACAGATCCGAAGTGAAGATACCCCCAAACCTTTTTTCTTACTTTTCTTACTTATCAAAACTGGGAATATCCAACGAAGTAATTGTTTTCAATTACTTCGTTGGAAAGGGACTTTGATAGACTCCCTTTCCATGGGGCTTTTTTGAGCACAACCTGATCCTTAAATTTTATCCAAAGTTTTCTTTGTTCCCCATCCAGATGCCCCACTTGCGGCATCTAAAACCAACGCCTTAGCTTCGGCAATTAATGTAAGCAAAAAACAGGCTAGAAAGGCAAGAAAGCCACCTGTTTCTTGAGTTGTGTCTTGCTGATAGTAATTCTCTTTCCCTTCCCGATTTGAGCTATATATGTTTGAGTTAAGTACATGTCATAGTTAAATCGTTTTGTCCTATATATTTGTAGGAAAACTTCTCCTTTCTGGTATGCAGATTTTAATTTAGGAATCTGATGATCGCTTAGATGCATTTTGGTTTTTACGTAGTTATTCATTTATTTAAAAAGAAATTTTTATAGTATTTTTTTACTTGCTCGTTGCTTAGAGTTCCTTCTCCTAATAGTGCATCCAGTAAATCAACGATTTGAGCTTGTATCCTTTTTACTTTTGGACCCATTGCATACTTTATCGGTGAATCGAGCCAAAATTTCCAGTTTATCTTCCACCCCTTTACCGAGGTATATTTCCTTTCTCTGTAAGTCCCTCAGTCGATCTCTATAATCTTCTAATGTAATCATATGTTCCCTTAAATAATCAGCTTTAGATAATAGTCTATCTTCTCTTTCCTCATCTTTTTTAGTCACTCGAGGAATCTGACTCATAATGTTTCCTTTTTGACGAGCAAATTTTAAGTCAGTACTCTTTACTCTATTGATAACTTCTTGCAAAGCATCCTTGGATTCATTGTACAATTTTGAGGGTCTTGGAAAATTATTTTTCTCTAAAAATTCTGCATCCAAATCTTTTTTCAAAATAAAAGATATCTGGAGTCGCTGGAGGCGTTTCAGTCGCAAGAGGAATCTTATCAACAGCATCTTTTATAAAATTAAAATGTTCTTTTCTACTAGCATCTTGTTGTTTTAGTTTCTCGGTTACAGGCTTAAGAAATTCAGACAATGTTTTCTCTAGACCTAATTTTTGTTTAAGATTTTGTTCGTTGTTTCTTCAAATCTCGTAAAGAATCGTAAAGAATTTTAGGTCATTTTTAGCTTCTTCTCTTGGTTTCTTATTTCGCTCTTTTTGTAAAGAATTCATTTATTAATAAGCAACTTATTTTTTACTGGAAGAATATTATTTTTACTCAAAGTAAAATATGTTTTACAGGAAGCAATTTTTTTCAACATTAAATAAATATGATTCCAATTGAAGATTATATAGAACCAGAAGAGTTAGCCGATGAAAATCAGCGTTATTTATTACCGAATTACCCTTTCAGACTTTTGATCGCTGAAGCTTCAGGCACAGGTAAAACGAATTTATTGCTGAATTTTATTTATGATTATCTCGAGTTTGATAACTTGTTCATTTGCGCTAACGATATGTTTGAACCCAAGTATACTAAACTAAAAGAAAAGTACACTATGTTTGGTGATGCGGATATTAAAGATACATTAGCAACGTATCCCAAAAAGAAGAAGAAAAGTTTGCTCCAGTTATTTGAAAAATACGGCAAGAAAGAAACCTTATTCTCCTCTGATACAAAAGACTTTATTACAGTGGACGGTCTGGATCCATCTTGTAAAAATGTTGTCGTCTTTGATGACTGTGTGACAGAGAAAGACCAGAAGAATGTAGAAGATTTCTTCATCAGAGGTAGGAAGAAGAATGCCTCAATCATTTACCTCTCTCAATCTTATTACAGAACGCCTATTGTTATCAGGAGAAACTGTAGCTATTTAATATTTTTTAACCTCCAGCAAAGAGAGATTCAACAGATTATATAGGGAGGTAGATGGTAATCTAACGAAAGAAGAACTCAATCGATTGTAATAGAAAGTGCATGCAGCAACCATATGATTTTTTTATGTTTGATTTAGTCAATCCAGCTTTGAGATACTGAAAAAATATTTCATCCCTATAAATAAAGATGGAAGAGTACTTACCGAAGAAAATTTACATGTATAAAAAGAGCTACCATCATTACCATAAGATAAAGGTTTCGCTATCCATTACAAAGTTCCTCTGCAGTTCATTGGGTTTATCCGCTTTTGCGATGGTACCCTTAGCCGCTCTGAGCTTGAGTGCTGGTATAGTTGAAGTTACCGAAAAATCTATGAATATTGTGGAAAGGAACGAAGAGTATAAGCAATTATACAAGTTTTATAAGCAGCTGCTGAATTCATTCAAATCAAATGCATTATCAGAAGAAGAGGTGTACAGTAAAGAGGATAATTTGATCAACAATTCATTCTACTTACCCAGAGAAAAATACATGAAACACTCCCAAGTGAACGGTTATGAATATGTGAGTAAATAATTTTTTGCAAATAAATAAATGAACCATTTCAAGAAAGGAAAAGGAGTTGTTAACTCTGCAATTAATAATTTACCATTTTAAATGCATTTGCCTGGTCACCAATTTATAGGGCCAGGAACTCAATTGCTCAAAGGTAAACTACACTAAACCCTGATTTAACATACAAAGAATGGAGTAAGCCCATTAATAGAGTCACTGAAGCTGCTTATAAACGTGATATGTGTTACCTAAAAAATAAAGATACCGAATCAAGAAACAAGATGTGTGACTCAAACATGATAAAAGAACTTGAGGATATTCCTAATCCAACTCTCGGTGAAAGATTAGATAGAGCTGTTCTGAAGCCAATTATCAAAGTAAAGAAGACATTTGGAATGAGCTCTAAAATATTCTGCCTAAAATGTAAAACCCACACTGAGACTAAAGATGTACAGCACTCCACCTCTAAAAATGGCTGACCTATGATGCAAGAATCTGCATGGATTGTGGTTCTAAAAATGTCGTTTTTTACCCCTATATGGGTAACTGAGGACCCCAAAAAAGTTTATTACGATCCAGAGACTGGATATTGGGGTATAAACGAACTCAGTAGAAAAACAGGTTTAAGTCGAAAAGAAGTCTCAGATTTCTTACATCAACAAGATGATTACACAAAGCATAAACCACTCATCAGTAAGTTTAAAAGATTATGATGTTGAATGATTTAGCTCATTCAATATCATAATGGCTTTTTCAGTTTCCATAATGACTTGTTCAGCAAGCTGAGGAAGAAGAGGGAGCTGAAAATCAGGTGCTGTAGAAAGTTATATAAGGAATCTAGCATAAATAAGCACTTACAAACTAAAGCTCATAAAAACTATAAACCTAAGAAAGCAACAACCTACCAAGCGGATCATTTTGACAATATGCAGAGCCAGCATCAGATGACCATTAACCAATTGTGGGAATTTTGTCGGATGCACAGTATAAGAGGCTATTCCAAATTGAGAAGGAAGGCAGACTTCGTAGCATACATTGAGAGCGCATTGTTCAACCGTCACTTCAAATTTGATTCTAGCCTGTTTTCAGATTCACGGGAGAGAAGGCCATATACCCCTCATGAAGTTGAGAAGGATTATAAATCTCGTTTGAAGACGTATGACATCCAAAACGAGCACAATCTGATGCTTCCCAAAGACTTTTTGAACAATATTTCGTCACAATTCCGGGGTCTTATCACAAAACATCTGAAGAGGCTACGTGGTTTGAAGGTTAATTGCCAATTTCTCTGTAACTATGAAAAGGGAAAAGATAATTCGTTGATAGAAATGGAGAAAAACTTCAAAACAGAAAATGAAGTCATCTTAGAATCAACTTGATTTGGTAGCTTATTACAGATCGGTTATTCAAAAGTTATTGACAGAAATGGAGGAGTTTGTAGCAAGGGGTTCAGGTTGGACACTTGTGGGGAATTAAAATCCTTGAGATAAGGATCAATAAATACAACCCACTGAGAGGATCATCCTACATTGATTTACCAAAAGTGATTTTTTTTGGGAAAACAAAAATATCTCCCTGTGTACCAAGGGTACTACGCAGGGCCCGAAGGCACAACAAATGAACTACATAACAAATCTAAATAAATCATGAGATGAAAATAATAATAATAGAAGAAGGAAAGGAAGAGAGAAAAAAAGATATATAAAAATAAAAAAGAGTTAGATAAAAGCATGGATAAATTTTTTAGAAAATTCAAAATACTCTTTCTTTACTAGGTCCACCAAAATCGGGGGGCACCTGTTATTTAAGTCTTTACAAACCTCGTTCTTTCTTCTGAAACAGATGGGCATTCAAGAAGAATGTGAGAAGGATTGCTACTCCCAGAGTTGCACATGCACTCCTCTCTGTTTTTAAAGTGGAAACGATGAAGAAAGCTATTGAATTTCCCATGTCCAGTGAGCAATTGCGTAATTTTAAAGTCAGTGTAGAGCCAGTAGTTCTTAATTCTGATGGCAATTGATGGGAAAAAAGATTTTGTCCACTTACAATTAGGAGAGGACACAAAACCTGAGTTCCATTCCGTGATAATCTTCTTTTTGGCAGTGGTTTTGAAAAAAGATTTGGGTAAATTGATATCAAGTTTATTTGGAAGTGAAAGATAAGATTTAGCCAGGAAATCTGCCCTTTCATTTCCATATACACCACTATGACCTTTGACATGGGAGAGAAAGTGAAGGAAATATTTTTGATATCACACATATTTATTGAAGTCTGGACTTCCACAATAAGTTTTTCAAAACTAATTATATCTTGCAGTGACAGTAGGAATGACACCGAGTCACTGCAAATTAAAAATTTTTGATAAGGCTTGCTTATGGCATCTTTAACAGCAAGATTAATACAGAGTAACTCCGCTTGAAAAATAGAACTGTAATCACTAATGCGGTATACTTGATGACTGACTTCAAACCCATTCTGAAAGCATACGTATGCAAGACTTTTTCGTTAACTTTACTCCCATCTGTAAAGTAAATTAGATCATAGTCTTCTTCCCTAACGCTATAAAATGCAGCAAGTGGAGCAGGAGATCTTGTAGTTGGATGAGGTGGGGAAGAAAAGTTCGAATCACCAACAATATGGATAGAAAAAGAGTCTTGAGCACAACGATAAGCCTCATTTTGATGAAGTATCACAACTTCAGGAGGTGGAAGACCAGAGAGAATGAAGAGAGCATCATAATTGATTGTTCTGTATCTTTAAATAATCATCAAGAGCAGTTTTCTTTGTATTTTACCGATAATGTTTCGGTTTATTTTTTTCTCAAACTGTCTCCACAAATTCGCAATGCATAAAGAATAACGGGAACAATGCCTTGTTTATAGGTCAATTTTGAAACTTCGAATTTAATACCGTAACTGTTATTGCATATTCTATACACTGCATTTGTAAGAATGTTAATCTTAGCTAAAATGTAATTCATGTGTACCTTCCAGCTAAAAAAGCAGTCATAAACGTACAAAATGAGGATGAGAAGTGCTTCATGTGGGCAATACTCTCTGCACTACACCATGCGGAAAAAGGTACCCAAAGAGTCACTAAATATATACCTTATGAAAATGAGATGAATTTTGAAGGCATTGAATTTCCTGTAAAAATAGAAGACAGGGTACTCAGTAGGGGTTTGAAAAGATGAATACTGTATGAGTGAATATATATTCATACGAAACCAAAAATAAGGACATGTACCCCTTGATAATAACTCGAAATAAAGCAGAAAACATATCAATTTGCTCTACATAAAAAATGAAGATGGGAACAGCCATTACTGTTGGATAAAAGATTTGTCTAGATTAATAATCAGTCAATTATCTGATCATAATGAAAGAAGATACCCTTGTGAACGATGTCTGTTAATTTATCACTCTGAGGAAGATATTCAAACACATGAAAAGGATTGTAAGAAAAATCAAGACGTAAAAATAGTAATGCCTGAGAAAGATAAATATTTATAAATTAAAAAATTATCATAAATTATTGCGAACGCCTTTTGTTATATACGCAGATTTTGAAAGTATGACAACTAAAATAAACACCTGTTAACCAAAAGATGACAAATCGTACATGTAGAAATATCAAAAGCATAAACTTATGTGCTTCTGCCTCTATATCAAATATAAGCATAAGGACTATAAACCACCCCTCGTTTATAGAGGATTTGATGCCACTAAAGTATTTTATGATACATTAAAGACTGAAGCATTAACGATAAAGGAAATCTATAATAAGAAGCAACCAATCAAGATGACTGCTGAAGATGAGGAGCATTTCCAAAGAATTGATATATGTCATATTTGCGAGTTAAACATTAAAGATAAGCTCTCACCTTATTCAATCGGAGAAAATCAGGAACACGAAAAAGTTAGAGATCACGACCATTTATTCGATCCATCAATCTGTGAAGTCAAACTATAGAGGCGCAGCACATAATTCATGTAATTTAATGTACGAAAATCCATCCTTTATTCCAGTTTTCTTTCATAACCTGTCCGGCTATGATTCTCATTTATTTATAAAGGAACTGGAGAGTGATAATAATCATATCGATGTCATTCCAAACACTGAAGAAAAGTACATCTCATTTAGTAAAGAAGTCGGGGCAAAAATAGTGGAAGCAGGTGAGAGGAAAAAGGTCAAGTTACCAGGAATAAAATTGAGATTTGTTGATTAATTTTGGTTCATGCTTAGGAGCATCGATAGTTTAGCCGAGAGTGTGAAAGAATTCAGAGAAACAGCCAAATACTTCTCCAAGGATAAATTAGACCTCGTTACCAAAAAAGGTGTGTACCCGTATGATTATATGGACTCATGGGATAACTGTGATGAAACTCATTTACCCAACAAAAGTGAGATTTTCAATGAAATGACTGAGTCGGATATATCACCTGACGACAATGATCACGCTAAAACAGTATGGAAAAGGTTCAACATTAAAAATTTAGGCGAGTATTCTGATTTGTAGGTGAAGACCGATGTACTGATCTTAGCTGACATCATGGAAAATTTTAGGGATGTCTGTTTGAAGACCTATAAACTAGACCCTGCATGGTACTTCACTGCTCTTGTGCTATCGTTGGATAATATGCTAAAATCAACTGGAATCAAATTACAATTATTAAATGATTATGATATGATACTTATGATAGAAAAGGGAACTAGAGGGGGATTTCTCATTGTTGCAATAGGTACGGGAAAGTTAATAATAAATACATGAAAGACTATGACAAAAGTAAAAAATCTAATTATATAATGTACCTGGATGTTAATAATTTATACGGCTGGGTAATGAGCCAATTTCTACCATATGATTGCTTCACGTGGGGATATACTGATGTAGATGTAATCTCGGTCTCCGACGATTAAGATTTCAGCTATGTCCTAGAATGCGACTTGGAATATCCAGCATATTTACATGATCTCTATTCGGACCTCCCATTAGGAGCTGAGAACAGAGTTCTTGATGACTCAAAACAATCAAAATTACTGACAACCCTACAAAGTAAAGAATATTATGTGGTTCATTATAGGGTTTTGAAACAATTTTTACAGGTGGGAATTAAACTGAATAAAGTCCATAAAGTTTTACAATTTATACATGCAACTTGGCTGAAGAAATATACAGACTTAAACACTAAATTGAGAACCAAAGAAACCAATGACTTTGTAATAGATTTTTATAAATTGATAAATAACTCGGTGTTTGGGGAAACAATGGAGAACATAAGAAAAAGGCTTGATCTAAAACTGTGTTGTGATCCGGGGAAAGTTGAAAAGCTTATTGTGCTAAACCCAATTTAAAAGGAAGGGCCATTTTTGAAGAAAATTTAACCGCCATACTCATGCATAAAACCAAAGTAATCTTTGATAAACCCATATATGTTGGAATGAGTATCTTAGACCTATTCAAACATTTAATATATGATTTTCACTGTAATGTGATGAAGCCTAAATATGAAGGACATATTGCGTTATTATATATGGATACCGATAGTTATATTTATGATATAAAGACCGATTATTTTTATGAAGATATGAAAGAGATGGTTGATTATTTTGGCATCTCTGATTATCCAGAAAATAATAGATATGAAATGCTGCGAGTAAATAAAAAGGTTTTGGGGAAAATAAAAGATGAAAATGCATGGAAAACTTTGGAAGAATTAGTGGGGCTAAGATCCAAAATGTATGCTTGTAAAACTAAAGAAAGTTTAGTGAAGAAATCAAAAGGTGTGAAAAAGTGTGTTGTTAAAAAATTCGAGGATTATAAAAGTTATTTATTCTCACAACAGAAATTATACAGATCCATGAATCTCATCAGAAGCACAAAACATGAGATTCATTTCATACATGTGAATAAGATTGCCCTATCAGGGGAAGATAACAAGCAATATATATATATTTATAGCAACAAGATATATATTGCCAGATGGAATTAACAATTTAGCCCTTTGTCACTACACAATAACAAAGGAGGAATAAAGCGAAACATGTAATGATCCTTTCAGTGAACCATGTAGGGAAAACAGAAATATATATTTTTAAAGTTTTTGAACGATTAAAAGATAAAGACTTGGAATTTTTCTATTTTGTATTTATAAAACAGTTGTTTCCTTCAGCTCTCATAAAGGCTCTCAATTACTTTGTGAAACTTTTCTTCTAAACTTCCGAAGCATTCGATTAATACACCCCTTTCAGATGATGAAAGTATCATTGATTGAAGCTTCTGATATTCGGCTCGAAAACTATAAATTAATGAAATGCGTGTGCACACCATAATCAAATGGGTTTTCTTTTAATTCATTTCCATTTCGTTGTTTATATATTTGTTATCTTTAAATACTTTTAAAATATCTCTCTAGTATATATATTTGTTTCCTTTTATAGAGGTTTTGAAACCATTGTTTTATAAGCTTGCCATCTGAGGAAAAGGGGGTGCTCACCAAAGGGGATTGTCCCTTCCGTCTCAGCGACTTTTCGGAATCGCCATTTATAAAAATTGTTATATACATTACTTTTTTAAAGTGGGTAGAGTGGTGAGTACTAAACCATCTTTTTTATAAAATTGGTATGGGTGAAATAGAGTCATCACTTTTTTGAAGTGGGGTACAATTTTAATGGGGGTTTTAAGAGCCATTACTTTTAAAAGGGGGTGGAAAAATTGTGATGTTTTTTATACCATTTTTCTATAGCAGGTGGGTCTGATTTTTATGGAGGTTTGTGACTATTATTTTTTAAAAGTGGGTGAAATAATTATAGGTAAAGGGGGTATCAATTTTTATGGGGATGACTTATGGTCTAAACGTCACTGCGCCAGCTCTCTCATAAGCACACTACTTGTAATATATATGTATATATAAATATATATATATATTATATATTATATATATATATATACACACACACACACATATATATATATATGTATGTATATATATGTATGTATGTATGTATATATTATCTTTTGAAATACAGTTTATCTGAAATTTAAAATAGTTTTCCTAATAATTTCATATTAAAAGGAATAAGATGAACTGCAATGTCAAATTATTGGAATTAGCAAATATTAAGCTTATCACAATATGCTATTCATTTTATTACGGTAATTTTAAATTTCCAAAAAATATGACCAAAATAAAAGAATAATTTCATCTTCTTTCAAGAACTTTTCTACATATATTTAAACAACAAATTTTTCTACATCATAAAACATTCCAGTTTTTAAATTTGTTAATCAATGAACGGTTTATTAGATGTGTATGTAAATACTTCCTTGTAACTTTCGTACTTCAAAAAACAGCCCTTTTAAAATAGGAATTATCTTAAATTCTCTAGGGATATTTAGACTGGAACTTATAGCATAAAAATTTTTTGCAATACGCATACCAGGTGTTTGTATATTAAAATTCATTTATGAAATAATTTATAAATAAGGGTCTTAAATTTTATCAATGAAATCTATGGAAAGAACTGTTGATCAATGTAAAAATCTTCTCAAATTAAAGCAAAACCTTCAAATAAAATTTCATTAAATTATCATCAATTAAAAATCACACAATAAGTAATAAAACTGTATAAATAAAGTAACTGAATTTCAAAATATTAATAAAATTTAAAATAATAATATTTCAGGCAATTAGCACTTTAGACTGATATTTCTAAAATTCCAAATTATCATTACTCAGTAAAAATACAATGGTTTATTGCGTTAATTATGTCACAATACACCATTGTGAATTTCATTCAAAGTTCAGAAAATTACATGTAAAAAATGAAAAAGCATTAAATGTGTAACCGATAAAAGTTATAACTTTATAAGTTGATCAAAGTGAAATAGCTTGTTTATATGAGATTTTCCGCGCAAGTGGACATATTTTTACTCAACAAATGGAGTTGAACTATGTCTTAATAAATGCTACAAAATGCTTCAAACGAGCTGCTTTGATATTTCTTTTTTATAATCCACTTCAAGTGTTCTTAAGTCTGTCTCCGTATTTTTTCTGTAAAAGTTCTCTTGTGCTTCCATTATTTTCTACAGCTGATTCTACGAAATCCTGCAGATAACAATTGCCCTGTTGAGTGGAAAAGCTTAAAATTATACGGTAAATGACTGATTTCAAACCACTTCTCAGAGAAATTCCTTCAGGATTCATTTGAGATAAGCTTATATCCAATTGTTTTTAATACATAGAATAAAAACCGTTTATTGATTTATTTACAAATACCAAAAACTTAAGAGATATTGTAAATTGTTCTAACATAATTATATATATATATATATATATATATATATATATATATATATATATATATACATATATATATATATATATATATATATATATATATATATATATATATATATATATATATATATATATATATACATATATATATATATATATGTATATATATATATATATATATATATATATATATATATATATATATATATATATATATATATATATATATATATATCGAATCAAATTTTTTAATGTGTAGATAAATATCTAAATGAAACAACATTTTATCCCAAGATCAAGTGTAAAATTATGTTTTTATATGGTTAATATAGATATAATAATTTTTAAAATGAAATATTACACATGAAATATTTTCTAAATTTTAAAACTTTGATGCCCAGTCTGATATTTTGAAGAAATTCTCTTTATGCGAATTAGGTGTAACTCGGATGTTACAAAACTGTAAGTAACGTAATTAAGATATCAATGGGGTAAAAATCTGAATACATTCTTGATCAACTAAAGTGAATCCGAATAATACATCACTCAGCATTATCGAGAGATGGTGCAATATTAGGAAGATAAATATGGAATGCAAGTAATTACTCCCAAAAGAAAATGCCATATATATTTTTCAAATGGTTCTTATTCGACACATACTGTGATTAATTAAAAAATGCAGATGATTGGCTGCGTTATTCACCAATATTAACGCAGATGACTCCGAATGGTTGTTCTGAGATGGAATCTGTGACTATATTTTTTCCCCAGCTTCAGTGAATATGCAGAAAACTTTTCTAAGCATATAAATGTATAAATTTTTGTGCGGGGAAAAATTTTAAACTTATTTGGCTTTTAATATTATACAGAGTCCAATAAAGACAATAGGGTAAATCAGAAAAATACTACAATTCTTTCAAACAACGGGTTTCGAACCACTCATAAGTCCGTATATATGTGTCATATTTGAAATTACGGTTACTATACATATTCTGAAAAATAATTATTTTTAGTAACATTTGCGAAACTTTATTCAAAACGGCATTAGAAATGAAGAGGATTTTAGAATTCTTTACATTTCTTTCAACAGTTATCATAACCGTTAATTATAATCATTCAACAATATTTGAAAACCAAATCCTTTTGTCATTTTAAAAACCCGATGATATTTTCTTAAAGTTTTCATTTTTTCAAAGCGATTTCTTTAGTATTTTAAGATCCTTGGGGAATTTGAATGGGAGCCTAAATTTATCAGATCTATTCAGCTATAAATTCCAGTACATGTCACTCAATGACTTTGTCAACAATATTAACATGAGATGCTATGCGTTCTTTTGAATTCTGAAATTTTATGGATAAGATACTTTAACATTGTGCAATGGCCGAAGCTAATGGCCGAAGACTTTTAAATGTGAAGCTTTTAAACATGCACCTTTTATTATTGTCTTTAAGGAGGTAAATTCACAAATAGTGGTCCATACTTAAATGTCGCAATGGAGAAAACCCAAAATATTTCCTAGCACCCATCCTGACAGATATGTATGTAGACAGATTAAACGTGACATCATTCCATCGTTTTTCAACAGGAACTGGTATCGAACTCGAGATGCTCTACTCCGAAGTATACAGACATATTGAGCTCATATTGAAGACGTATCTCTACAATCGATGTTTCCATTTGCCATTTAGAAGAAGGAATTTATATTCACCTCAGCTGATGTACTTAAGAGACACCAAGAATACTTTGGAAACTTGAGTTCTCCGATTGGGTTAGCTAGTCTGTCATCAAATATGAGGATCCACGAATATATAGTGTAGAATATGAAATGGACAATATAATAAAATCTTTATTTTATAATGAAATTTTAATAAAATACCAGATTTTTGCTTATAATTAGTACGGAGCATATTTTGTAATGTTTTGGACTGTTTATTGTTGCTAAAATTTCATCTCTGATTCAAGCACGTTTTTTCTACTTCTTATTGATCACCTGTGTAAAACACTTCCTAACATTTAATTCTTCTATTCTAGACAGATATTAAGAATAAAAAGTTATGCTTGCATATTTAATTCTAAATAATGTAGATATATCCCCGTGTTTGGGAGTGTAAAATATTAAATGTTAGGTTGTAAATGTATATACATTTATTTTTTTCATAAATTTAGATAGCATTGATTTTTACTACTTTTTATACTTCTATTGAATTCCCACCAGCGTACGTATGTATACACCAGATAAAGACTTTAATAAAATTTTGTTATTTCTTTATTGCATGCTTCAGTGAATATGCGCATTTAACATTTAATATTTAAACTTAAATAACATAAAAATAGAAGTGTTCAAATGCACTTATTTCATATTTTAACTTACTTGTTTCATTCTAACACATTAACTTTCTTATAATTTTTGGCTCTTGCAGATAAAAGTAGTTTATTATCCAATTAATTTCTGAAGTAATTGAATGTTGTCTGCGTCATGCCATTAGGGATGCATTGCCGGCATATGTATGGTATTAGTGTGAAAATGTATTAAAGATAACCTTTAAAATACATTAGTTTCCCTAAAAATTGCAAATAAAGTTATTTATTTGAATTTTGTTTTGAAAACAAAATGAGCCTGAAAAAGTTTGAAGGGTCAGGAAATACTTGAACTAATTAAATATGTATAAAAAACTGATTTAGATTTTTAATATCTAGGAAACATTTTATAAAGCTTCAAATTTTTTTTATATGAGTCAAATTCATTAAAGAAATTAAAATCTCATACATCATTAATAGGCCACTATGCAGACACGTTACACACAAATTTTTATTAATGATTTTTTTACATTGTTACATTGTAAACACAAATAATAAATTCAAATAATATATTAAGATTTTTGTCAATCATAAAAAATATAAACACTTTATAATTTAATTAATTATTTAAATTTTTAGTCAAGAACTAAATAAAGCTCTTGAAAAAAGTTTGAATTATTAGTTAAATTGTTAATGAGATATAGAAAATAAATGACTATTATAATTACTATATAAAGGGTTGCATAAAGTGAAACTATATAATCGTATTCTCAAATTAAATTAATTGAATGAAAACTCAATTATAAGGCACATGCATAAGGACATATTAATGCCCTTACTTTTTACAAATATTAATGAACAAGTTATGTCACATAAGAATTGTTACCGCCTAATTATAATTTTTAAAAAATATATTGACAAAATACTTGTTGCTTTGAAAGTAAAAAAATGCAGTAAAATTACTTTCTGCATAAAATACTAGAGGCATCAAATTCATTTATGCATTTGTAACTGTTCAAAAGTGCTTATAAATAACAGGCCAATTTATTGATAAAACGTTTCAAATGTATTGCTTAAAACTTGACGTATTTAAAAAACTCCAATTCTATTAAGATCAGATAGCTGTATTTCTTTTCTTAAAAATATAAAAAAGCATCATAAAACATTTAAAAATTGGTAGTAAAATAGTAGCAATAATGCCATTATTCATGATATTTTATGAATTTGTATAAATATGTAAATTTATCAGAAACCTCGAGTATATAACTAACCAAGTTAATGTCTAATGAGAAAAAAGAAAATGATTATTAACTTACCGAAAGAAAAAAAGCTTACTTATACCGAAAAAGTGTTTTACTGTAAAGATATCCAATACACATTTGCTTAAAAATATGGTGATATAAACGATATATCAAAAATAAATGCATTTTAAGTTTTTATTTAATTCATAATAAATCCTTTGGTCGAAGAATCGAAATTACAATTAATGATATATGAAATTTATTACAAAATATACTTTTAATATATCTGCAACTAAATAACATACATTCACTTTGCTCTTTCTAATTATTTTATTTTTATTAAAAATAATTTTATTAGAACACAAATGCATAAGTTTAATACTGAAAAGCCACCATTTATTTCTTTTTAGTTCTTCTTTTAAATCAAAAGAATATGCTATTCCAATCATTGGGTGTTGAAATAAACCAGAAATTGTGAACGTAATTATTATGGACCAGTATATGTTCTTCCCTTTTAAAATAGGCATATGATTAAACTTATTACTTTTTTGCTCAAAAATGTTTTGTATAGATTTTGTATGTGAACGTAATTATTATGGACCAGTATATGTTCTTCCCTTTTAAAATAGGCATATGATTAAACTTATTACTTTTTTGCTCAAAAATGTTTTGTATAGATTCAATTAAACTTGATAACTTTATAATAGGATTTCCTTCTTTGACTTGACCAATCGCTGTGTAATCATCGTTCGGATAGTGAAAGTGGGAAAAGAGTGCACTATTTTACTAGTAGGGCTTATTTTACTGCCATCTAAGAAAAGAATCCATCGTTCTTCTGTTAGCTTCGGGGAATACTTGATTTCCAAATGTTTGCGGTAGATTTCCTGGAAAGGAAAATAGACAAATTGAATAGTTTTTTTCTTCTTAAATTCGTTTCATGTATTTCATTTTCATTACCTCATTTTCCTTGAACTTACTTTCCTGTAGGAAATAATAAAATGAATTCATAAAAGTAATATTTTGAATACAAACTGTAAAAAAGAGTGGAATACTAATAAATAATTGTTTTCTTTTTAGCTAAAAATATCTCTTTAACTTTGAAAAAATATCACTCAACTTAAATTAAGAGAAATTAATTAAAAGTATTTGTTACTTGCATCAAATTATTTTCCTGCTAATTATACTCAGTTTCACAAAATTGACTTTAAAGAGTAATTGTAATATATATATTTTTAAATAAAATTAAAAATAAACATATGAAACAAATTTGATGAGGAACTGAGAGGAAAATAAGGAAATACAAAATCTATATGTCAGGGTTTATAAAATAAATCTAAGACAAAAGGTGACAGTAAGTTCCTATCACGAAATATAATTATTTCTTATGTGTTCTCATATAGTTACAAGTTTCTTAAACGTGTAAAAATTTTAAAAGGACCTTAAAATTCATGTGAAGTTCAAATTATTGATACTTACGCTTGTTACTGCCAAGTAAATTTTGTATCATGTGGCTTATAAGGTAATGTTTAACCTAGCTGTGTGAATTCATTATACCATACGGGTAATTTTAAAATGAATTCGTGCAATAATTTGAATAAAATGTCCATGAGCAACTTGGTATAACGCGAATTTAGTTGGGTACTAAATAACTTAAAAATAATATTAAATTAGAACCATAGGTTAATGTTTCAATCTGCGGCAAAAGTAATGAAAAACATTTCGTATATGTCATGTCTATAAAATATTTTTCTAAAATAAATTTTGTTGAGCTGCATGAAACAGTCAAATCTCAATTATTTCAATGATATTGATAATTCTTTTAAACTAAATTCCTTCAAGTAAACTACAGTGAAACTAAAACAATTTTTTTATTCATCAATTTTTTTGTACTGGCAATAAGATTAGCTGAGACTAGTGAATAGCACTAATTTCAAATGATTTGCTTATAAATTATTTAATACGAAATGCTTGAGTAAAAATCTATCATAAACTTTTTTAAATTACACATCTCTTTCCATCAACTATCAGATATTGAATAGAATAGGCACTGGCTTATACTGAAGTTTTCGTTATTGAAATTTCTTTTGCTTTTGTGCTACTTCTAATCTTTCGGTGCAACTTCGCAATTTTTTCAGTTATTTTGAAGATGTTTTCTTTGAGAATCTATTTTTTCTGGACATCTGCAACCAATCTAGTACGTGAAGATCGTTATATAGGTGCCTTTACTGTTGATAATAAAATTTAAAGCTTGTTAATTTAAACTCTCGTATTTACACCGAGTTTAGTTGATAGTTTTGTAAGCTATTAAATTTTATCGTTATCTTAAATGGGTTCATGTCCCATAGAAGTAGAATCTATCATTTGTGTTTTTAATGTAGAAATGCAGCAAACAATGAATGGTTAATAGAGGCTGGTTAAAATTATAATAATAACCACAGTTTCCTTTACTATACAGAAGTGAACAAAAGATAACAGATTATATATATATATATATATACATTTGTCTATATATCTGCATATATGTGGCAGCACACTATGAGAAATATCGCAAAATTATTTAAGAGACTGGAGAAAATATAACTTAAATTTTAATTTTATAATAATTATTACTGTTTTAAATTGAAATTTTAATTGCTTTAATAATCTGTAGTATATTTAATTACATTGTTAATTTTATACTTTTGTTTTTATCACACACACTATGCAAATGATACTAAATTCTAGTGATGGAATTTTTTCTGTGGTAACATTGAGTAATTTTTTTTGGTGTACAACTAAACTTTTTGGAGTAACTTTTTTGGTGTACTTTTTTTGGTGATTTCGGTGAATTATTTTTAATTAAAAAAATTCGCAAATGTGTTATTATTGCAAAAGTGAACTTTGAATTTCAAACTCTGAAAAGGTTTATTAGAAATTTATGATGTTACTGGTTTAAGATTTTTTGTAAAAAAGTGGAATAATAATAATAAATCTTACCATTTATTATTTTTGTAATGTTTCCACTATTATAATATTTCTGATAAAATATACCTTTCGTTTCTCCTTGAAGCTTGATACACTCCTCCTAAGTCCCATCGACATATATCGCAGAATTATCTAAGAAAAATGGATTCTAAATTTAAAAATTTTATTTGATCTAAATAGATTTTATAATAAACGGTTCATATGACCATCGAGAAAGAAATTTTCATGTCAGAACCGGAATTCGCACACGGGACCAATAGTTTAGAAATCAGTAATGCTAACCACTCAGGCATCAGTGGGCTATTGATGAGAATATTTCTAATTGTGTAATATTTAAAATGCTTTGATTTTATAAGTATTTAATGGAGGATTGATATTTTAATATAAGCAACATACACATTTTCTTTTTTATAGATCATTAAATTTCACCTATCGTTACTTTAATCAAATAATAATAAGAAAGAGTATAAATTGTACTTATTGATTTAAACATGTAAACATGCTAAAATATATATTTCGTTCTTAATTAAAAGTATAATTCATTTCGTAGGAAATCAGTTTAACTTTTGATTTAATTCTTTCTTGATCCTATGAATATATTTATAAATTACATTTTATAACTGAATAAAACTGAAAAGAGAGCAAAACTTTGCTCTACTCAAAGAGGATACCAATGATTATAATTTTTACATATAATTGAATTATAGATAAGCACTTAATGACCAGATTATAAATCAAATCAAAGTAATTAAGTTAGTAAATTCAAAGTAATATCATATTGGTGTAAAAAATTAGGAAAAAACGAATGCATCTGATCAAATGCCCTTTGAATTACACAATTTTTTATTACTTAATTTGTTAAAGGTTAGGAATCTAGTTGCTTTAGTTTATGAAAAAACGGCCCAACCGAAATTATTCAGAGGGAAATATTAAAATAAACATTTTTGGCAAATTTATCACTGACGAAGGTTACTGCTTACACACCTTTGTGCACATTACGCAAAAATAATATTGTTATGATAAATATTTTTAAAATAGAAGTCTGATAAATGATGAAAAGGAAATCTATAGCCCTTATTACAAATGATAAAACTAACTGCTGAAAAAATGTATATTAATATAAGTATTTTATACTCTTATAATTTCTTTTAGTTCCAAATTAGGAAAAACAAATTTGGTTTCATATTATTATTCTTTCTTATATTAGGATCACTAATATATATATATATATATATATATAATATATATATATATATATATATATAATTCGAATTAAAAAAACACATAAAGAAGGATAGTTTTTTATGTATATAAAATATAAAGAAAAATATTATTTCTATTCCCTTAAAATATTTTCATTCATTTGTTTTCTCTTTAATAAATAATAATTAAATTACTAATATGACACATATAACTTTCTTTGAATTTCAGATATTAAAATGTAATATTCTATTAATTCAAATAAAAACCTGTAAATTCAATGTTTTAATGTAAAATATCATGTATACAATTTTTTTCATTAGTACATATCTCGAAAGGGAGGTTTCAAAGAAAAAACTTTATGTTTTAGCTGTTATTCAAGTTGAAGCATAAAGTAACAAGAAAATTAATTTTTTTCTATTATATCCCAATTGATAAGAATGTATCTAAGTTATTCGTTTTATGGCGCTGAATTCCTTCCAATTAGAAATCAGATAACGAATTAATGAGGTGATAATGATATGTATATATATTTATATTTATGTATATATATACATATATATATATACATATATATATATATATATATATATATATATAGATAGATATATATATATAGATATATCTATATATATATATATATATATATATATATATATATATATATATATATATATATATATATATTATGTTTGTATGTATAAAGTTCTTTACGTTAGATTTATTAATTTACTATAATTCCATTCTTATTCATGGTTTTATTATATTATTATAGTTCATACACATGAATATTTCAAAATGAATTCATAATATGCATCTAATACGAGGGTCACTCTGAAATTTTTGAGATACAACTAGATTTTTAAAGTTATACTTGCAAAATTTTAGGTGTGTTCAAAGTGGTCTCCTCCAGCATCAATGCACATTTGTAGACGAATTTTCTACAGAATAAATGCCTCAAGCCATTCATTTCTTGGAGTAGATGAGAAAAATGGATTTATAGCTACATCAATCTCTTCTTCTGAATGAAAACGACATTCACGTCAGTTCTTTTTTAGATTAAAGAATAACCAAAACTCGAACATAGCTAGATCAGGTGAATACGGCGGATGTTCGATCACTTTAATTTGTTTTTTTGTTTAAAAAACTCAACTGTTAATCTGGCTGTATGTGAAGATGCATTGTCATCGTGAAGCATTAGTCACTTAACATTCAGTTCTTGTAGAATTTCTGGAAGACATTTAGTGGTATACCAGTTTGCTATTACTGTCTTCTGTCCTTCCAACTTGATGGCTTTGACCAATCCCGTACTTCTGAAGAAAACGGCATACATCACTTTTTTCAGTGCGCGTTGTTTTTTCACCATTGTCAGCGTGGGATCATCTTCAAAGGCTTATACTTTGATTTCTTGATGTGTTGGAACGTCAAAAAACGGTATGTACGATTCATCACCTGTTTCAATTTTGGATATGATGCGGTGTCCACCATCATTTAGCAATTTAAGAGTTTCTTTACTGATTCTGACACTCTCCTCTTTTTGATGCTCAGTTAGACTTTGGGGAACCCAACGGCAAATTACTTTTTTCATATGTAATTCTCCATGAATGATTTTTTGTATGGCTGAGGATCTAATGTTAAGTTCCTTCTGTATCCTTTGACAGGTAAAGCGATTACCATCCATTAACATTTTTCGTATGGCAGACACATTATCCGGGATTACTGCCGACGGCGGCTTTCCTGTGTGTTCTTCATCCTGAAGAAAATTGCGACCTCTTCTAAATTCTCTAAACCATCTGAATACAGTAGCACGAGATGGAGATTCATCACCAAATGCTAATTGCAACCGTAGAACGCATCCTTCTTGATTTAATCCTGCTTTAAAATCGTAGAAAATCATAGCACAAAAATGCTCTTGCGTCAACTCCATTTTCTCTTCTGTTTAAAATTTATTCTAAGCTAAGCAAGTTGAAGTAAGTTAGTAAAAAATCGTCTCATGTGTTAAAATACTTTGTATTTTAATATTAAACCGTTATTTTGGAAATTCTCGCCTGCGCGTATCACAAAAATTTCAGAGTAATCCTCTTATTAAAGTAAATTGTAATGATTGCAATGTTCTTTTATTAGACAAAAATGCCTTACAATTTTATATAAAATCAATATTTATTATAAATTCATTAAAGTTTGCTATTGTATAATGATTAAAAATATTACTTGGTTTCTGTTTAATTTAATTATTTTTTAAAAATATTTTTTTTATTAAACTAGAAAACTATCATTATAGTTACCAGAAAAATAAAGAAATAGAAATAGATATTACAGTCGGTGTTAAAATAAAAACTGTAAAACTTAAATATATAAAAATGAGAAAGTAATGCAAAGAAATGTTGAAATACTAAATGAATGTTTCTTTCTTTTCTAGACAACTAAAAAAATTTTAAAATAAAAAGACTAATATATATAATTTGTTGTCTTGTTGTCCCACTCATTTCTGTTGTTTGTCTTGTTTAACCCCTTATTTCCACTACTTGGTTGGTGTTGTTCCTCTAGGTGTGGGACCTATGCCTTAATACTTCTCTTGGATTGTTTCTATTTGCTGCATTAAAGATGTAATAGATAGGTACCTTATATCTCAGTTATCCATATACATGGGAAATTGCTATAAAACCTTTTGTTTATCTGGAAAAAGTAAATGAAAATATCTGTAATACAGAGGTTACGCATGGTAGTTTCTTTTCTAAAGTATTATGCTGTCTTAAAGGTAGTCATGAGAATTTTACTCTGAATTACTTTGAGCTTCTTGTTCATATTGATGGCAATTTCAAAAAAGTATCTGACATTTATTTTTTGTTAAAGCCTGTGATTTTATTCGTTAATTATTCCTTGTATAAACAGCAGGATAATCCACATTTTATGATGCAGGCATTGTACTATCGTTTCTTGATTCTGAAAATGCTCAGCAGTTACTCTCGGAAAGTTTCCTAGATCCCACAACATTGGAAAACATCTGAGCATTGATTACTGAGCTGCACTTTCGTCACTGCAAGATGGCTAATAGCGGGTTGGTCGTAAGACAGCCATCTTCAGAGTGAAAATGCCTCAGGTTTTACCGCATTCTTTGTTCAACATTGGAAGGTGGATGTTTTGCTTCTGTCTTTTCTATTGTGACTGTCGGGATGGATGTTTGAGAGTTTTCTGCGTTTTTTTTATTGGAACAGATGAATATAACCCATAGTCTATGAAAAGTCGTCTTTGAAGGCAATTCACGCAGAGGATATTTATTTACAAGCCCCAGATAGTAAGGCTGTTCATTAAGCGGTATCAAAATACGTTAGTTATTAAGATTGATGACTATTTGAAGCTGCTGAATAATTGAAGTGGCTTCTATGTTGACAGCATTTATGGGCAGCTGTACCGTGATTTTCGAGAATAAGAAGGCCTGCTCACTGGGATCATGAGTCATCACAAGAAGGGAGAGAACAATGTTTTGGAAATACAGAAGTTTTACTTATTTACAAGGCACTCATTTACTGTGGATTTAGAAGATTTTCTAATGATTTCATTATTGTTAAACATTTAAAATTTTCTAATTCTCAAATGTTTTGATCTTTTTCCTATTCCTTTTAATAGGCAAAGTTTATTCTTTTTCTTAATTAAAATACTATGTTTAAATGGCAAAATTATTTCATAAAAATGCAAATTTCAATTGTAGTTTTAAAGATTTTTACTGCGTGTAAAAACGTTTAATAATTTTATTATTTAAATATATGTAATTAAAAAAGGGTAATATTACAAATACTTTTTACATTATAATCTCATTTTTATATACAATGATTATTACTCTTTAAATATTAAATATATTTCCAATACTTATTTGATACAAAAAGTGTTCCCTTTATACAGCTTTTTTTTCTATTGTGAAAAAAAAACTTCTATTTTTCCAATCTGAAACACTAAATTCATCATTTCTAAAGAATAATTTTAAAGGAAAATAAAACGAATTTTTTATGCAATTTTTTCACAAAACAATTTTTTTGAAAATAATTATATATAAAATATGGAAGGAACACACACAAATTTTCACAGAAATATTTTTGTTTTGTAAACAATTTATGCATAAAATGTGAAAAACATTTACTACACATAAAATACATCAAATTTTAATAAAAAATCAGTAAGTGATACATGAAAAAGAAAACTTTATGAAATTATAAAGAATTTTGTAAACAGTAATAAAAGAAAACAACTATGATTTTAAAGTACAAAAACAGCAAAGTTAAAAAATTTAAAAAACATTTGCATGGGAGTTAAAATTATAAAAAATGTATATAAGCACTTTTTTTTAATACCAAATTATTTTACTTTAGATGATATGTAAATTGTCACAGCAATATTTTCCCCAATAAATTTACCTAGTACAATAATCATATTACAAAACACATAAGAATTAAAAAAAATTAAAAAATAACTTAAATAATAATTTAAAAAATAAAATAAATAAAATTTAGATTTTCTAAATTATATGCACTTTTTAAAATTAAATATCACTTAAACACATAGAAAGTAAAATCTGTAATGCACATGAAATAAAAAGAGTATTGTTATTTACAATGCACAGTTTGAGAAAGATATTTTAATTTTATTTTTTTTAAGGAGTTGGAATCTAAATTGTTGGAATTTAGTGTTTTTAATTTCCTTTTACTTTCAGGCTTGTTAGATTCTGTTTAGTTTATTTTTGATTTTTCTTGATAAACATCATTTTTAATTTTAAAATAATTATTAAGAATTAATTGATGACCTCATAATTTTAATAATTATTCCTTCAAACGGATTGCCATAGTTGCAAACTGAGAAATCCCACATGTCTTTAGAAACTGGAAGGTTTTTTACAACATTAATTATTGAGTTACATTGACTTAAAACTTTTAAAAATTCATACTCATAATCTTCAGAAATTAATGTTGATGTTACAATGTAAATATGAAGTACAATATTGGTTATAAATTCTGATGGTTAAAGTAAACCATCTCTATCACATTTTTTTTTATAAAACTACAATCTAAATCTACATCAACACTCATTGTTTTTTCAATTATTATTTTTTTACGACACTCTACACATTTAATGTTCTTATGAATGATATGAGAACAATATCCAGCAAAATATGTTATGAGAGGTAGTGAGTCTGTTATTTCATCTACATCAGAATCTCTAACTTCTGAAATATTTCATTAGAATCCTGTTATAACATTTCCCTTTCATCAGAAACAGGATTTTCAAGCACATTTATATCAAAACTGCGAGGAAATACTGCCTAACATGAAAACGTGAGCACTTGTTGCCAAATTTGTATTATCAGAAGAGTTTCCAACAATGATTCCACCTTAATAATCCAAATTAGGTTTTATGTATATTTCGTCCAGCCTTAAAAAAACAATATAGTCTTTACTACTTAGTTTAGAAAATATCTGTTTTGCATATAAAAGGAAATATTTATCTTGTTCAAATATTGGAGTTGTTTCTATCATTTAACTTACTTTTCTAATAATCCAGCAATATCAAATTATTTGAATTTCTGATAAATTTATAAGCTCGGAGAGCTATATGAAATAAAAGAGAAATGAAAATTAACATGATGGAAGAATAATAATATTTTACAGGTGCTATTTTTAAAAGATTAAGCTGTTCAATAAAAAATTCCAGTTAAGGCTAGTAAGGTGAATGGAGCCAAGTCAGACTTCAACCACTGGTGCTTCTGATCTTTGATCAACAGAATCTGTACCCTTTCCCCTTTACCATGAGTTTGTCTCCTTCGCGAGGCTAGTCCTCAGCACCAACTTGATTGCCTGGATTTCACTATGGAAGAGTTTCTCGAGAGACCTCTCCTTTTCCTCGATATTTTGAAGGTTTACGGCCTCATGGATCTGATATATTGGAGCTATATCAGATGGGATTAGTTACAACAACAACATAAAAAATTCAATTAAAAATTTACATTTATCTTCAAGATTTATGCAGTTTTGTAAAATTTGTACATCTATATCCAAATTATCAATTAAACTATTATTGCTTACAGATTTTAATTCAAAATGATTTAAAATATTATGTATTTCATTAAAATTATTTACTTTTAGCGGTAACTTTGCTTCTTTGTACTTTAAAATATTTTGTGATTTATAAGAAATAGTGAGATTTAATTTATCATCAACCACTATAATATAAGTAATACTAGGAACAGTATTATTTAAATCAATATTTAAAAACACAGTGTTGTTTTCTTTTTCAATTTTAATCCAGTAAGCACGTATTTCACTCATATTCAAGAAATTTTTAATTTAAAAAATATTGCTAAATCCGAATTGTTTATTGTAACTTTCTTTGCTTGAAATACTGTTTGACTCGGATCTGCGAATGTGCTCCTCCTCCAACAACCGTTTTCTTTCATCAAGATCACTACGCACAATTTTAGTGGGGGCAGACAGATATGAAGAGCAGTTGGGAAATATTGACGATACTGCGCCTTCCTTCAATCTTGGTTTCTTTAATGTTGCAATTAAGTTTTTGCCACTTTTTTCTTCATATAATGAAGTGGTGAATTGAATATCTCCTTCAGCAAGATGTCTTGCTCAAACCTGGAATACAAAATGCATCAAAATGAGTTTGAACCAAATACCTATAAATATATTTCTATGTATCTAAACATATAGAAGACACTTTAGCATATTATTACTTAGTCAATAATTTATGAATTAATAACATTAAATTTTATAACTGTTCGTACATAGTACTATAACCAATACTAGTAGGTATAAATAATCAATAACAACACTACAATAATAGCTTATATATCTCTTATTAAGAAATGTTAATAGAAATATTTCTGAGTTATATAGAAAAGAGGAATAATAACTTACCTTTGTATTTTTAGTTACAATGAGATTCTTTCTAGGGATAGCCTTTATCCATTTTTGTTTCAGACATTCATCCTTTGGAAATCCAAATACATGGACTTTATTTGCTTCATTGTAGTTTTTATTGCATTTTGAAACACAACAAGAGTTTGGCATCTGAAAAAATATTAGGAAAATATTAATATAAACTAAAAAATATATGAAAGAAAAATACTTGTTTTCCTAGAAATTATCTTAAAATATAAAGTTAAGTTTTATTTTAATTCAACTAAATTATAGCATCCTTTTTCAACACTTTCTTTGAATTATGAAGTAATTGCAGTAAATTCTAAAATAATTTTTCATTACAGAAGATTATTTATAGCCTTCTATAAATTTCAACATTTACATTAAATTTAACAAAAAACTATTTCTTAAGATTATTATTGGACACTCATTCATAAATTTACATTTGCACCTGGTAATTTCTGAAACTTCATAATTGAAGACATTATAATTATGTTTATATTTATAAGCAAAAATAAAGCTTCTCCTCAAATGATTCCAAAGTCAATTGCATTATTAAAATTTATTATTAAAGAGTATCAATTGTGTTATTAAATATTCCCTTCTAAATGAATTTTAAATAACCAATAACTTGTAAGATACCTCTTCAAACAATGTTCTACTCACAAATTCAAATTTAGGAATGAATAATTTAATATTCAGTTTTAATTTTAACTTTGTTTAGTTCCTATAACTATGAAATAATTCAACACATAAAAACATTATATATATAATTTAAAATATATTCTTACAATAAACTACACTAGTTTTGTGATAATATTTGATTAGCTAATCATCTTTCCTAACATTTTTTATAGTAAAATCTTTTCCATTATTGCTAAGCTAATTACTATTTAATTAATGAAAAGACTTGATGCATTATACAGTACAATAACTATACACAAATTAAGAGATGAATATTTTTGTTTCAAAATACATAAATGTGTTCAATACAAGTAGTTTTTTTTTCAAACTATCTTTATCTTAATATTACTTTCTTAACATGAAAAAATAATTCATTAAATAAAATCTTTAGCGCATTTATGACCTTAATAATGTCGAAACTAAATATCCGGTAAATTAGTATTGAATGTATACTAAGTACAATAATCTACTTTTTGACAAAATGTATGCAAGTCTTAGTAATTATGATAATTAGTACAAGTTTTAAATATATACTAATTTTTAAAAAGATAAAGTATAAATTATAAACATTTTCCCATTCATCTTCAATGAAATTGTTTGTTTGTGGTTATTACATCAATGTACTTTCTTGCATGCAAATTTTATTACTCAAACGTTTATTAATAATCCACGTCCAACTACTTGTTAACACTCACTAGTCACTCTGAGCGTCTCCCCTAATATGATGACTTATGCAACCGATTTTCTTCAGTAAGCAGGCCTGTAGTCTCGAAGGTCACGACTGTACTCGTACATACCATCCAATCTTTGTATGCAGTATAAGTGCTGTTTTTGTTGCCAATGATGATAAATAAGAATACTAACACCTCATAATCGTTGTTTTCATACTGGGGAAAACAATTCATTAAATTTTCAAAAAATTTAATGCATTGTTTTTTCCCCAGTATATTATATTTATCTGATAAATCTCATTTTATCATTTTTATTTTTTTCTGGCCCCAGTCGGTAATATACATATAAATATTTTTTTTAAAATATGGTTGTAGTTAAAAAAAGAAAAAGAAAAAAAACTATGAAATAATTCTTTTTTGAGAAAAATATAAAAAATACTAATTTGTTGTTGTCAAATTACTTTCATTCGTGTACTATTAAACCAATTTCTTTTTTTTTTTAAATCTTTGATTGTACTTTTAAGTTTAAACCTACACTATCTTTTAAAATAAATATCACAATTATGATGGTTTAATCAAAGAACTATATATATAGAAAAATTTAATTAAATCTTATAACGATTATTTTACAATAAAGAATATTTCAAGAAAAATATATTAAATTTATAGATAATATGAAATAGTTTTTTGATTTTGCAGTTCGATATTGTATTTAAAAAATAAGAACATTAACAAAAAAACATACAAAATATTTGAATAAAAGCTGACTTTCATAGACATTTCCATATTAGAATGTAAGACAATACATTTCGTAACAAAATTTGAAATGTTTGAAATTTTGACTCAAATTACATTAGAAGAATATAATTAATTTTAGAAAAAGAGGGGTTTTTATTTTATTTTATGTATGAAAATTTCCTTTATTTAACAAAACTTTATTATAAAATGTTTTTTTCATTAATTAAAACTGTCTCATATTTTCACATTTTGCAATCGATTTATTATTTATCCGACTCTCCATATATATTGTGAGTAAATGTATTTTATTATTAGCAATTCTATAAAAAATGAAACATTTATCTTACAGCCATAGGGATTTTATTAATATAAAAAAATCATTTTATCAGGTTTTCATTATTTGAAACATTGGTAGTTGACAAAAAATAACTGACGCTTGTCTTAATATTTAAATTTTACGTGTTTTAAATAGGATATTATTTTTTTCTGCAATTAATCTTCTGGGAAAAATTATTGTATATTTAAAACACACATAATGTTTGTTAAAATTCTATTATGTAATAAATCAGTAAAAATAATGTAAACAACTGAAATAATGTTTTAAATTAAATATATCTAAATGTAAATTTAGTAATATTATATTTGTTATGTTTGTTTTTTTAATAAAATTATTTGTGAAAAATTAAATTTCCTTGAATATGGAAGATTCAATTTTATAAAAGAGTTCTTTATAAAAACTGTGATTTAAGAGATCTTACAAGGTAAACAAGAAAGTTCTTGCCATTGTTAATAATCCAAAAGAACATGACATACAGAAAGTGTAGCCTATTGTTTATTCCATCAGCACGATCGGCATCCAGCAACTTCTGCCAACTAATTTCCAGTTGCGCAATCCTCTTCCGGCAAAACTTGGAGATTTTGGATGTAAAGAAACCTGGCTTGCCTGGCTTAGGTCTGCTTTATTGGTGAAGGAGTTTTCACGAAAATGGTTGTCCAGGGAATGAAAGAAGTGGTAATCTGAAGTTGCAAGTTCAGGTGAGTAAGGAAGATGGCACACAGTTTCCCAGCCAAGTCGGTGTATGATATTCCTGGTCACCTGCGTGATATGCGGGCTCGCGTTAGCAGCCATGAACAGCACAACCTTGCCATTAACCAATGTTGCTCCTTCTGTTACAATGCCTGTTGCAAACGTTTTAATTGCTGTGAGTACGGGTTCACTGAGACCATTTGGCCCGTTGGTATCTCCTCATAGGGAAACACTTGACGACTAGTCCACCAGACACCAGCTTCATTACAGAGGAACAACACCCAATCTGAATTTGCAAAACGAATGCTTTGCCGTGCGTTCGCTCACAGCAGGATTCCCAAACGCTTTATATATTCGTGAACTTCATGCAGCAGCTGACAGGCTCACTTTGAAGTCGTAAAGCAATCAGTACCGAATGCAATTCTTCGAATTTTTCTTCACTACTGTACGAATTAAGATTGAGGAATGTGCGCAGTGGACCTGTTTCGTTAGACTGATATTCCTACCCTTGACTGATCGATGTCTCAATCATATCATACACAAATTTGCATACTTTATCTCACTTCATTCAATGGCAACGCAAAAACGGCAAGAACTTTCTTGCTTACCTTATAACACATTCCATTCCATATTAAAACAGCAAAATTTAAGTGACAATTTATAACGAAATTGTTTATTAAAAAATGTGATTATATATATATATATATATATATATATGTATGTATGTATGTATATATATATATATATATATATATATATATATATATATATATATATATATATATATGTATATATATATATATATATATATATATATATATATATATATATATATATATATATATATATATATATATATATATATATATATATATATATATATATATGTATGTATGTATGTATATATATATTACTTTCATTTAAAATTAATTTCGTACATCAATTCGACTATTTAATATTTATGAATAATTCAGAACAACTTTATTGATTTGTAATAATATTTCCACCAATTTTTATAAATGATAAAATAGCTCTAAGGAATTATCATGATTATATACAAAATTTGTTATTATTTATAATTTGACGCATTGCATCTTTCATGCATTACAATAATATTAACAAGTTTATTTATTGCTTTATATTTGATAAACGGAATTATTGGTTTAAAACAATGCTCTCATTTTCAGCTTTATGTTGAGAATAATTGTCGCGCTTCTATAGGATTTATTTCTGCTAAATTCAATACCATTACAAAGTGAAAAATTGAAATTAAATATTATCATTTCAAATCCTACTCGCGCGACTGCATATGAAATGATTTATAAATAGGAGAAAGTATTACTGCAATGTTCTTTCAATATCGTAAGTTAGTTTACTGATAAATTTAATGTCTAAAATATCGATTTTTCGCCTAATTTGTAAGAAAGTGTTATTTTTTGTATTTGCAGTCTGTGTATACACAGGCTAGTAAGAATTTGAAGTCTTTTTAATACAGTGTTTAAAAGATTCCATTCTAATTAAAAAGAATCTATATATATATATATATATATATATATATATATATATATATATATATATATATATATATATATATATATATATACATCTGTAAGTGTGTACTATATTTATGGAAATAATCTTAATTCTAAGGTTCATTCTATCTAAAAATAAAGAGCGATTTTGTAGATTCATTACAAACAAATTAAGTCTTTTTTGCATACTGAATTGTAAGATGTGTTTATAAAGGAGCAAAACTGATGCAACCATTTAAAATTTAAGCGCAAACTCACGATTACAACTTTGATGCACCTAAAAAAAAAAAAAAAAAAAAAAAAAAAAAAAAATAAATCAAGTTACTTTAAGAAACATAAAAATGTACACAATAATACACATAAGAAGCTTACAATATCAAACCAGTAAAAGTTTCTTTGATATAAAACAAGTATTAAAGTCATAAGATATTTTTGTAGAGCTTATGTACTCGCACACGTATTTATGTACATTTTATATATATCTATATCTATATATATATTGTCGATTTTGGATTAAAAAAGTCGCCGTATGCCCTGGCCTAATGGTTAAAATCAACGAAAGTCTGGAAGGTCGTCAGTTTGAACCTGCGTGAGGCTGAAAATGCTTTTTCTTCCCTTTAATATGTTCGCTTTCTTAAATATTTGAGAAATCTGTAAAAATATGCAAATTTCTGTATTATTTGAATACTCTTCTAGAATGTTTCCTAACCATTTAAATGCTTGTGTTGGAACGGCGAGAGACAGTTCTTGATTGTAAGCCTTACAGCTAGTTATTCCTGATTAATAAACGTTATTGCTTGTTATCAAATCCTCGTTACTGTGTTCGAACAGCACTTTGAATAAACGTGACATTTTGGTAGAGGCACCGGGTAGATTTCCCCGTGTTGCATTTAGCCTGGAAGAAATTGAATTCCGTTGAAGCCTTGGACTTCAAAAGTTTCCTCGGAGCATGGACTTTACGAAGGCAAAATAAGACAATTGAAGTCGATGAAAAGAATGGAGTCGGATGTGAAGCCACCATCTATTCCGGTTCTAATTAAGGAGCCAAGAAAGACGACCATCTTTAATGGAGAGCTAGGACAGAACCCAACAGAGTGGTTAAAGGAATGCTGTAGGGTATCAAAATTCAATCAGTGGGACGTTACTTTCAGTTTAGCAAATGTGTATTTCTTCTTAGATGGAATTGCGAAGAAATGGTTAGAGAATAATGAGAACACGTTGTCATCATGGAAGAAATATTAAGAAGAACTGAAGAATGCTTTCGGTAACGCACAGATATGTATAAGGCAAGCCAACGAGAGACTCAAAATTCGTGACCAGAAATATGGAGATCTATACAGTCATACATTCAAGACATTCCGAGACTTTGCCAACAGGCAGGCTCAAGCATGGCAGAAGATAAAAAGATCTCTCACCTTATAAAATGGGTAACTGATGATATCTACCAAGTACTAATTACCAAAGAGATAACGACTGTGACAGATTTTTGTAAATGGCGTTAGTATATATTGAAGAACTAAATGGGAAATGAATTGGGCACCAGAAGTATGCAACGTTCCCAAATGTAGTACCAATAGTCGTCATCGATTTCTCGGATCTCGATTTGATGATTTTAACCAGAAAAATCAAGCTTTAGGAAATACAAACACTTAATTTAGAGCCAATGGAGTAACTTAAAATAAGACTACACTCCTTTGAAATCCTTGTTCGAGAAGAAGTGGAGAGATCCATAAATCCAATTTTTGGTACAAGCTTCCAGAGGTTCGTTCCAGAATCCAAGCGTCGTATCTAACCGTCATATAGGAGGTCAGAGACTGTGCGGGATCAGTTTCGACACTTAACGTATGAAAACCCAGGATAACCTACCAATGGCGTACCACAGATAATTGACCAATTTGCTTCCATTGCGGTTTACCTGGACATGTTGTGAGATGCTGTCGAGATCGGAAAGGGTATTATCGCCAAATTGTAGGACGTGAAGCCTTCATTTCAATAACATATTTCAATAACATCTGCCTTAATGGAGGAAACAGCTGATCAGTCACCAATTGAACCGTCCCAGTTGCTTAGTCCGAATTGAGGACGGTCGCCGAAACACCGAGTCAGATCGCCGTCCCTATATTGAAAAGTCAGTCTGTCGTTGAGTAGCAGAAGTGAAGAAAACAGAGCGGTTGGACCTTCATCAGAGGTAAGGCCGCTTATGTAGAAAACCCTCCTTCGACGACTGTCGGCAAGATGTCAAGAAATTAAGTGGAAGCAAGCATGGATAAAAAACTTGTACGTGCTCTTGTCGACTCTGGTTTCACTTTCTCAGTAATCTATGACATATATCGCCGCCAATTGCGAAAAATTATGTTTGTCAATAATAAGACTGTTATATTTAAAGTGGCAGATAACAACTACGTGCAACCGGCTGGAACATTTGTAGTTCGAGTTAGCATAAATGGCCAGCACCAACTTTTGAATTTGTTGTCTTGCTGCTTTGCAGCCACAGTATTATTCTGCGTTGGGATTTTCTGGAAGCTTCTCGAGATGTGATAGTTTGTAGACACTCTACTCTAATTTTGGAAGAAGCCTCACAAAATGACAGAAAAAAAGATTAAGTGAGACCTTGCGGTTATGTGCTTTAGAAGATTTTTCGCTCCCTCCACATTCTGTGGTGAATATAGTTGTGTCATTTTCAGCAATACATGATTCTTTGGAAATCGTAGCAGAGTGCAACAAAATTCTGCTTTTAGAAAGAGGTCTGGCTATACCTTCATCTGTTATTCGTCTGGAAAAAGGTATGGGAGAATTATGGGTTGCAAGTGCGAATCTCAATCTAGACAGATTCCAAAGGATATATGCATAGCTAGAGCAGAATCTTTAGTGGTATGCAGTTTAAATACAGTTGAATCTTCCTCAACAGAACTGGAACCTGAAACGAATACTTCCAAACCAAACCTGGATATGGAATGTCCATATGAGGATATTATGTTTGCCGACGTGACAACGGACCGACGAACTGAACTCCAGGACGTTTTTCATGAGTTCATGGAAACTTTGAAGACCGACGATGGAAGAAAAACTATAAAGATCAACATAAAACCTCGTATCAATACTGGAGACCACCCACCAATCAACCAAAGAGCTTATAGGGTATTGCCGGCTAAACGCAGAACTATCCAGGAAGAGGTTCAGGAAATGTTAAATAATGGAATAATTAAAACATCTAAGAAACCCTGGTCCTCACCAGTTGTGCTAATAAGAAAAAATATAGAAGTTGGCGTTTTTGCTTCTATTACCGTCAATTGAACAAGATTACCAAGAGAGATGCCTGTCCACTGCTATGGATTGACGATGCTCTATATTGCTTACAGGGGGCCAAATTTTTTTCTTCAATGGACCTTTGCTTCGGATATTGACAGGTTGAGGTCAATGAAGCGGATAGGGAGAAAACTACTCTCACATCATACCAGGAGGGTTATATGAATTTAAGGTCATGCCCTTTGGCTTATGTAATGCGGCCTATACATTTGAAGGGATGATGGATAATTTACTACGCCATCTCAAGTAAGCTATGTGTCTTTGTTACCTCGATGACATAGTGGTATTTTCTGAAACTTTTTAAGAACCTCTATCCAGAATGCGAACAATTTTATGGTGTATACGTGATGCAGATCTCAAACTGAACCCAAAGAAATGACTGTTTGGCGCTATCATATAAAGATTTTTGGACATCTAATAGTAGAAGATGGAGGGAAAACCGATTCTGATAAATTACGAGCAGTTACTGATTTCCTAACTCCGAAAAATGTACGCAACGTAAGATGCTTTCTAGATCTATGTGTGTTCCTATTATCGTCGCTTTATTAAAATTTACAGCTTTCTAGCCCAAACATTACAGAAGTCACTAAATAAAGAATCAACGTTCACCTGGGGTCAATTACAGGCTAACTCTTGTCAACTTAAAGGAAGCACTTACATCAAACCCTATACTAGCATTGTACGATGACAATGCCCTAACAGAACACCACACAGACGCGGTTATGGAGTTGGATCTATTCTCCAAATTCAAATTCAAGACGGCTGTCCAAATTCAAGATGGCTGTGCAAAAGTAATAGTTTGCGCATCACGAACGCTGAATAAGTCGGAGAAAAACTACTCAACCACGGAAAGATAATCTTGCTGTGATATGGGCAATTCACAAATTCCGTCCTTATTTATTCGGTAGACCATTAGTTCTAGTAACTGATCATCATGCATTGTTCTGGTTAGCAGAGTTGAATGATCCATCGAGAGAGCTTTGGAGGTGGGCATTAAGCCTGCAAGAATATGGTGTCTCTATATCCTATAAAAGCGGAAGAAAACATAAGGATGCAGACTGTCTTTCGAGAAATACCATAGATCCTGACTTTTTGGTGGAGGCTGAAATAATTGCTACATTAACGGATATCGCTGCCTATCAAAGGAATGATCCGAAGTTAACATAATTAATTCACAACCTAGAGAAATCTGAGCCAGTCAAAGGCAAATTTGAGCTCATAAATAATGTCCTTTGTAAGAGAAACTACGATCCATCTGAGAAAAAGTGGTTACCCGTAATCCTTAGATTCCTGGATGTTCTCTAGATGTCCTCCGGCATTTCCACGACGGACCTACTGCGAGTCACTTAGGGTTCGCTAAAACGTATGACAGAATCAGGAAACGATTCTTTTGGTCTAGACTGTGTGTGTATCACACAGTAAGACACTATGTTTCTCATTGTCTAAAATGTCAAAGGAGAAAACATGTACCTCGGAAACCTCTCGGTCACCCTATCTCCATTCCTCCAGCAATAGCCCGTTTTCACCGAATCGTATAGACTTTCTTGGTTCATTTCCTAAATGCCACAGCGGAAAAAAATAATTGCCTTCTATACTATTTAATGTGGTATAATTAAAGCTCTACATACAGTCAATGCCCGCGAGATAGCTAGATTTCTAGTAGTAGAAATTTTTTTAAAGTATGGATCTCCTAGGGTTCTAATCACTGATCTTGGGAAAGCCTTCCAATCAAGTTTGGTATCCGAACTCATCAGATGTTGTTAGGTAAAGTACAATATGATGACTGTTTACCATCCGCAAACTAATGAACTAAAACGCTTTTACAAGTCATTGACACATATGATGTCTATTTATGTTGATGGGGAGCAAAGAGACTGGGATTCAGTCCAGACTTTTGTAACATTCGCATATAATACAGCAAAGCAGGACGTTACAAGATTTACGTAGTTGTTTCTACTCCACGGGTGTGAAGCCGAGATGACGATGGACATCTTATTTCCGCACTAGCTCGATGATCAAGTGGACTATAGCCTTGAGCTCTTAGTCACGACAGGCAAGGATTCCAGAAAATTAGCTCGCCTACGAACATTAATTGCACAGCAGAAGGAGAGAGAACGTTAGGACGCCAGGCATAGGGCAATATCCTATCAACCCAGTGATCTAGTATGGAATTTTACATCTGTACGTGAAGTGGGTCCTTACGAAAATTTTTAAAGCGTTATTTCGACTGGTATAAGGTTCTCAAACGACTATCTGACGTAACATACAAAGTAGAAAATTCTGATCCTACGTCGAAGCGTAGAAAGTCTAAGGACACCGTTCATGCCCTGCGTATGAAATCTTACTGTAATCCCTATAAACAAGAAGTTGACACTACCTTTACCAATGATTCTCATCAACTAGAAACCGAATCTGCCGAATCAGTGATACTCGAACGAGATACATCGAAATCATCAAAGCCAACACATACTGGACCATTGTCTCGGTCTAGAACTAAAACCAAAACAAACACTTGAAAGACAGAGTGGCGCTGCCTTCTAAGGGATGAATAGAATGCCGCATTTCGGATTAAAAATTTACCGTACGCCAGAGCACAGTGGATAAAGTCAGCGGCTCCGAACTGGAAGGTCGTCGGTTCGAGCCTGCGCGAGGTTGAAAATGTTTCTTCGTTCCTTTTACGTTCGCTTTCTTCAATATTTGAGAATTCTGTAAAATATTCAAATTTCTGTATTATTTGAATACTTTTAGAATGTTCTCTACCATTTAAAAGCTTGTGTTGGAACTGCGAGAGGAAGTTCTTTACTGTAGATAAGCATTACAGCTAGTTAGTCCTGACTAATAAACGTCATTGCTTGTTATAGAAGCCTCTTTACTGTGTTCGAACAGCACTTTGAATTAACGTGACACAATATATATATATATATATATATATATATTTATATATATATATATTCAAATGCTATTTAATACATAGTGTCTTGTAAAAAAATTATTCGTAGCTACATAATCTAAGAATAAGGTTTTTTATTTTTAAGAACAGTATTTGAAAATAAGTGCACACTTTTAAATTTGTTGGAATTTCGATATTTAAGTGCATGTTGTAATAATGGAATGATAAGGAGTATATAATGCATTCTTTTGAACACAAAATAGATTATAATACATTTGAATGACATGATTCTCTGATACATATCAAATGAAGTCTAAAATGACATTAATATTTGATGAATCACATTAGTCTTCAAAGACATTTACATGAATTAAATGAATACTGATTTCGTACGTCCTAAGATTATTGACTTATATGATGTTTATGACTTGCTTAAGATCTATCTAGGTTTAAAATGAATAAATAGGTATAATAGTTCTCAATCACACTGTAAGTATTCTTTTTTGAACATTCTTGACATTCAAGTATAGTTTATATTTAACTTTGCCAATAATATTTATATTGTGTATACATTTTATAAATACTGCAGTATTTGAATTGAATATATAACTGTAACTATACAATAATAGTTTATCTATTGATTTAGTTAAAGTCATTTATTTGATTCGTATATATTTTGTATTCTTTCATTTTTATACTAAATACTTGCTTCGATATTTTTTTAGACTTCAGAGGTAAATTATTAATTTTATTTGGAACAGTTATATTTAATGCCGATTGGAAAATGTACATTTTTCATTGAATTAAAGTATTGTTAGAAAAAAATTCTTATGAATTCGTTGTACAAATGTCGCTAATTTATTTTATTATACATGTAAAATAATTTAATTTTCCACATTTAGATAGAGGTTTTGTACTATACGAATTTATTTAATGCTTTGATCTTAAAATATGGCTTGATTTGAGCAAGGAAATATTTTGTCATTTATGCTATTTTTAGAATATTATTCCTATTATTTAAGTACAGAAAAATATCTTTAATAAATTTTGAAATTACTCTTAGCTACAAGAAATTATTATTTAAATAAATTTGAAAGATTTTTACAATAAGTTATTTTTGAAATATTTTTGCTGCATTATAAGTTAGAGAAGTGGTAAATTCAAGCGTATGTCTTAGTTCTGACAGCTAACATGAAGCCACTCTGGATCATTTCACGGCTTCTTAAGCAGCATCATTATTTATCGCAGACATTATGGTGACAAAATGAGCTGCACTACAGGCAATTAATATATCTGTAAATGAAGGACTTTCCCGGATTCTGGAAGGGACGGAACAAGTATTTTGTACAAAAAGAGTCAGGAATCTATTTATAAATCCAACTGCTGGAATTCTGGGAAAAGAAAGTTAATAACAAAACGTCCTATAATCTGGGGTCTCTTTTGTTTTTCTTCACTCGGGGTGGTCTGTAAATCGACCGACAAAATCATTTCCCCATAGCACCCAACATTTTGCTTATCTTTCCCGACGATATTTAGGGATATTCCGCTGGGGGGCGCTCCTCTGTCTTTTGTGGGTACTAAAACTCTTCCTTGCCCGCGAAAGAGAGCTACAAGTCCGGACGTTTTAAGAAAAGCCGACTTTTCAGGAGCGCGCCAGCTTTAGAGACTCTTCCGACTTCTCTTTCTCGTCTTACTTTCACTTAGGAGGAGCTTTTGGAGGGGTGATTTTTTTCTGGTAACAATGATTAAACTTTTTATAGAAATAAAATTAATATATATTTCAATTGTTTGAAAAATGAATAATATTAAAATTTTCTGAAAAATTCTTATTCTTCAAATTTAATCAAGGTAATTTCGTAATACGTTCCCCCCGCTTTCAAAAATATGTCTATAATTTAAGTCAAACATTTTTGATTCGATAATTTTTTTTAAAAAAATAATAACAGTAAAATAAAAACTTCAGTAATAAAAGCTGATACTTGTAACTTACTTGTAATTAAAGCTGATAAAATTGGTTTTGCTTTCCGTTTTTAATAAAATGTGTAACATTGTTTTTTTAAGCACTTCATTCGTCCAATTTTTACAGATTGTATGTGTTAAGTTATAATATTGTAATGTTTTTATATATATTGTAATGTTTTAAGTTATAAATTTAACAATTCTCTCTTATTTAATTTGATACAAAATAAGCAATAAGTAAATAATAAAAACAAGAAATTACATAACATTTATAGAAAGAAACTGCTTATTGTTTAAACTTATCAGAATAAACATAGTGAGTTTTATCTAAAAAAATGGAAACACTGTTTCGGAAAATTATAAACTAATAAAAAGCAAAGTCGTTAATTAAATTTCTTTTACTTAAAAGTTATGGGAGTAAGTTGAAAACGCATGTTATTTCGATTGTTTTGTTTTAAAAATTAATAATATCTCTCTCTTATTTCGTATTATATTTACTACAAAACATTAGTAAAATTTTCACTTTTAAATTACTCTTTAATTTCGTACATTAAAGCGAAATAGTTTTATTATATAAACTATATATAAAAAAATCTTTTGATAAAATTTATACTTGTTTAATATTTTGTATTCGTTTTTGTCTTTAACTCCTAGATAAACAACTTTACAGAAAATATGATTTAATAAAATTATGAAGACACAAAAGTAAAAAATTTAAAATTTTAGAACAGGGAAAGTTTTAACTTAGCTAATAATTACTTGCTATTGAGTTTGAAGCGTTTGTATGATATTAAAGTAATTTATTAATTAATATATTTACTTTCACACAAACTGTTTATTTTCCAAAAATCAAGCAAAAACAAATATTTAAAATAATTAAGTTCTTAAAATATAGAAATATAATTAACATCATAGTTATAAATTTAAATAAAATGTATTTTCATGTTCATAAATGTTAATTTTGAAGAATTATAAGTAAAGAAATGTTAAATTTGTATAAATATTTATGATATGAAAAATGTAGAGTGAACTGTAAATATTTGTATCTATATAAAACTGTTTTTAAATGAAGTATTTATTCTACTGCAAATTCGTACAAACTGATATTTGTTTGAATTTATGTATAATTTATAGTTAAAGTTTATAAATTTGAATAAAGCTATAATGCTTCTGTAATCGGGAAAAACTATTTAATGCTACAATTTTAATTTATGCTGTACGCTATACTGATAAAGAAGGAATTTTGGAATATATTTTGGTAAGTTATTTTCAAAAGTGATTAATAAATAATAAATTACTAAAACTTCTAATGTAATTAGTTATTGATATTAGTTTTTATCATTGGATGTCATGCAAAATATTAAAAGCTCAAGAAGTATTAAAAATGTTTAATATCATTTTCTAAATATTTTGACAAAAATGCCAGTTAGATTGGTTCACGAAATACAGCTATCATACTGAATTATTTAATGTTTAATTACAATTTGTCAGAGTATGTGAATGATGTATATGTAAAATTATCCTTCAAATATACGAAATACGTTTACGCGATAACTTACTATAAAAATTTAACATTCAGAACTTAGAGCATTTTCTATTCATCTTTCAAGTTTAGATTAAAATTTGATAATGAAGTTCACTGATAAAATTTTTTGCATTGTGAGTGGTAGAAATATTTATACTGACAGTTAAATTTTTTGATAATTTTAAATTTGAATAAAAAAGAAAATAAGATTTCTTACCCAGGTATATATTCCTAATGAAAAAGAACATTTTTAGGAATTCTTGTTTGAATAAATTTAATAGTACATTTTAAACTAAGTAGAGCATTAAATTAAATACTTTTTAATAAATAAAATAAATAATTGACAAAACTTTTAAATTTTTAAAATAATTATGGTAAAAACTCTTCGATTTACAATATATGTATATATATAAATATATATATATATATATATATATATATATATATATATATATATATATATATATATATATATATATAAATATATAATATTTTATATATATATATATATATATATATATATATATATATATATATATATATATATATATAAATATTTAAAAGTTATCTGAAATGCAGCAGTAACTATGTATCAAGTAATTCTATTTTATATTAATATTTGAATTTCATTTCATTGTTTGAATTCGACATTTACTATACATGTGTTCTTATAAATATGAAAGTGAAATTTATTATTTTAATATTTCGTTAGAAAAATTTAGTAATCTTACATTTAATTAAATTTTGATATTAAATAACATATTTTTATAATGATTATCTCAAAAATTAAATATTAATTGCTTCTTTAAAATGAGAAATTAATTTTTTAATTATTGCTAAAGTCTTGAATAAATTTGAGTGTAAACTGCATAATATCTATTGAAAACTGGATACAGACAGGCTGCTAAACAAATCTGTAGAAAAGTGTTTTTCAAAATTAAGAGTTCTAGGTGTTTTATACTATAAAAATAGAATAGAAAACATCTGAAAAGTAATTATAATAAGCAATTTTTCTTCGAAAATCCGGTATCATAATTTTACTGTAAAAGTAAATAGTTTTTAACACTTCATTTTACACTTACGGATAATTCAATATATCATTCCATGGAAAACCTATTCCAAGCATAAAAATATTTCACAATTCTAAAAATACATATTTTATTTCGAATTCTTTCCTTGTTCATAAATTGAAGAAAAGTGAAATATGACTACTCACGTCAAGCCAATCACTAAGCGGTGAAAACCCTCGAAGCGAAAGTGAATATGCTTCCGGAAATGTCCATTCCTTATAAAAATAATGTTGAAATGTACCCTGATGGTTTTCTCTAAAGAAGGTTCAGACAAAGGTCATTACATTTTTTAGATTTCTATAATTTATTTAAGAAATTGAAACTTCAAACCTTTTCTATATGACTTTCATTCATTCTATTTATAATACGACCAGAAAAAATCGCAGTTAGAAAAGAAATGTTGCCTAGATTTATCACAAAAGACAAAAGAATATAGAAATTATTTTATGAAATAACAATTAAGAGGGCTTATATATTTTTTATTTTTTAAATGAGGAAAATTGAATGAACGTTTTTCAAATTAAATTAGGTGTTTTACAAACTAATATTATTAGCCCTTTCTGTAACATAAATTATGAATATTAAAATAAGCTCTAAATTTATAATTAATTTATGGTAGATTTGAATCTTATTTTCTTAATCCGTTTATTAATCAGCTCTCGGAAAATTTGGTAATTTTAAATCATTCACAATATTATCTTTGGTATTATAAAAAAAAGTATAAATATTTGTCCTATTTTGGGGATAATCATAATCAAAGAATGCAGGATGAATCAATCAGAATACATTTTCTTTCTTGCGTTGTTATCTTAAAAGGCAGACCGATGGCAGAGAGCTTAGCGTCCTTGACTACAAAGCAGTAGGGCTAGTGTTCGAATCCTGGCTCGGGTGTGGATCTTTCTTTTCCTCTTTGTGTTTGTCTTTCTTTATCACTTCACTTTCCGGGAGAGGAAGAAGGCAAACTAAGTGGGGGGTGGCCCACTGTATGAGATACCATCATGTCGCCCGCTATAGATCTATAGAGCTGAATAAGGCAAAGGCTTAAGGGCAGCCGGGTATTAGAAAAGAAAATGTTATGTTAAAAGTTAATTAAAAAAGAAATATAATATATTTAAAATAATGTGAATATATTTTAAAAAGTATTTTTAAATATTAAGTCAAAAATACTTTAGAAAAGAATAATTAGTTAAAGATTCCATAAATTTTTATTTTAATTTTATTTAAAACCCCTGATTTTCAATTTCAAAACTGTATATAAATAATTATATTGCAAAATTCTACACCATAAAATTTATATTGGATTAATTTTTTTTATCCCAAATTTCTCCAGTCTCCAGTTTCTCAAGATTTGTAGATTATTTTTCACGAATAAATTTAATGCTAAGAATAATTAATGGAAACTTAATTCAAAGTATTCTTTTCAACTGCTTAAGATTTTCTTAAACAATAAATGTGTTTACAATAAACAATGTTAACAAATTCAAAAGTAAAATAACATGCTTAGCTAAAATAATAATCAAAAAAGAAATTTAATAATATGTAGCACCATTTAATCCGTATCACTATGAAGCATCAATTATTGTGTATTATTATTAAGAGAATAATTTTATTCTGCCCTTTTTAAATTTTTTATTTTTTCATAAATTAAATATTTAATATTGTAAGATGTTTTATCATTGAAAAATATTTAAATAATGATGTAATATTTTTGGAATGTAATATTCATTTAAATCAAAAAAATTAATGCCCAATACAGAAAAAAGTTCTCAAGTTAATGAAAGTTTTGCATATATCTGAATATTTTGAGACGACTTAATTTTTAAGTATCGATTTCTCTTGTTAATGACACGTAATTAGTTCAGCGTTTAAAGTATTTCAATTTCAAATTTTATTCACAAAATGAAATTCTTAAAAGGAAATGCTTCATTACTCTACAAACAATCAATTAATAAAATCAATTAGATTCTAATAAAACACAAGACAACCTGTTCTTAAGTTTCCCGAAGCACATTTTTACACTTATACATTAAAATTCAACAGGCATTAAGTAATCATATCTATGTTGTCCAGCCTGCTTAGATCTTGATCTTTCTTAATTGATCTTTCTTAATTTGATCTTTCTTAATTTACATAATTTACTAGATTGTATGAGTATAGTAATATCACAAGGCCTCTTATTCAATGACGATTTTGTTGCTTTGATATCAGTTAAGACACTTTCTGTTATCTTCCATACATGAGCAATGTTGTAATTATTGATGTTGATTTTGTGCAAGTTGGAATTTGTGGTTAGAATAATGTAACTTTTGACTAAGATGTTTTTCTTTCATCGTGGAAGACCACTGATTACGCATAAAGAGAATGTAGAATTAGCTGCATAAACTTGTATTTGTTGTTAAACTGCATACAAATATAACATCGAATGTAGGCTTGGAGTGATTTGCTGGGACCGGAAATCATTTTTAAATGTGTTGTAAGATAGTTGAAGAGCTCACTGATATGTTTATCTAGCTGCTGATGATAACCTTCGCATATATTTTGATGACATTTTGCAACTAGTTTGACTACCTCAGCAGGTTATCAAATTGGCCCCGTAATCTTGGTCAACAATTCTGAGGATCTTCTCTTATATCTATGAGTTTCTATTATGTTAAAAAATATGTCATGCATGGCAATCGATCTAAATTTTTCTTAATTATATTTAATACACATTGCCCGACATTGGAAATCCAACACCAAGAAGGAGGTGCCAGAAAGTGACGAAACTCGGCAAATAGAGAGAGGCAGCGATGAACAATGGGTAATTTGTATTTCAAAATGATATACATAATACGGAGCGAGAACATGGTCGGTTCAGCAGACTCTCGTGGATGGTAATAGACGAAGCAACATGTATTGGCACAAAGTTCATGAGAGTACATGTAGCATCCTGAGGAATGACATACCACTCCCTGTCAACCATTTATGAAAGTGCGCTTTCTAAAACGAACGTGGCAAGATCTGCAAATGGTTTCAAAAGATATCCCAAACGTCTCCGATTGGTGAGAGATTCGGGGACATGGTGGCCAGGGAAGCAGCTGCGAACCTTGGCTGCGACGAGCAATGTGAGATGGGGTGTTATCCTGCTGATAAAGGGCATTGAGCACCTCTGAAGATAGTAGAATGTGGACAGCCGCAGCACGTCATCCACTTAACGTTAAGCTCTCACAGTGTCGTGAATACGAAAGGAATAACATTGGTTCGAAAGGCATAATTAATTGAATGTTGGAAGTCTTTTTCTTTTAATGATAGAACTTACATTTCGGAGAATTCAATTTCAGAAAGTATTGAGTTCAAATCTCTGCTTAGCTGAAGATCCGAATTTTTGCTAAAGGCGGCTCGGGTACGTTAAACCTGGCCGTGGTTGTAATATCCTTCAAGTGAAATGATATCTCTGGGGTGTCAGATAAGTATTGACGTCTTCATCTTGGTCACTACTTTAAAATCACAAAGTTTCCACCCGGCTACTTCCATCTATCTGGTGGAGTTTATCTCAGGGCTAGGTACAGGGATGATGCTGGTGCAACAAAAACCTTGGAGTATTTTACTCATACAGAACTGGTAAAATGTTAATGGAATTATGATTCACTCTTCATGTTGTACAGTAACCCATTTGAATTTTAGTGTCTTCGTATAGTTTAGACGGCAACCACTGCTCCGATTAATGGCAAATATTTTCTATGAAGACGAAATTTTGATCCAGCTAGCCACTACGCAATAGCTCACCATGCATAAACAGAATATTAACATGTTGATACGGAAAAGAACTTTTTGTGTACAGTTTATGCCAGAAGCATGATATTGTCTAAAATGTTTTCGTATACACAAGAAATAATTAACCTGTCAGTTAAAACTAAGAAACAAGGCTAAACCGAGAGAAACAGTCACAAAACATGACAATACTATCATATTATCTCCTGGGTGATAAAGTAAATTTCACTAATATCATTTGTTAAAAGTATTTAAATGTCCATACACTCCCATCAGCTTGATAGTTCATTTTATCTCGAATCTTTATAATCTGCACTTCATTATTTCATTGTTTTAGAATTCAAGTCATATGTTGATTATACCATTATTGCAAACCTCGATCTTGATAAAAGAGAATACTTTTTTATTCGTATCAGCATAACCAACGAAATCTAGGTTTATCACCTATCGGAGAATAGTTCTGTAATTGGATTGTGTATTTGAGCTCTGACAGAAATTCTCTTCAACTTCTGACAAAGAAGCCTGAATATCCCCATGTGTCACACACACATTTGCACTTATTAGTGACACTACTAACTGTGAGTCAGAATACTTTTAATAACTTGTGAGAAATTTAACTGACTGAATCTTATATATAGAATATGTATATATTAAAGAACATATTTTTAACATATTTGTAAGCTCCTTTAATTACCAAAAAAATAAAAATAATTTAATTTATTAATAATTTAAATTTTTGATTAATAATTTAAATAATTTAATTGATTGAAAGAATTTTTAGTTAAAATTCATTTGTTTTTTTTAAATACACATGCAAATGTCAATGTACTGAAAGTAATAAATTCTGACTTAAAGGGAAAAAAACTGAAACGAAACTTTCCTCTTTCCATAATAGCATAAGAAAACTACATCAGTTAAACTTAGACAACAATTATCTGTAGAGAAAATCAAATTTATTTCGATATAAAAAAGGCAAAATGTTATTTATTGATCCAGATTACATTATGTCAGTCACAAATATTTCTGGGAAAGAAAAATGTACTAATGCAATCCTCGGAAGTAAAATCTGAAGATTATCGTAGAAAATTTCCTTGAAATCAGATCATTATCACCAATAAAGTAAGCGCAAATTTCATTTGCATTTATTGCAATGACGTAAAAATGTAAAAATTTCGTAAAGAAGATATGTTTTGACGTTATTTACTTGTTAATAATAGAAATATCTTTCGTTTCTGAGTTCTGATTTGTGATATTTGAATAATGAAAGCAATCGTATAAGCATATCGGAATCTCCTAACTTCAGTCAAAGTAATCTTATGTGATTAATATTGTTGTAATTTATTGCAAGAACAAATAAAAGTTTGTATAGAACAATTTAACTTGATATCTTATTACTTTTTATCTGAATGATAAGGCTGTAATAAAAAAATTTCTTCCTTTATCCTAAGTTCTTTTGTAAATTATTAAATTTAGTACAAGCACATGTACCTCCCCCATAAAAAAACAGAAAAAAAATTGATGAATTTTGAAATTAGCGTCATTTTTAGAGCAAAAAATAACATAAACTCTTAGTCAATGAATAGTTTGTTAATATAAATTCATAGCAAATTCCAAAAGAAAATGTGAAGAATATATATTGTTTTGTATTTGTTATTTTCTTCGCATTTATTTATGTTTTACCTGGTTAAAAATTCATGACGTAAGTTATAAAAGCTGTTTTTTCCTGTTTCATAAAAAAATTTTTCAAAACAAACATATTTTAATGCAAAAATAATTCATATTTTATAGCAAGAATGTGCGTCTCTATATAACCCTTTCTGTAATTTTAATAAGTAATTCTATAGGATTACTGAATAAAACATAAATTTGACAACACATATTTCCAAGCAGTCACAATACTTATTTTTATTGTACAAGTTTAATGAATATGTGAATTTTTCATTCTTCATAAAACATAATTTAATGCCTAAGCACTTAAGCAACTCAGAAATGAATAAAAGCTACTTCTTTAGCAAAAATTCGCTTCAAATTAACTATTCTGATGCATTATTTACGTTTCGTCATTAAATAAAAAAACAGAGCATAAATAATTTAATCCTACGGAAATTATTCTTAAATTGAAGTTCCTCTGCCACAAATGCATCAATAAAACACGAATTTCATAGAAAACATAATATATTTAAAAAAAGATAAAAAAAACTTTCGCTGAGCCTATTGTTGAAAAATTGAAGTAATTTTCAGCATTATAAAGTATTCTTGTAACTAAAAAAGACAAATAATTATCTTAATAAGATCATTATATGTTTCTTGATATTTTGATAAATTATCAAACCTACTGCGTAATATTCTTTACGAGAGCTATTTATTAGACTTAGAATTAATGATGGTGTTAAGTCATATTTCATACGGACTGAACGTTTTAATAACGAGTTTTACAACTAAGTTGCGTAAAAGAATTAAGTTTTAAAGTAATATCGATATTGATTTAAATTGTTCATTCTGTATAATCTACATATCATTTAACATCTTCGTGTAACGTTTTTAGAGACTGTAATTTCGATAATTTAGTATTCGGTCATTTTCACAACTGAAATATTTTTTAATTAATTTAATTAATTTTTAATTAATAAGTTTATGAAAATGCTAAAAAATTTTTTATCATTGTTCTAACTATGCCTAAAATATTAAACGAGAAACAGAAGAAAAGTAAAACTTACAAAAAATTTGTTTGAGGAAGTTGAGTTCATTTTCCTTACGACAATATATAGTAACTTTAAAACCAAGTTTAAAATATAATTAAATAATTTATAAAAAAAATCTTGATGAATATAAGAAGCAACCTTGAAACCAAGATTAAAATATTTTAAAAGCAATGTTTTCATTTTTGTTCGTGTATTTGTTTCAGTCAAGTTTCAAAATATTAAAATATATACCTTTCCTGTTAAACATTTCTAAGCTACCCTTAATTTCTCTAAATTTATAAAATAAATACGTAATTTTTTATCATCAAAACGGGAAAGGGTACCCGTGTAAAATGCCAACAACCAGGAAAGTTGTAGCAAATTAATGCAGAATTGTCATCATTATGGGCATATATCCCCAGTACGAGTTTAATGAGAATTGAAAAAATATTAATTTTAAAATAATTTCAAAATTAATAAGTTTGAATACATGATTGCTTGTGGTACAGTTTATTAGCGAAAGTAATTAAATCAAAAGTTACTTCAAATTTCCTATTTTAACAATAATGGAAAAACTATTTAAATAAAAAACCTTAGAAAAATGTTATTTTATTGGTAGCCAATTGCATTTAATAAATAGTGTTTTACTGTTCATGAAAAAACTATGTTCTTTGGACCCACTTTTTTAATTAATGGTATTTTATGCATGTACCTAGTAAAATATTATTAACGAAATATATTATTAAAAAGTAAATTTATTAAAATAGTTTTCATTTTGTATCAATGAATCGGTATATTTTTTAAATATTGAAATATTTTCCAATGACTTTTTCGACTAAGTATTCATATATAATTCCCCTCAATAAGACATTTATTTAGAGATAAAATCCAGATAAATTTAACATTATAATTTCAGAACTGTTATTATTAAAAAAGTATAAATATATTTAATTTGTTTTTGAAGAATACAAAAATTAATTAAATACTAATCTATATAAACTTATTTCTGATACATAATTTTTTTTGGGCAAGATTTTCAACAAATATTTTTCAGATAGCCCTAGCTTTAATTGGTTGCTCAGTAAATTTCTTTGTAATACAATTTTATTGATTTATAGGAATAATAAATTAATCATAAAAGTTAATTATTAATCTTTCTAATAATCATTTTAAATTCAGTGTCTAGAAATTTTAGAAATTTCATTATATATATATATATATATATATATATATATATATATATATATATATATATATATATATATATATATATATATATATATATATATATATATATATATATATATATATATATATATTGCTCTAAGTGTCATTCTCTTTTATCTAAAAACTTATATTTACGTCAATCAAGGCTGCACATAAATCTTATTGACCACGATGAATGTAATTTCAGAAACATAGAATTTAGGCATGATTGAGAAATCATAAAGAGACAATAAATATTTATGATTCTTCTAGAACATGAAATCAGAATTTCTATCTTTGAAACTAGAGCAATAATTTCTACACAAAAATATTTGAGTAAATGGAAATATTTGAGGTGGCTATAATTAAAAAAGTTTCTTAAAACGCTTTTACTAGAAACTTGAAAAATTGTTTTACTTGAAAATGTCTTTTTTTTATATAAATATTGTTTGATTATTAATATTTTTAAAAATATATTTCAATATAGCTAAAGATTTCATTTGAATAAAATAAGATATCTTTTTTTACTTATATGTACAATAAAATATTAACGTCGCTGAAATGCCATAAAAGAAAAATATGAAAATAGAAATTTCATATTTTGACTTTGGTTATAATAAAACTTTTCCAGAGAAATAAATCATGTTTGGGTTAAAATGGGGAACAAAAAACTGGAGATTTGCTTTAAATGAATGTTTCTTATTTCTGAAAGAAACTTTAAGAATTTTTGAATTAATAATAACTTTTACACGATGAAATAAGTTTTAAATCAAAAACTTTCATGATATAAACCAATATATAGTTTATTGATACATCTGAGGTAAAAAGAAATCACATACAGGAAAGAAAAGTTACGTTTTACAGCTTTTATTAAAATATAAATATTCTCCTGAATTAAGTTTTAAATCTTTGCAATAAGATAGCAGGATATTTTTTAATACTGAATTTTATACCTAAATAAGGTTTCACTCTTTTCATACAAATAATGTGCTGTTTATATATGCAGCACAGAAACCATATTTTTGACACTCATATTAGTTTCTGTTAGTTTTCAGTGTGAAAGTAATTTTATAAAATATTGAGAACATAATATTCTACACATATGAACATTTTAAAAATCAAAATTAATATATATTTATTTATTCTTACGCTCATCTTATATATAACATTGTTCCATGAAGCTTATTTTTTTAATTAATATATTTTTAGACACGGTTGTGTGTTTGCAATCCAAAATTCAAATAAAAAATAATATATACGGTTAGTACAATTTAGAAATCTTATAGAGTTAGTTAACGAAATCTACGACAGTTCTTTGAAAATCAATTTCTGTGTGTGTGTGCATTTTAGGAAAATAATTCTGCAAAAATTGTTAATTGGTTGGAAGAAAGAATTCTAGGAAGATGAAGGGATTTTCATTAGCATATTATACTTCACAATGATTTCCCAACTTTACATTAAAGTAATTAGTTCTTCTATGAAACAGAATACATCCTAATTACACTAAAAATAATAAAAAATAAGTGTTTAAAATTATGAGAATTTGCACAATTTATTGACTTTTAGGAAAATAATTGAATGAAATATAAAAATAGTCCTTCAAAACGAAGATGTGAATCTTTTATTTTGAGCATATAAACGTCTACACTTAAGTAGACAGAATTAAGAGGGGAACAAGTTTCATAAGATTATATAACAAAATGACCATTCAATTTGTTTGTTTAACTTATTCAATTTCTTTATTTGTTTCTGTTATCTGCTAAATGCAAATAGTAATAAATCGTAAACACTAACACTTAAACTATGAAATAAGGGAATAATCACGATAAGGCATAAGCAGATGAGTCTTAATTTCACATTTCTTAGAGTTTGTTGTGACGCCCCCAATATAGTTTCCATTCACATAAAGCTCTTCAGGATACCATATTTATCAAAAAAAATTAAGGACAAGATCATATCTAAAAGACACTATGGCCAAAAGAAATAACTAATTCATTTACACTGAAAGGTAGAACAATGAAAGGTTATTTTACACCGGAGCATAACAAGATTGCCAAAGTTTCTCTTATATTAGACCTTCCATACAGAATATACTGCGATATAAGATCGATAATAGTTATAATTTCTCTGGTCACTTCTGTTTGAAGTAATTAAGGTAGTAATAAGGATAGAATTCAGGAATACTTGACATTAGTATAGCAGCAAATAGGACAAAGAATTATGTGTGAAAAATATGTGATAGACATTTTGACTAGAGTCTGAAATGGAAGCATAATGATCATTTATTATTAAGCCCAGCTCTATACATATGCTTATTTGATTCAATACTTTTTGACTAACCTTTCATCACAACAAGGCCTAAATCTGCTATACATTTATCGTTACCCGGTGGGGACCCGTGAACCAAGTCAGGGAGGCGAATAGCCTCACCTACGTCATACCTGCACAAGCCCGTTTATAGAGTGGTCCATATTTATTCATAATTTTAGGAAAAAGGACAGAAAAACAGAAAAGAAACATTTATGCTCGAACAGGGATTTAAAACCGGAACAAACAGCCTAGGAGTCAGAAACACTAATTACTCAGCCACCAAGCGGAAAAATATTCAATAATAGGACCATATGTTTTGAATTTTTAGATCCTGGGCTTGATTCCAGCTTCTGTTGAATATCGGGAGAATGTTACTTTTTTTCCTTCTGCATGCACATCTGTAAGGGGTGATTGCTTAGGAGGTTTTCTATTTTCCTCACTTGGGACGCATGATAACGGCTTATTATCAATGAAAGTTCTCCCAGAAAGAACAAATCTACAATGAAAGCTTAAAAGAAATCTATAGCATCTTTTATATGCAAGTTTGTTGGTTATTTGGGGTGAAAAGTGTATTCATGACTAAAAATGGTTATGATTCTGCTTTAAGTCATTAACAAACTTTTGCATTTAAGTCTTACTAAATGTAACGTCATTTCAATTGTAAAAAAGGATGATTCTCCAATGTATTTGATATTAAAATCTTATAGAACCTAGTAATCGTGAAGTCTAAATTGTCCCCATTACGCATTTTCCAGACGAACTAGTTTTCATAAGATAAAGTTGACTATCAAGTGATAAACCAACTTTCATTTGTGATCTATTTTGAATTCTCCTAAGGTCCAAATTAAGGAAGATATGATGACATGGCCACCTGTCTGTTAATAATTTAATGATCACACCTTCGCTTATACCTCATTTATAAAGTGAAACAGTCGTGTTCAGAGACAAAGTTTCAATCGAAAAAAAGAGACCCTTCAAAAATACATTGTATTTATTTCAGAACATAAATTAATATACAGGGTGCGACAGAACCGACAAAGCAGTTTTAAGAAGCACTAAAAATTAAACCTGGATGTATAGAGAAAAAAGGTTTTTATTTTCTAAATTAGTACAATATACCATTTTACATTCATTTTTTTAATTTTGAAACTAATTTTCTCAAGATGGTGGTTGTTAGCATCAGTATATTGCTGTAGACGATTCCTGAAGTTTCAAGCAGCTCTTGCACACATATCGCGAGGTATAACATTTACCTCGTCAATAAGCTCCTCTTTTAATTCGGGTTGGGTGTGTAGGCGATTTTTGAAAGCTTTTTCCTTCAGATATCAACAAAGAAAGAAGTCACATAACTTCAAACCGCATGCAGAATCCTTCACACAACTGCGATCTGAAATATCCAATGCAACAGCATGTCGTCGAGCAGAACGTTGCGGCGATTGTTTGAACTGCTGTTCTCACTCACTGCACATTTTCTGGCGTTCTGATGAATCTGCGTTGGCTATGTGTATCTATTCTTAATGTTTCCTCCAAATTGAAACGTAGGACCGAATTGTGTTTGCATTAGGAATGGCATTGTTGCGTGTAGTGTTCAACTTTCACCGAAAAGCTCGTTGTGTAGAGATCAGAGATCTGTTGTTTTCATAATTAGCGCGAACGGCAAGATTACGATGTGCACCGGTCCACTATGTTGGCTACTGAAATGAGTTCACCGATTGAACAAAGGCAGACCATAAAGACACCCCACCAGGGACCCAGCGGTAATCGATAGAAACTTCTTAGTCGGTTCTTCTCTGTACTAAAATAAAACATTGTGAAGTTCTTTGGTGCTGATTTTTTTTTATTTAGTAAATTCTTATTTTTATTGATTTTAAAATGTTATTTCCATTTTTTCCTATCAGTAATTATATACAAAATTCAATTTACAGACAAAACTTCCATCTCAGTGAATTATTTTTGGTAGAAAAATGCAAGCATATAGACAGTTAACCTTATAATAATATTTTTATCTGTACGGTATGTATTAGCTTGTTGGTGTGTGCGTAACTGTTAATGTCGTATCGATTTAAGACGTACGCATTGAGTTTCTCTTATTAAAATTGAAGTTGTAACTTTTAAAATTAATTAAATATTTTATGTAATCATAAAATTAATAAATGGATCACACGATTTTTCTTATGCATATCACACCAGCATTTTGTTGAAGTTTTAGATAAATTCAAAAATAAAATTATTTGAATTTCAATCGAAACATCTATTTCTTCGAACATCTGCAGACGTTTCATGTCTTCATATGGACATTTTTAATAAAGGTAATATAAATAAAAGTCAGTATAAAATAAATAGATTTTAGTTTAATATTAGGGTAATTACTAAATATATATGTTTCTAATGTATTTTATGCTTAATGCAGTCACACACGATTATGCATATGTATGTATGTATGCATACATTTATATAAATAGAAAAGTTGGTTTGTGATATATCTGATGGCCCATTGTTCTATTCGAAGGCAAATATATAAAAAATAGAGTCTATTGATGTATGAGAAAATATTCAAATACACTTATATAAATATGAAAAAAAAATGCAGAAAGATTTACTTAAATGAAAGAAAAAGAAAGAAAAAATAAGTCTTACTTAAATAAAATAAAAATAAAAAAATAAAGATTTATTTAAAGAAAATATATAATAGTAAAGAAATTGAAGATATATAATAGTAGAAAAATTGAAAAAGTCCTACCCCAACATGTGGAGTTACATAGTTTAAAACAATAAAATGAATTATATTAAAAACTTTAATACAGTTAGCAAAGATAACAATTTGAGATCAAGGAGTAATCAGGTTTGCACTCTGAAATCAATGGTCAATGACAGATTTTGCAAAGATTGATTGAAAAAGCAAAATTTTTTATTATCTTTTAATATTATTATATACTTGTTTACAGTAAACATTGTCAAGTAACTTTCTCTCACCTGCTATTAGGAGCACCCTTCCTTTCCCAAATATTTCGGCATTGTGGCTTCCTTCTTCTCCTGTGATTTAAAGGGAAAAACCAGAAACCAATTTTCTTAATTCATGAAAAAAAAGGAAATCACATTTTCTTAACGCCATCTTTTTTAATGGTTTTAAGAAAAGGAATTGAGTTCCAACTGTGTTTAACACTACACATCTGTGCTTAATAGTACAATAAATACATAAAGATATAACGACAATTTATTTATTTGTTTATTATATTGTATTTAATGCAGTAAATTTATATTCTGGTTCCTTAAAAAAACTAATTTACGCATGAAATTCAGGAAATTTAAACTGAAGCTTATTTTAAGTTGAAGAAATGCTTTACATCAACTTAAAATAATCTTCAGTGACATACAATGTTATTACATTCTCTATTATAATAAACACTTTATTTAAAATAATTTTGCAGTAATTTAAATACATAAATTTGCAACTTCAGCAATTTTCTCCGTTAACTTTACAGCGAGGTTAATTTAATAGAAATAAAAATAAGAACATTGTGATTTTTCTTGAGAATTTTCATCTCTCTATACATGTTAATTTTTTCATAGTATTGGTTTAAGAAACATGTTTATTATTCAAAAGAAATTCCATTATCTCAATTTAGGTCCAATGATGGATAGATGAAGCACTATGTTTAGTTTTCATAAAAAGGAATGCTTTTCAGAACATTCTTCCATCATTATATCAAACTAATGATGGAAAAATGCTTAGAATGTATAGAAAAATGATAGTCCACAATGGTCGTCTTGAAATTGTATCAAAATGAAATAAAGCTTATACATGAAATCAAGCACTTTGTGGAAGAATTATTATTTAAAAATGCAAAATAAGCTTTTTAAAGTAAAATGAATGAATATTGGACCAGTGATTTACCAAAAAACTTAAAATTTATCGATGAAAATGCGATCAAAGGAATAAAAATGTATTAAATTCCTTTGATCGCATCGCAAAATCTTATTTTTCTGCAAACAAAAAAATACTAGTAGCTTTACAAATGCAGCAATTCAAGCAATATAAAAAAATCTTAAATAATTATTTATAAATTAAATAAATTTGTTTAATGAATTTTGTATCAAATGTTGTTAAAACAAAAGTATTGTTTAAAACGGTGAGAATATGCTGAAATTAATTTTCGTTAGTTTGGATATTCAATAGCAGAATATAATCATTTCAATATTAATATCAATGAATAATTTGGTATGAAATAATAATACGTATATTTAATGTGGCAATTATGTTTCTGTTTCCTTCAAAATATTACATATTAAACAATAGTCTCATAAATATATATTAAAAGATTATTAAGTTTAAAATTCCAAAGTTTCATCCACTTAATCTATAGAATGAAAATCAAAAATCCTCATCCCACTAGAGAGAAATGTTTCATGTTTTAAATCTGATCAGTATGTGCATAGTAAATCACTTTATTGAATAGAAATGATATTCAAGATATCAAAAAACTTCACTCTTGAATTCAAATGACATTTAAAACTGCGATAAGCTTCACTCATATGTACTACATTAGAAAAGGATTGTTTCAAAAGTTATTTGTAAATGATGTAAAACATGATACCAGTAAGACATATTCCAACAAAATAAAAATTTAAACACTTTTTATTCTGAAGAATTAATGTTGGGGTTTAAAACAGAGTTTAAATTTCTTGAGAGGCATATTTCGGAAGGGTAATACTTGAAAGCCTACTCTTATATGAAAAATGGTAATGGATTCTCAGCATGACATTTATTTAAGTTGAAATTCTACACCCTATTTTCCAACGACACGCGCGATCATAGTAAATTTTATAACATTACTCCATTAAAGTAGTAAAAAAATTGCTGTTTGCTTTGCATTCATAATACCTAACAATATTAAAACGCATTTTGGATTTGTAAACTTTTTCAGAGAAAAATACGCGTCATAAATTTTTTGGGTATAAAATATTTTACATTCGATTTCTAAAAATGTATATACAAAAAATATCAGCAGTTTATTGTAATAAAAATGTAAATTGTCATTATGTAATGAGACTCTACAGTGACAGCATAGCACATTTCATAATTTCTAAAATTTATTTTAATTTCAATGCAATTTTTTTTACTACGACTATAGAAAAATTATTCCAAAAGGGTAACAAATATTTTTAATTTAAAAAATAATCCTCCTTAATTGATAAAATAACACAATTTGCAACATTTTTTATGACACAACTAAGAATAGTGATATGGAAAGTTTATTTTGGATTCGTTTTTAATGCTTATTGAGAAAAGAGAATAAAATCTAACAAACTATATAAATTGATCTAAAAATATTTTGGAATATTAGATTCCATATTTCTTTCTCATAAAATTTGCTTCCATTTGAAATTACTTTTCAGAAAATACTTTATCTAATTTGAAATATTTTTCTAACATTGTAAATATATGTATATATAGGAAAATTATATTTATCCGTGTTTTTTCTAATAATTCTTTATTTATTACGGATATTCACATCTATACACTAGCCCTAGTGAGCAAAAAATGACCGTTGAGCGACAAACAAAACTAAACAATCACATCTATACACTCAATCGATAAAATGTTTTAAGTTGAACAAATTTGTTCAAAACATTTATACTAATTCATGAAATGCTATTTGAAAGCAATTCAAAATATAAAATTTTATCATTTAATACTGCATGGAAATTCCCTTTTCTGCTCATGCCAATCTATATCTTTTTACTCGCTACCGATAGCCCCTATGACATTTTTCTCAATATCAAATATATTTAAGATAAGATAAGGGTTCTCAAATGTTACGTTTGATTTTAAAATATACATACATATATATATATATATATATATATATATATATATATATATATATATATATACAACGGCGGGATCTTGTGTAACGAACCCTATGCCACAACAAAGTCAGAAAATGCTACTCATTTATCGTTACCCATCAGGCGCCTGTGAACAAAGTCACGGAGGCGAGTAGCATTGCCCGCGCCATACCACACCAAACCCGTTTATAGGGTGGGTCACATTCATACATCATGGCAGAAGTTAGGGCAGAGAAACACAGAGAGAATGGAGAAAGAACGTAACATCCATGCCCGAACCGGGATTTGAACCCGGGACCTACACTTCAGGAATCAGGAGCGCTAACCACTCAGCCATCGGTTGGTTGTGTGTGTGTATATACGAGGGTCACTCTGAAAATTTTTCAGATACAACTAGGTTTTTAAAGGTATACTTACAAAATTTTAGGTGTGTTCAAAGTAGTCTCTCCTCCAGCATCAATGCACTTTCGTAGACGAATTTTCCACAGATTAAATGCCTCAAGCCATTCATTTCTTGGAATAGATGAAAAAAATGCATTTATAGCCACATTAATCTCTTCTTCTGAATGAAAGCGACATCCATGTAAGTTCTTTTTTTAATAAAAGAATAACCAAAACTCGCACATAGCTAGATCAGGTAAATACTGCGGATGTTCGATCACTTTAATTTGTTTTTGTTTAAGAAACAAAACTGTTAATCCAGCTGTATGTGAAGATGCATTGTAATTGTGATGCATTAATCACTTAACATTCAGTTCTTGTAGAATTTCTGGAAGACATTTAGTGGTATACCAGTTTGCTGTTACTGTCTTCTGTCCTTCCAACTTGATGGCTTTGACCAATCCCGTACTTCAGAAGAAAACGGCATACATCACTTTTTTCAGTGCGCGTTGTTTTTTCACCATTGTCAGCGTGGGATCATCTTCAAAGGCTGATACTTTGATTTCTTGACGTGTTGGAACATCAAAAAACGGAATGTACGTTTCATGACCTGTTAAAATTTTAGAAATGATGCGGTGGCCACCATTATTTAGCAATTTCAGAGTTTCCTTACTGATTCTGACACACTCCTTTTTTTGGTGCTCACTTAGATTATGGGGAACCCAATGGCAAACTACTTTTTTCATATGTAATACTTCATGAAGGATTTTGTTAATGGCTGCGGATCCAATGTTAAGTTCCTTCTGTATCATTTGATAGGTACAGCGATTATCATCCATTAACATTTTTCGCCATCAGGACACATTATCTGGAACATTACTGTTGAACGCAGTCTTCTTGATTTAATCATGCTTTAAAATCGTAGAAAATCATAGCGCGAAAATGTTCTCGCGTCAACTCCATTTTCTCTTCTGTTTAAAATTTATTCTACGCTAAACAAGTTGAAGCAAGTCAGTAAAAAACCGTCTTCTGTGTTAAAATACTTTTTATTTTAAAATTAAACCGTTATTTTTATTTTGTAAACTCTCATCTTCGCGTATCTCAATAATTTCATAGTAACTCTCGTATATATATATATATATATATATATATATATATATATATATATATATATATATATATATATATATATATATATATATATATATATTATATATATTATATATATATATATATATATATATATATATATATATATATATTATATATATATATATATTATATATATATATATATATATATATATATATATATATATATATATATATATATATATATATATATATATATATATATATATATATATATATATATATATATATATATATATATATGTATAGATACATATTGAAATAAATGTAACAGATTGGTTTGTTTTTCGATTTTTGTATTTTTAGGTAAGGAAGAGAAGCCACCTAAAAGTGAGTACTTATTTAAATGTTACCAAATAATTTTAGTATCAAGCTTTATCAAGGGTAAAAATAATATATATGTTACATTTGTAGATATTAAGAATTAAGCATTTAAACCATTATTGTTATCCTATAGGCTATTAAAAATTTTAACATCTCTTAGTTTTACCATTCGATGCTTAATTGATTTAAACTTTGCGTACATGTTCCCAAAGTAATAGCCTTTAAATTTCAAATGTCAGAGTTTAGTAGATTATTTAGATGCGATTGAAACATACATAAATAAGAGTAAGTCCTAATTTCTGACAACAGTTTTGTAATTAATGTCTGAGTCAATGTGTTGCACAGAATATTAAGCAGCAGGTTACAGCATTTTATTGTGATTAATCTGAATACATAAATTAGGGATACTTTTTTAAAAATATCCACAGTTGAGATAAGTTCCAATGTTATTTTTTCATTACAATGAATAAACTTATGTTAAAAATATAATTAGTATTCATTAATAAAAGGATACTTGAACTAAAAAGAGATCATAATAATTTATTTCAATAGTCAATTCTCTTAAGAAAACTTACAATTTGAAATAAATATTAAAATGAATATATAAGTGATAATGAAAAAATAAAAATATAATGCAAAAACGCATATTCAAACGCTATCAAAGTTACAAAAATATCATTTTTAAAATTTCCGTAAAAAATTACTAGATATTTTATGTCAGAAATATTTTTTTAATTTAAATTGACAAATATTTTCAATTATTGATAATATTTTAATTTTTATTGAGAAGAAAAATAATAAAATTATTAATCTCAAACTTTGAAAAATAGATTTTATAGAGATACTGGGCTGAATATTAAAAGAAGTATTTTTCTATCGAGTTAAATTAACATTTTATTCATCAATGAGAAGCAAACAGAATTGATTCAGAAAGCAAAAGTTTCTTTAAAATTAGTTGGCATAGCATCAATGTAAAAAATAAAAATATATGTAGAAGTAAATCATATATTCTCAGTAATTAGAAAATGATATTGTGATTGGTTTTTATATTAATCATTTTCTAGGTATATGATTATGAATGAATTTCAGAATTTTTATCTGAATTCTCTAATGATTTGTTGTTTCATTATATTCATAAGCACAAGTTACGCAATATTTAAAATACGTTTACTATTCCTTGCGTTTCTGTTTTGTTCTCATATTATGTTGTGTGCCTAAGTTAAATGTACTGAAATATAGTAATTTCTTTGGACATGGAAATTTTAAACATAGGAATAAAAACGAAGCGGATGATTTTTTAAACATTTTATGAAGATTATTCAATTTTACAAATTGATTTTGATAACAATGTAAATTGAAGTTTTGAAATAATCTAATTCTGCAACATAGTTTCCTTTTAAGTAATTGCCTAACTATATTTGTTCATTAAACTAAACTCAGTAGCACAACAGCCCCCATAGGCCTACAGCCTTCAGTGTTCATATCTGTTTTCTTAGTTTTCTTTCAAGGCATATCTAAGCACTTCGTAACCGAAGGGCCCTGGGGTCCGAAATATAAGTCTCGGTTAGGTGGTCAGCTAAACTCGAAATCCCCAATGTTTAGATCCCAAGCAAGTTTGGTACTCAGAGTTATCTACCAACTTAAGGGATACGAAAGGTTGAGTTGACCTTACCCAGACCGATGATCGAGCCTCGGACCTAGAGCCCTAAGAGTGAGAACCTCTCCCACTACGCCACCGGGCTTCATGTTTTACTAGATAAAATATTCTGCATGTTCGAATCTTTAAAATGTTCTTTAGTTTTTTTTGTAATAAACTTGCTTTAAAAATTAAATTTAAGGCAGATATTTCAGTTCGGTTTTCAAATCCTTTGAAAAAATTGCAGCTGAATTATTTTTATATTTATGAATTTTTGTATCCTTTTATAGGCAGAATCTTTCAATAATATATTTAATATTTTCTTGTTTGTTATTATTATATTGAGGAGAAAGAAATGTTGAAATGTTTCCAAGATACTTGGATAATAATCTTTCAAAATATTATCAAGCACATCTAAGCATGTCTGATCATCTTAAACTATGATTTGAAATTTTAAGATAGGAACTGTAATATTTTAGAATAAATACCTTTAAAAGTATTATGTTCTTATTGTTGGATGAGATAAGAAGATATCATATTAAAAGAAAATCCCTAGCGTAAATGAGTCTGAAAATTCTATTCTTGATTTAAATGTTTTTGCATTGTTCCAATTTTTCTTGATTCCCACCTTTTCATTTTGCGAAGCTTTAGGCAAAAGTCTCACAAATTTTGAAAATATAAAAATAAAATATTATTTTGTCTTTAAACTGAGAAAAGTTTTATTTTTTTAAGACAATGTATATTTAAATGGGTTGAATTTATAAATGATTTATCTAGGATTCTATTTTCGTGAGCATTTTTATAAGAGATGTATTTTTTGAGTATCCTAAAAATTTTTTAATCATGTATTCTTACTACTTCCTGTAATGATTAGTAGTAGATTTTTATTAATTTCTAGCTCATTACAGGAACATTACATAGTTCCTGTAATGAGCTAGAAATTCATAAAAACGTATTGTTATTTATTATTTAAATAAAAATGAGCCCAAATTCTAAAAGCTAATATTTTGTTTTAAATCGGAAGATGAGATTTTATTATTAAATTGAAAGACTGCAGAAAATTAAAAACAGAAGTACAATTTTTCATAATGTTTAATTTTTAGGAAACTATTTGAAGAGAAAAAACATATTTAAAATAAACTTAAATAAATATAATCAAGAGTAGCCAAAAATAAGTATTTGGAAGGTAAAGAGGAAACAAAATTAAATTAACAATACTTTTTATTTAACATTTTAAACTTTATTTGTTAATCTCAAATCCATGTTTTTTTACAAATGATATCATACATACCAGTTGAATATTTTGCATTTTTGCTCAAAAAATCTTTATATATATATATATATATATATATATATATATATATACATATCTATATATATATATATATATATATATATATATATATATATATATATATATATATATATATATATATATATATATATATATATATATATATATATATATATATATATATATATATATATATATATATATAGATATGTATATATATATATATATATATAGCTAGTATATTAACATGTAGCTTATAATATTCACCATGAACTTATTTTGTCCAAACTTTTTAACAAATAAATGTTGATTTTAAAAGTTTCGGAAATTTGTAGCTATTGATTGAAAATTGCAGCAAAAACCTAATTATTTCAAATTATAAAGAATTTAATTTTTGGAAGAAATACCGTGGAGTTTAGATGCTCAAAAGTAAATTTTTAGCATTGAAATATTTCTACCGATGCATAATTTATGAGTATTTAAAAAATAAAAATATTCTTATATGGCTTGCAAAATGGATAAGAAGTGTGTGGAAATGTATGAAAACATCGTTAATAATCTTACAAATTAGAACAGTTAAAGTTGAATTTTGAGATGAAGAAAAGTTATATTCTAGGAAAAATGTTTTTTTAGATTTAATTATTGAGATATTAAATTACTTAGGGATTTGCTATGTAATATAGTAAATGTATCTTATTACCTTTCTGATATATTTATATAAGTAGTAAATACATTTTTTAGTACATTCATAAACATAATTATATTTTTAACTATTCTCATATATAATTTATTCATGAGTTATATTTCCATTTTATACATTTCTCTTAGATAAGTACCATACATTTCTGTATAGTTTATAAATTTATCATGATAAAACTCATGTAGGTACTACTCACAATTTTATTATTTGTGTGACGTTAACGCTTATACGGCTTTTTCAAAAAATTACGGTAATAAATCATATTTAAAAGCAATAATAATATGTGGAATTAAGGTTTTCATGAATTTCAAAATTTTAGTAAAATAACTTTTCAAAAAACTTAAATTTTACTACAAATTAAATAAAATAGTTTTTTTGAAAAATTTATTTATTCATATGACCTATTTTTTATTTCAGCATGCTAGTATTTCTATAATCTTTTAAAATATGAATGAAAGTTAACACTAGACGGATATTTTTGCTGAAAATAAAATTATGAAAAAAAATATGGATGTTTAAAGATGTTTTCAGTGTTTGAAAATGTTATTTCTGAAGCTATGGAAAAAGCATTATAGCTGTTTTCTAACTGATAAACATTTACTTTTAAATCTTCAAGAAAGCAAGAATTTTACGATTCATTTAATCTCTAAGGGCTCGGCACCTAAAAAAGAAGACAGTTATTTTTCTAAAAATAAAACGTTTTGTTTACATTTTTGCTTCTTTTTTTTACATTACTTTTAACTAACAATTAGTTTTTCCATGACATAAATACTTCCGTTTTAAATTAAATTTACTTTTGGGTTTGCTTTCGAAATAATTTATTGTATTAAACTGAGGAAATTTATATTCTTTGATTCGCTCCTTATTTATTGATACTCTTTATATAATTGATTGAACATTTTTATTTATCAGAAAACATTAAAAGTTTGTATTAGATCCTTATGTAGTTTTAGAAAAGATGAATTCTTTGTATTCTTTCAGCTTAAAAAATAAATTTTTTTTTTGTAAGATATCATCAAAAACTATTTTAAAATGAAATCAAAAATAGGATACAAAAATGTCAAATATCATTCTATAATAAACCTAGTATCGTGTTCATTTTAAAGAGGACAGTAAATTACTGTTTATTAAACTATTGCTTTTTATTACAGAAATTGCATTTTTATTTAAATTGATTTAAAATCTTTCATTATTATTAAACATTTAGAAGTTTAAATTCAAGTATATTAATTATAACACCCACACACACACACCCACAAACGCGAATAATATAATCAATAAAGATCATTGAAAGATATTTCTTAACCATTAATAAATATTCACCATTGCATTTCGATTATATTTTGAATAAGTTATTGTTTGCTCATTAGTATAAGACACACTATTTTTATTCATTTAATAAAAAATTATTATGAAGTCAGCTAAATAAAAATATAGTAATTGAAAAAATAGGTTGTTTGATATTTCTATTAATTAAAAAAAACATATCTTACTCAAATGAGTTATTATTTAATTTCTGAAAGATGACGCTAAATTTCAATATCTGAAGGTTTTACATAATTTTTTTAATTTATTTTATAAATATCCTGTTAATAGAAAACTTTTTTGCTTGCAAGTACACTTCCCTGTTGAAAAAAATACCATAAAGAAAGTCGCTTAAAGTATATAGCCCTATTCGCATAGGTGTCGAAGGAAATAACAACATTAAACTAATTTTATCGACAATAAAAATTGTTTTACACCCTCTGAATCATTTAGTATATCATTTAATAACTTGGATAATTTATAATATCATACTTTTGAATCAATGACAAAATAAATATAAATGGCTCTAAATCTTATTAGTGACTAAATTAATATAATATTTATTTAAAGTTTAAAAAAATGAATATCAGTTTCTGCACCCAATTCCCCGCCGTTGGAAAAAAAATTAAAGTTAAAATAGAGCCTATCAATCTGTCTATTAAATTTAATCGAAATGAGATATAATAAATGCTTCATTAGAACATATAATCTTTTTCGATTTTAATCTTTAATTAATATTTTAAATTGCTGCATTTTATAGAGTTATAAAGAATATCACACTAACAAAGGCCTCAAAATATTTATTCTGTTGTTATCAATGAATTGTAAATTCTTTATTCATCTAAAAGAAAAATTGAAATGCATATTTGAGAATTAAAATTGAAAAATGTTACGAACAAGTAAATATCTTGTTAATTTATTCAAAATAAATTAATTTGCGAAATAATTAAAAATACCCTTTATGTATATAATCATTTTGTTCTTATGTTTTTCTTTTTCTATGAAATAAGTATGTTTTCTTTTCATAAAATTTTCTGCATATTATTTTAATCTGTTGAAATTTTTACTAAAATAGAATTTTTTATGAATGAATTTTTTAAACTAAAAACATTTTTTAAACAGTCAGTTCTAATAGATAACATAAAAAATCAATTTGAATCTAAGTTAACTGACTTGAATATCAAGTAATCCCTAAAAATATTACGTGTATTAACGTGTTAATGTGTGTATGTTTTCTTTTCACAAAATTTTTTTATCATTTTTATATAATAAAAATATTATATCTCTATTTTATTTTCACTTTGTTTCTTTATTTCTGACATAGTTACTATTGCTCATAATGTGTAAATTTACATTATTAGGGTTGTCCTGACCAATTTTTGATACATTCTATTTCTTAATAGGAAAATTTTCCACGTGTCACTACCTGAACCATAATGCTTTCTGTTATCCATAAAACAAAAATTTAAAAAAAAATGATGTTATTAAAAATTTTAGCTCTTTAGAATTCCTTGTGTTAAAGAGAAATGAAAAGGAATTGCTCTCTTAGAATTCAAAAGTCTTAAAAATGAAATGACTACCTATTTGTAAATAATTTAGTTTTAGTTGATTATTTAGTTATTCGTAAGCGATTTAGTTTGTAAGGAGCACTATTACCATTGAGAATCGCTATTTCTTCCAAAGAATGCTAATTTTCTCTTCCTAAAGAAAATTTATTATTTAAAGAAAGTTATTTCTTTAAGTCACAGTTGATACAAGAGATTGAGAGATTGTGCTTAAAAGATAAATAAAAAACAAAGCAAAATGATTGCTGGTAAAATAAAAATTAGAAAAAAGAAATAATTGTATGAGATAAAAAAAATTATGATGATCATTTTTCTGAATCATTAATGTTTTTTTTTTTCTTTTGAAATCTTGTTTTATAATATGATAATAGGTAACTTAGTAATAATCTAATAATGATTGATAAAGCCCCCTCATAGCTTCAAGTGAAAATGAAATCAAGCTATAAAATTAGTCACCAAAACCATATTCCTATGGCAAAACTCTATAAGTTAAGAAGTCACTAAAATAGGCTATTATGAAATCCATAGTACTGTATATTTTCAATTTTGCGTGTTTTATGAAATACGACTGGCAAAATGTAATTGGAAGAAAAATACAGCCACAGAACAAGGGAAAAAGCAAGTTTATTTACTGTATTATTAAATTTGAAAAACTTTTGATCCTAGCATTTTAAAATGAAGTCAAAAGATAAAGAACAATCATAGCTCGATGGCTTACAGAAAATTTGATCTACTTATGCACTGATTTCTTTTGGAATACTAGGCTTTGAAACGAGTTTATTTTCAACCAAACTTAGTTTATTCTTAGACATAACTACGATAATTATTTAATGTAGGATAAATATAACTAGATTTTAACGATATTGGTTACAAAGTCGTAGAGATAAAAAATAACTGGTTTCTCCAAATACATTAAACATTTGTGGTGATGTTCCAAGGAAGAAACTGAATAAAAGAAAAGTCAGTTAAAGCAATAGTTCTCGAAGAATTATAAATTCTTATCTTAGATGATCAAGTAAATGAAAAATATGTATTCTGTCAGAAAGTAATAAACTTAATGGTGGTATTGCTTAATTTTACAAATTTGAACGTATTTTGTTGTTCGGAAAGTAATTTCATTTTTCCTACATGGATCAGCTTTTTGCTGGTAAATACCAACCCCTTTATGACTGTGGAATTGTGCTACTATCAAAATGATGGTAAATGGTATTGGACTAGAATGAATAATGTGCAATGCAATACAATATTTATTTGCTGCAGGTTTTTCATTTTCATGAAAAATAGAAGAAAATAGGGATGACTTTCCGAACAACCCAATATGTAAAATATCAACGATAAGTAAAATATGCTAGAAACTGAAATTCTTTAATGATAAAGCTTATATATTTTTTTCTTTTTTGATGCAATTTTATTGTACTATGTGAAAAGTATCGGCTTGAATTAAAAATGATTTTGAAAAACCATTTAAATTATTTTAGAATTTATATTTTTAAAATCAATCTAAAAAAATTAAAAGCAAACATTGCAATTTTTTTGTTTTCCTAATTATCTACAGAATTTACTATTATGTGAAATACATTATTTTAGAATGGAATTAAAACTTTGGTATTATGCTTAAGAAATTATACTGTGTGTGTGATAGTTAAATATAAAACTCTTATAGTAACTTTATTTATTATTCTTCATTTATTTTGCTTACATGTGTATCTTTTGAATGGAAGAAACTAAAATTTTATTCTGTGTAACAATAATATTTAGCTTACATGTTTTTTCTCAATCAGAAATTCGATAAATCGAAGGAATTAATATAAAATATTAATTTTGAATCAAAGTTAAATAATAGTATATTTACTACAAAATGAAATGTTAAAAGAAATTAAACTTCTTATCTTTTTTCTTAAATGAGTAATTGCTTAAAGAAATTTATCTTTATTTCTAAATTAATAAATTACAGTTAATATGCTCAAAGAATTGATATGAGTAATTGATTTTCAACCAGTTCTTCTCAATTAATCTTTACTTATTAAAATATTGTTATATATTTAAAATAAGATGAAATATTTTTCATTCTTATATTTAGAGGAAAACATATTTGATATCAGTTAAATTTTAAATATTTTTTCAGAGTAAAAATTTTATAAAATTAGTTGAAAAAAATATACTTTCAAGTACATTGATAGGATTATATTTTATGCATGCTAAGTTCTATTAGATTCAAGTCTCGAATTTCATTTCAAAAACTGGTTCTTTTAGATGCTTGATTATTTATAACTTTTTAAATTAGATTTTCATGATTTAGCTTGCGGATACTATTGTATATAACAATATAATATTATTTTATACTATACTTCTTCTGATTCTTATTCGTTCCATTCTAAAAATCACCATAGTTTTGCTTACTATAAGATATTTATGACAAATTTTAATATTTTTATCAGTAAGTCTCCCTCGCGGAAGTTTTCTTAAATATACATTTAAATAGAAGTAAATTTTTAACTATGCCACATTGTAGAAATACATTCTACTACTTAAATGTATTAAAATTAAAAAATACATTTAAGTTGATGTATTTCTTCAAAGTGATATATTTTGTTTATACGAGAAACAGTGATATTTTTCTATGTTTGAAAAAAGTTTTGCTTGAAAAACTGTTTTGTGGTAAAATATTGTTTCTTATTGTTATTTTCCAAAACAATTTACTTATTTAAATTAAACTATTTTCTGTATTTATTCTTAAAATGTTAGAAAGTTATTACAGCATAAGATATTAGTGTCTTTATTTGGGTACGATTGGTATTTTTAATTCTGAAAAGTCATAAGGATAACTTCCTTTCTATGCTTAAATAAGCAAGTAAAAAATATTTAATATAAAATACTGATAAATTTCAAGCAAAGTTGGAAATAGTAAAAACATTTCCATTTATTTTTTTCGTTGCTTTTTAATTTTTTTTATTTTTAAAGTGTGTCCTGCTGTAATAAAAAAAAAATTCCAAGTATTCTGAAAAGATGTCAGTTCCAAATGGAATTAACTATATATTTGGAGTGCATATATTCTTCACTTTTAATTGCATAATATAATTTTTTTAATAATTTTATATAAATGGAGAAGATATTTTTTTTTTGAAAATTTTATAACTAAACATATATAACTCGATATTTTCAATTAGTTTATTGTTATTGTAATTTTTATATTTTCCTAGCAAAAAATATCTTGTAATGAAGGACAAAACATTTAAATGAATACCAAAATGCTCTAAAAAAATTCAAACTGAAGACGAAGAAAACTATTTATATTTGATGTTCACCCATTTTCATATATAACATTTTGAGATGCATTCAGGCAAATTTCTTTTGACTACTTAAAGCAATAAAACCTTTTTTTAATCTTAGAAAACCATTAATAATTTTATTTAAGAAAATATTTATTTCATCTTTCAGAACTTCTTATTTTAATCCCGTATTTAACGTATAAATTTGTAGCTAATATTATTAAAGAGAAAAATAATTAAATTATAGATAATTTTGAAATTCAACCCCAGACACTCATCTATAGCCCAAAGAAAAATTTATTCCAAATATACACCAGTCTATTATAATCTGAGGTTATAAACTTATCACTCATCTCTTAAAAAATTGAATATTTGGAAGAAATGAAGCTTCACTTTTCATTTTTTAGACCATTTAAAATACAAAGCACAATGTTTGCTCTTATTGAGTAATGAGGCATCAGGAGAAACAATGACTGACTTTAAAAGTGGTCTCATTGTTTGTAAAAGAAGTTTTTATGTCTCATGCCAGATGAAAAGAATGAAGAGATTTCATTGTAAAAAGCGAAAAAAAGACACCTTTAGAAAGGTATGAACTTCTAAAGGAATCTCGAATACTTTCTAATTTTACTTCATGATGAGCTAAGTTCCTTTAATTTCTGCCTAAACCTTAATAAATATTTTACTCATTTTTATTTAATTATAAATTAAACATTTATATAAATTTTGAAAACTTTAAAATAAACATTGTAAATATCTTATTATCTCAATACAAATAGAAACATAAATTATATAATTTTAAGCTGAATGTGTGCAAATAAACCATGAAAATCTCAAGAGCATTAATAATCTAATAAGCAATGAAGTTTTCTGAATTGGAAACGTAATACTTGATATTTTACTCGTAGATTTTGTTTAACATTACTAGATATAAAATAATTGGCATAGTTTACCGAGGCTGTCATGTTTATTCAGGTAATAATTATTTTTGTGATTATCTCATATATTTTATTTTTTTTTTGTACAGCAATATTGTACCATAAAATCCCTATGCAGGGTCCTCAGTTTAAGAAAAGACAAAATTTCATCGAACTTTCAGATTATTAAATCTGCTTCTAGCCTTGATAAATGGCATTTCTTCTTCAGAAAATATATGCAACAATAAAATTAGTTTAACACATTAACACTTAAATAAAATATTCAAATTAAAAATAATAAAACTCCTATCTTCTATCTATATTTGTGTCTTATAGAAATGAATATTTATTCTCTCATTGTGATAGGCCAAGGACTTCGACTGGAATTGAGCCACAGATTTTGAGCACTTTCATCTCAGTAAGAGATTAATTATAGTTTAGTAAATCATATTTTTCGATTAAAAAAATTTTAGGCGAATAATAAAGAATTTATGATTTATTCTTATGACCGTTCATTTTAATAAAAGTCCAAATTTTGTAATTATATTCCTGTATTTTCAAAACAGAATTGAAAAAGATGCTGTGAAACTCGTGTACAAGAAAAAATATCTACTTTAATTTCTAAGCATAGATATTTTTTTTCAATATTCACATTAAAGTTTAATTTTCAATCCATCGTTAATAGACTAGAATAATCATCAGACTATAAACTCTTTTGTGATTTTCCTATTTTTTTAATGGAAGTAATTAAATAAAGGTTTTTATATCATATGATAAATTTATATTTGGATAAATATAAATTTTTTTATCTTAACAAGGAGAATTAAAATTAGAAGGGTTAGTTCTCTACTTCCATTAACAAACAAGCATTTGATCGTCCCATTAGATTCTGATATAGACATTTTAAAAATATAAAACTATATAAAAATCATAACTTATATGCTTAAGAGATACGGAACAATAAATATGATTAAAATACATAAATATTCTGTTAGTTTGATGAAATAATTAATTTATCAGTATTGTTATTAAATGTTTTGCCTGATTTATTTTATTATATAGTATGTCCAATATAAATTAATTTATAAATTTAATTATAAGTCATTGTAATTTATTGATTTCAAAATATGAATATATCTAGCTTAAATTATTTCGAATAGTTGTGAATTAATTTCTAAGATATGAAATTATAATAGGTAATAAAATATTATTTACGAGTGTATTTTTATATTTTGATTTGAAATGTCGAATATGAAATACTATGAAAAGCAAATTACTTTCCGATTCGGTGGATTCCAACTTGTATTTCAGGAGTGAAAAATAATTTAAAAGAATTTGCTCCAATTGTTTTTGAGGACAGTCTGTGTTTTGGGAAGATTTCTCTGACGAGGTCATTCCCAATGTCTCAAATTTTAAACTACCAGTTATATGTTATTAGTTCATAAATTGAAAGTGTCTAAATTTGACTTGTTTATTTACTTTTTAAGTTCAATTTCTGGATTACTAAATTAAATGAATGTTCTATACAAATTCTATGCATTAAATATTCACACATCAAAATTTTAGATTTTAGCTTCATTTTTTTTAAATTCATGAGTTTTGTATTGTCTAAAAATAAATATCCCCTTCTTCCAATTCTTTAAAGAACAAAAATCTTATTTAGGATGAAGGCATCGGTAGTTTAAAGCTAACCACATTTCTGTTTTCCTTAATTCTAAGCATTAGGAATGGATCTCATTTGCATTCATTACCAGAAGCTTTTTGCTAATGATTCACAAATTCAGGACCACGGCCAATAATTACATTAGGAAGTGATTTTTGTGTCTGTTTTTTATGCTTATTTCAAAGAAGTTGGAGTAAGCACACAAAAGAAAAAAGTTTTCTTTTCAAAAATGATTAAAATATTCAAACATGCGTGACTCATTTGAAACGCATAAAAAAAATTAAAAGAATTATCTCTACTTGAAAGAAAAATCAATTCTAGTTTGCGAATGAAAGTTGTATTAAATAGATTTAAGTTAAATATGCACTTACAGAAAATTATATTTAATTCTGAAAAATAAACAGCTCATAATGACTTATAATTGGAAAAGTAATGTTATTATTATTTTCCCAATTATAAGTCATTATGATCTGTTCATTTTTCAGAATTAGATCTTAAGAAAATCAAGCCAATTTTACTTTTAATCTGAAAAATTATTCAATTTTTCAATTAACGTTTTATCAAAAGTTGACATAGCATACTGATATGAAAATGAATCAACTACATTTTTAAAAGCCTTTCATGTGAACAATACCGATATATAAATGAGCATAAATATATAAAAATTACATAATATAATAATACTTTATGAAATTATTGAAGAAAAATAGGATTTAAGTAACTCAAAATAATTTTGACATGGTTAATTGTATAACAGTTCAAAACTCTCCTTCAAATGCATAGTATTTGCGTTTTTTAAAATAAATGTTTTAATGTTTTTAATACAAAATAAAAACTTACCCAAATCAAAGTAATGTTTGGGCCTAAAGTGTATTTTTAAATGTTTTACTGTTACTTCAAACCCAAATGTTTTATTTTTCTACTCCAATATGCTCCTATGTACACAAGTAATATGACAATTTTATTAATTAAGTTTTTATTTTCTGTGATATGTTTCTTTTATTTTGTATATTTAGTCAGGATTCCGTCTGAGATATTAATTTATGAAGAAACTACAGCTAATAATATGATTTCATAGAACGTATTACCTGTTAAAAGAATCCATTTTTAAAGAGATTATAATTTATTTTAAAAGATAAGGGGTCATACTACTTTTTCATTTGAAAAATAACTCAAAACTCATTAATTTCTTATTTTTGAGAAAGCTAAGATAAATTTCACTTTTACTACAAAACTATAATAAGCAATTTATTTGTATAACAACAAGAAATTTCTACTATGTTTGTGAAAATTATTAATGCTTTATGCAATTTATATTTTATAAATAATTATAAATAATTTAATTATAAAGTAATTTTTGCTTGAAACAATAAGCAAAATATAAGTGACAATAATTAGAAATCGTACATAGAATCGATTTTTTTTATATATTTAATCAATTTCTGTAAAACCAGAATATTACTTACTGAATCTAATAAGAGCAAGATGTATGATAAAATGTATAGACAAAAATTTTTATCATAATATACTATTATTTAAAACATTTTGTTTCGAAAAGAGTGCCAGTATTTATATTGTAAGTATATGAAAATAATGCAAAAATAATTTTGCATTTCATGTTCGTTTCTCGCATTTCTATATTTTCAAATGAAACTTAAAACTCATTATCTACCCTCAAAAACAAAATTCAAATAATATAAAAGATATCGGAAAGTTTAATTCCTTTTATTCCTGGAATTCATGCCTGGAACATTTAATTCATTTTATTTTTGTATTTATATTCAACTAATGATACATTCTTAATCTCCCTAATTAGTTTCAATCAGAAAAAAAAGCTCTTAATGTTATATTTATATTGAATTTTAAAATTTGAAAATAATTATATATATTTTAACGTTAATTTTTTATTGAACCAATCAGAAAAATCATCACAAAATGTATGCATTGAATCTTCCATTGTGTTCGCTATTAATTGAGAAACATTAATTTTTATTTTGTGTATACTCAAAGACAGAATCTAAATATTTAACAATAAAATAAAAAAAACATACAGAGCAATGTTATTAACATTTTAAGTTTCAAGTCATAAAGCTATTGTTGTAAGGCGAATTTATATTTACGCGGCTTTCTAGAAAACGGATTGATGATAAAAGTTTAAATTTCTGTAAATGATAAGGCATACTTGGTTCGGAATCATTCTACAACATTAGATAATTTATTTAAGCTTTAAACAAAGAAACAAGTTCATGTTCTTAGGGTCCAACGAGGAAATGGTATAATTTGTGTAGAAATTTTTAATTTTAAATAAAAACATTTTAAGTTTTTTAATTATTTTATTAACTTGTAAACCCATTTTTCAGAATATGTCACTAATTTGGATTTTTAAAATTGGGTACTCCACTTATTCCAATTAATCGAAATAACTATAATATAATATTTTTAAAAGCCAAATATTTACCTGAATTAATAACTTACTGAAATTTTTAAGTTTATAATAATATCAATATTTGCGGTTTATCACATATATCATGATTACATTTCCGATGAAAATCTTTTACATAATAAAAAAATACATAATGCGGTCCTTATAAATATTTTTCAGCATTCACAAAATAATTAATTCTAGTAACTTATGAAGAGCATTGGAAACTTCAAATATAATTTTATACAGATTTCGAAGAATAATTAATATGATGAAAAATGAGAAACGTAGCTTTTAAGAATTCCCCGAACAAATATTAACTCTAAGCATTTTCCAGAAATATCTTGGAAAGAGTTTTGCGAGAACTATTTTTCAATTGAGAATACGTCTCACATGTATCTATTTTTATAACATGATGTAAATAAAGAAGCATAAAAGACAATAATTATGGTAGGATATAAATGGTTTTCAATTTTGAAATGTCAACATAAAATGTTTTAATATAAAGCTTATTATTTCATAATTTCGAAAATTAGCTTATTTAGCAATTTTCAATATACTCACATATTGAAAATGTTTTTGGTTATTAATTGCAGTAATACATAACACAGATTTTTCAACGTAAGTAAGAAAACTTTAATAAATGTAAATATTATTGCACATTACATGCGTCAAAGCGTATAATATAGACACTTAAGTTTTTATTTCAGAGAAATACTGAAAAATATGCTTCATTGTTTTATAAAAAAATGATACTGGGAAAATTTTAATTCAGTTTATTATTATTTTGTTTCACTATTAATAAATCAAAAATAGAAATTGCTCATTTCAGTTTCTTCAAATAATGTTCTATTTCGGAATGTGTTAAACAGAGGAATTTAAAACCATTAAGCAATTATGATAATTGCTACAACATTTATTCCTCTTAGGTAGAATATACATTATGAGGGAGAAGAAAGGTTATATTAACATCGTCAAGATTCAATATTATATGATGATAAAAATTTTTTTATAATTGTAGATAAAATCTTTAGATTTACTTTGCTATATTTATGTGTTCGAATCAGTATAAAAATAAACAGAGAGCAACTAATATTATCATTATAAGTAAATTTGCAATCTTAATGTTCTCTCGGGAAATGAAAGGAAGCTACTTTAGATATTTAAACTCCAATCAATAAAAGTGCAATTAAGATTTATTATAAATTATTCGTTTTTATACATTTCTATGAACGTTTAAATACATATATATTTTATATATATTATATATATATATATATATATATATATATATATATATATATATATATATATATTATATATATATATATATATATATAACTCACAATATAAGTTCAATATAGCAATTTTTTAATAATTTGTATTACTTTATCAATTATTGTAACTTATTTTCAGAGTATAACACCATGATGTACGAAGATTTAGTTTTTAATTACCTGAAAGATTTTTAGATGAATTGCAAATGCCTAGTTTCCGATAATTGTTCGCTGAAATTATTGTAGTTATTGAACCAATTTTGAAAGGGCTTTATTTCTCACTCCCCTTCAACTCAGTTATATTTTAATAGAATTAAGGGCAGAAACCGTTAAATTCTTATTAAAATTTTTCACAATTAAAGGGAAGGTAAAAATAGAGATTACACACACAGATAAGAATTTTCTTTTTTAAAACATTTTTAATTGAAAATGTTCTTTCATAATATTGCCTAGAATGTATATAATTTGCTTATGAATAGAAATAATGTGCATTCATAAAGATATATTTTCTTAAATATTAATTGAAGGTAGCTGAATAAAGGGTATAATTTAAAAAACAAAACTATTTTAATTTTTCAGCAAATAGTCCCAAAATCTCGCCATGGAATCATTAGTAAAGTAAATCTTTTGAGAAATCTAATCTCATAGATACTTTAAGGCGTCAATTAGTAAAATATTTGACTGATTTTAATGAATATTCTTTGAATTATTTTTCTTAACGAATTTCATTCTTAAATGGCATTATAAATAAACAGGATTTATTTCAAAAGAAAATATCAGTAAGGAATTTATAAATAGCTGAAATTAATCAAAATAAACAACACGTAGTTTCAAATGCTAGTCAATAGATTCTCATTATTATATAAGTATTACACTTAAAAAATGTCCGAAGGGAATTCACTAGTTTATGTAAATATATTATCATTAAAATTAGTATTCGATATTCATGAGAGATGTTTCAAAAGAAAATTGTTAAACTCTCTGTTGAAAAATTAAAAGTATATGTTTAGTAACTGTCCTTGAACTGAGTGAATAAGACCTTATAATTTCCTGTTTGATATTAAGAAAAAAGCAAAAATATATTTTGGCTTATATCAAGAAATTATAGGAAATTCTACTGGGATAGGGATTTCATATTTTATGAGTTTATACTTCACCTTAAAATTATAAAAACAGAGAAAAATCAAAAGTTTTTAAGTTTTTGCTTTTAAATAATTTAACTACAATATAGTAAAACATTAAATGCACTGCAGATATCTCATTTTTATTCCAAGAAATTTATTTATTTGGATTCCAAGATATATTTTGATAATACTTCATTCAGACCTCATTATTGAGAATAGAAAAAAACAGAATTATTTGTAAGTAGGTTTACTGAGAGAAAATTAGAAGATTATAAAAATATTGTTCAGAACTATTTTTCCCTATATAAAATTTAAAATATTTCACTGCATCTTTTGATTTCGCTTACCATTTTTTATTTTTCTACAATTTCCTTTTCCTTTTTAATTGGCTTGGGACTTACTGCAAAAAATTGAGGAAATTCTAATTAATAACATTCAAATCTCCATATGTTACTCATAAATTACAACAGTACTTTTATATTATCTTTTCAATTTCAGGATTTCTACTAAATTTTTAGACACTCAATTAAAGCAGTTAGTTAGCTATGAATGTTTTGGCAAAGAAAAGCTATGCATGTGCCACTTTTTATATTACATTACAATTAAACATTTGTTAATGTGAACTACCAAAATATTTAAATTCATTTCCATACAGTTGTACATTCCTTTTGAATATTTTTGGTCATAATGTTAAAATTTGTTACTTATGCAAAATTGTGCCTAAAATAATGAAGACCTTATCAAAAAATATAAAGTAAAATACCAAAAAAACTTAAAATTACTATGCAAAATATACACGTTACAGCATTATTAAGATAAAACATATTCAAAAGTTAATGCCTACCTGTTAGACGCAAATTTCCCAATGCTTTTTTTAAACGTTTAATAAAATCAATTACAAAAACGGAAATAAGCTTAAAAAACGCTCTTTCACTTTTTCTTTCAGAGAAAACAAACATTTATTCTTGTAACTCATTTTGTTAAGTTTCACTTACTATGTTTTATCCGTATTACCTGATGTGTGATAAGCATTAAACGAACCACTTAACATGGAGATTTTCATCTATCAAATGGAGAAAATAAAGTTTATTCAAACAAGTAAGAATTTCGTATTAAGTTGATGCCATGTTAATGAAGAAATGTACTGAATAAATGTTATATTACTATACTTATGTATAATAAGTATGTAATTAAAACATTTTCCTTTAGTTTCTAAACATAATTTTACAGTATTTAATACTTTAAAGCACTTTATAAAAAATCTTGATAGCACAAATATTTTATTCCAATTTAAATCATAAACAGATTAAAGAATATTTAAATCAAATGCTTGTGCATAACATCATAATTTTATTCTTGATCAATATAATAAATAAATAAATATATATATATATATATATGTATATATATATATATATATACATATATATATATATATATAAAATCACTTTTATGAGTTTAAAATAACATCACACACACACACACACAATAATCATATTTAGTATTTATTGTTTAAAAATAATGCATTTTACTATGAATGATACATTCAAAACTCAAATATTTTTGCCAAGTTTCAAGGTACTACAGGGTTTTAACGTAACAAAATTTAACACACTCAAAAAATAGTTTCTATATTGTAAACTTCTCCTACATTTGTTGTGTTTTTAGTTTGCACTTATAATTGATTAATTTAACTAGTTCCTTAATGTAATTAATTTGCACATTTGAAAGGTAACACCTAATAATTTAATTAAAAACCCTGTAGCACCATAAATTCGTATATTCAAAATAAATGTTGAAGGGAATTTAACTGATACAAATAATTCAAAATTTTAAATTGGCATAAATTTCACAGTGGATTGGAAAGTTGCTTTTGAGAAAAGTAACTACTCAAGTTTATGTCACGTTTGTAAATGATAAAATAAAAAAAAATACTGATATATATGCACAATGAAAATTTAACATTTGGATTCTGAAAAAATGTCGCTTCTTTCATAATTTGAAATGATTCAGTACTTATCAGCTCGTAAATATTTGAATGATTGATTCTGATTAAAGCTTAAATTATAAACTAACATTTTAAAATTTATATTTTTCATTTTGCTTTGATATTTATATTTTCTATCAACTTTATTCGCATATCGACGAATTTCTTTAAGGTTTCACACATGCAAATAAGCTCTGTTCTAATGTGCCATATTTTTTCTAATATCATTCTATATTAGCTACAACAATGTAGCTACAACGATACACTATCAATGTTTCCTTACACAAAAGATCATAAGGGATTAAAATGATCTAAATGATTGACATTATAATGGTTTACCAATAGTTGCGTAAAGTTTAATTTTATATCACTTTAGCACTTTTTGAGTAAAAGGTATGAAATAATTTATCATCTATTTTTCAGAATTAAGTACAGATAAACACTAAAATTTTATGAATGCTTATTTATATCTTTCTTTATCGGATTGTAATGTTATCTGTGTACATTTCATTATTTCTCTTGTTAATAATAGCTTATTTTAATATTGAAGTATAAAGATTATAGGTACTGATAATTAATTACTTTGTTAAAATTAAATTCTTCAAAATTGTTTAATTAATGTGTTTAAATAATCTTAGATGGATATTTTAGTTGCATGTTTTTAAGGTTATCATTAAGAATACAGTGAATTTATATTATTCAATAGCAAATGAAACACAGATTCTTGCAGTGCATTTGTTGTGTAAGCTTTCCACTTAAAGAGAATTAACATTTCTTGTTACTGTGATAATATACCTTTATTGTCATTGAATTCATAGTGTTGCCAACAAGAAATTTCTTATTCTAGAAACATCAATTAGTTAATGGAAGTTCTTTGAATTTGTGCATGATTTCTGGGTAAAACTAATTTCTCCTTTACAAAAGTATATCCTATAAAATTATATTTATTGTGCTCTCTGATTTCCTATGCATTTCTTGTTACTTTAACCCATATTTTTGTAATTGTTTTCAATAAAGCTTGAAAAATATACTTTAGAGCACATTATGGAAATCTGTTGATTTTAAAAAGATATGCGTCTGCAAAACTTCCTAAACTAAAAGCAATGCTTCTTAAGCGGTTAAAGGTATATATTACTTAGAATATTTTTAATTATTGTATTAATGAAATATTTTTAAATGTTCTTAATTGAGCCGTTTATTTTGAAAGTAGCCTAACTCCATTTTTCATTTTTTTCCAGTTACCATGGTTATATGAACAACTTATTATGTTTTTTATCAGTAAAGCATTTAAAGTTGCTTATATTCCGAGCAAATATGGTACTTCTTGACACATAAATCGACAACCGATAAAAGCTTCTTACTTTTGAAACCAGAAAAATACACAATAATATTTTTGTACAGTGCATATGTATTTCTATAAAGTAATTTTATATAATGAGTATAAAAAATAATTTTATTATTTGCAATATTTTTCTCTTAAAATATTTATGCAAAAAATGCGCTTATTCTAATGTGGAATTCTAGCTCTGATGGGAAATGAAAAATAAAAATAATTAATATGAATGCCCAGTTGTTACCGTTTAATTAGAGTTACTGGTATTAAATTTAATGCACCTAATGTCCGACGGAAAGTTAGTAATTTAAATTACTAAAATAAATCTCTACTTACATTGAACTACTTCAACGATGCTTTTAATTCAAGAATTATATTAGATAGTTTTAAGAGAACTATTATCATAATATCGTTTTTCTTTTAATTCAAAGCATTATTCAATATTAAAGTGTCATTTGCTTAAAATCTGGTACATTTAATATAAAATTGGAACGTAAAACGTTAAAAAAATCAGAATGAATTCATCCTTATTCTAGAGAAAAGAAAATTTTTAATAATGTAAGAGATTAAAGGTGATAAAAATGTTTAATTTGAAGACTAATTATGACTAAAGGAAAATGAAACGCAAATCAATACAAAGAAAATAAATAACATTAAGATCAAAGATTAATATTTCTTCAACATTTGTGTCCTATTTCACCATCTGATAAGAGAAAAAAAGATATAAATATAATCACGTATTCATGAATAAATAGCTTATTAATTTTGACACACAAATTTAGTCACAGAAACAGTGATGCTTACGACGCCTTATTTTTATTTCATAATTAATTCGAAATTAATAATTTCTGAATGTGCATAGTTTTATCTGATCATACAGATATTTGTTTAATATCAATTAAATTATTTCTATCGAACAATTTAATATTTTATTCTTATGTATTTAAATGTCTCACATACTTATAGCATGAAAAATTTGTTTTAAACGTATTTTTTTTATTTATATAATGAACTTTTACAAATAACTTCCTATTTTCTATCTCATTCAATCGGAATTAAAATCAGTCGTATCAATTAATTATAATTTATGAAATTTGAAAATAGTTAATTATTAGTGTTCTTTTTTTTAAAAAAAAATACAGGAAATAATTATTTAAAATTTGTTTTCTATCATAATTGAAGTCTGTATAATAAATACAACATTTAACTTTTTGTATTATTATAAAACTATTTTGTGTCACTGTTATAATATTTTATTATTTATTAAATTTATTATTATAAAATTATTCACGCACATAAGATTCTAAAAATCATTTAAAATACATTTCACATAAGCGATTCTAAATTATATCTTTATAAGTACATTTTTTTTGTCTGAGAGCAGATTTTATGCTCCAGTTTTTAAAAGTTCGTTCTTGTATAAAGAGATTTTAAAATATGAAATTTATAGACTTGTTGATAAATGAAGCAAACATTCACAAATATTTTCGTAGTTTTATTTTAGTGTTTCAATAGATCACATAAATGTTTTCAAATATCGAATTATGATACAAAATACTGAATTCTAATAATTTGAAAATTAATACAATACTAAGTAATTGAAAAATATTATAAATTAGCAATAAATAAATGCGGAGATCAATTATTATTTTTAAATTTCTACGTATTATATTCAGCTCATAAACAAAAGATTATATTGAAATATTTCTAAAGCAACAAGTTTATAAAGCTTTCCATTTATTTTCAATCGGATAAATAATTTTTTTTCTTGAGTTATATTTTCATCACAAGCTGTAAATTAAATATTTAACAACTTGCTAAACATAATTTCAACATTTATAAATTTCCCGTGTCATAATCTTCAGTTTCCATTAGATTTTCATAAAACCCTGAAATAAATGTCTCATATGATAAAAAAATATTTTGACCTATGAAAATCAATTTAAATGGTAGTTTACACAGTCACAGTTATTTTGTAGTTCTTGATTCAAATATCTCATAAGGAATAAATGTCACAAAATATGTTTACGCTTTCAAAAATATTAGTATTAGATGAATTTATTTTACTAAAAATATTTTAGAAACACAGATATCTGAATAGTTGAAGGAAGTTGCCATGTATTCAAAACGAAAACTTCTTGGAAACATGCGGATGCTATCTGCAGACTAGTGAAGATAGGATTTCTAAAAAGAGACTTTCAACTTCTTTACTTCGTCATTGATAATATTGATCGAATACTTTGTCTGGTAATGTTTGAAGCTCTAGAGAAAACTTTCAACGGAGAAGCACAGTCCTAAAAGTATTTTCCTGATGTTTTTTAAACATTTCAGAATATACTCAAAATATTAAATAAAAATTATTTGATTTAATTCAATTCGTATTCGAATCACATTTTACAAATATTTACTCCTAAAAGCAGACACAAAATGCAGTGCTTAAGAGTATACTGCTATTATTCGTGTTTGTGTGTGTGTGGTTGTGGAAAAGTTTGATAATGAAATCACCAGTGAAGCTGAAAACATTTTTTATTACATACAACTCCATATTATTAAATAGTATACAATTAATTAAAGCATGGAAAATTTTCTCTCATTTGCATAATTAATTATAAAATTAGTTTGAAAGTATATTAAAAACTTAAAAATAAAATGTATTCTTTATTCAGACAAATTTAAAGTGATGAATTTGATTGAATATTTAGAAAAATATTTCATGCCTTTTGATTCTTTTGCACTATTGTAATATTAAATCAAGAAACTGCATACAGGGTGATTTTTTTTTAAAGTGGCAATATTTGGAGCGCCCTGTAGCGCGATGTAATAGCCGAAATGACACCAAACTTGATATTTAGACTTATCAAAACATGGGAAAAAGGATTCCATAATAAAAATTTAGTTCCAAAAATCGTTAATAGGGTATTTTGTGGCGCTTTACAATGTATAAAATATTAGAAAAGAAAAGTACCAACGCATACAATCTTAGTTATTTTATTAATGTTTATTTACTTCCATAACTTCTTTGCTGAGGAATTAGATAACATTCAGTGTGAGCACTCTTTTTTTTCCTCAAAAATAACACCGTACATTCTGTGCACAACGTTTTCCACAGCCGTGCGTAACATATTACGAGGAATATCCCGCAATGTCTTTGTTATGTTGCCCTTTACAACAGACGAATTGGACACTCACGCAACTTAAACTTGAGATTTCAAATAACCCTAGAACCAAATATCGCATGGCGTTAGGTCAGGGGAACGAGAGGGCCATGCAAATGGAAAACTGTGACTTTTGAGTCTATCATCAGTCAAGTTTTATTCTACGTGATATGTTATGTACGGCTGTGGAGAACGTTGTGCACAAAATGCGCGATGTTATTTCTGAGAAAAGTTCTCACATTGAATGTTTTTTATCACCGGGGAAGTTAAGGTAGTATATAAACATTAATAATTTAATTGTAAGATTGTAATTGTTAGTATTTTTCTTTTCTCACATTTTATACATTATAAAGAGCCACAAAATAACCAAGCGGCGATTTTTATAACTAATTATTTTTACGGAATCCTTTTTACCATGTCTTGATTAATCTAAATACGAAGTTTGAAGGCATTTTGGCTATTAAATCACGCTACAGGGAGCTCTAAACAGTCTCATTTTTAAAAAAATCACCCTGTACTTTTAACCCGTAATATAAACTTTTTATAACTCTTTCTATTCTCCTGTAGTTAAAAACCTGGAGAAATCTCTTTCGACTAGTATGAAGTATTCAATTCTAATAAAGATAGAAAATGCTTAAATTAAAATATTCCTAAATTTTGAAATTTATACTGTTGAATTTTAAAAAAGGAAAAAATCAAATGGCAAACATCTGGATTTTTTTTTTTTTTTTTTTGAATCAGTAAAATTCCATATACTGGTATGCATAATTGTTAGTAGCAAGAACTGTACATTTTCTGGAAATTTTACTTTTAAAATATTCTGAATAGTTAGCTTTTCTCTCGAGTTTATCCCCACAGTTCTTGGAATAAAGTTCATACTTTATTTCCACCCGTTTTTCTTTTAATAGAAAGCAATTAATAAGATTATTATGAAACTTTCATATTCTTGGATGAACTTGATTTTCAATTAAGTACTCCTGATAAACGTAACAGTTCATTATCATAATTGATGTGCAAGTTATTTAATACCTTCTTTACTCCTTTAATAATTTTAAACTTGTGCATGAATACTCATTGCCTGGAATTGAAGCTCTAAAAATAGAAACTACTTATAAAATTCTATGAAGTAAATAAATTGCAAAATAAACTCAAAAATCCTGATTAAAAATGATAACCGTTATATTAAATGCTGCTTTCCTTTCACACACACACATATACTTTCATATGCATATGTACTTCAACTTTGAACTCAAAAATACCTAAAATGTGCATTTTCACTTGTTTTTATTTAAACTGAACTCTTAAAACTTTTGAGACTGTGGTTTCCGGTTTTATTCTACAGAAATATACTTAATTGCTTTGTATGAATAAATAATGTATTTTTTTTAACAATTATAAAATATTTATTACATATTACATAAGAATCATTATAAATATTATAATATAATAGCGAAGGAATATGAACTGAAATATCAGAAACCAAAAATTGCTACTTTGAGCATTTTTTACTTATTTGCAAGGATTTTTTTTTAAAATATGATGGCTTAATCTTTTTAAAACCATAATTTATTTTTAATTTCATGTTTTTTGTGATTTTTTAATTATCAATAAAAATTTACGGTACGAATGATTCGTTTACTCTAATAATACAGTAATAGCATTGTATAATAAACCCTTATGCATTTTATAAATAACATATTTCCTTAAAATATTTGAACGATAATTTATCATTTATCGCATTAATATGAATAGCATTTCCTTAAACAACTAAATTTTCGCTAGAAATTTCTGGATAATTGGATTTGGGATTTCAGTTGTAAAGCAACTGGAAATTTTTACCATATAAGTGTGTAAAGCAATAAACAACAAGCATTGAAAATACGTGCTTATTATTTTATATTTGTTTGCCCAAGACATGTACCTTTTAATTATGCACATTTTAAGAATAGAATGCGCTTATACATAAATTCAATTTTATTATGTTTTGTAGCTGTAGTTAGTAGTTCATGATTCTTGATTTGAAATTATTAATCACAAAAAATAGTGCAACCAATTAATTTCGTTTTCTATATTTTAATAGTATATATGCAATTAAGGTTGAAAATACATAGATAAATTCGAATTCTTTTAAAGACTACATGGAGTGAATATTTTTTTAATACTATCTCACAATAAAAAGCGTAACAATGAACAATCATTTTCAAGATAAGATAATTTAGAAGAAAGATACAACATACAAAATTAATTGAGACTAATTTATCAGTCAATATACCTACCTGTTTGAGAAATTTTGAAATAAAATAAAAAGCAGGGAAATATAATTGATTAAAATCTATCACCTTGTTGCTTTATATTACCAGACATGCGCCCCAAACTTTAATAAAAAATTTTAAACCACATACAGCTTTACAAAATTTAAGTATTTGAATGTATTTTTCTTATGTTATGAAAACAAAAATGTTTTCCTACTCACATGCTCAAAATTCAATTTAATCTCTCTACAACATAATTTTTAAAATTAAACACATTAATTTGATAATTTATTATTTTTTCTTATGTTAAAACATTAAAAGAATTTTGCTAAAATATTTAGATTTCCCGTAATAAAATCACTTTGATTCAAAATGCATAAAAATGTTTATTCAATTATGACAACTGCGTTTTTTATCGTATCTTGTTGAATTCATTGAATGTTTTCGCTTTTACTTTAATTTAAAAAAGTAGAAACGTTTTCGTTGTGATTGCTTACAAATAAAATTATTTAGTTATACATTTCGTGCGAAAAAATATTTTACTTCATCGAGATACAGATAAATTGATTTGATACATTTCATTTGGTACTTTGAATACAATTAACCGATGTCCAAAGCAATGGAATTTGATAAAGCACAGACAACGGTTTTAGTTTTAAAAAAAGTCCATGAATGAAAAATAACATTCTCTTAAAGCAATAATCACCTTTTTAACTGAAAAAAATGATGTTACGACTGAGAGTATGATCTCTGGAGTAGAAAGATTTTTTTGTGAGACACAACAAAAGAAATTTAAATCGATGCCTCGCTTTCTCTTAGAGGATTAAGAATGAGAAGTATCTTAGTCGTATTATCTTTTATATTTTCATTTATTTGAAAGGTTTAATAATGGCCTTATCTCGTAAAATTATAAATCAATGATTTTTACAACGTATTCAATTATTTTTGTCAATATGTTAGCTTGTTCTTTAAATATTATATTAAGGGTGTCATTAAGCATTTTTTGTTACTTTTATTGTATTTTATTAATGTACAGTTTATTGAAAACATTTGTTATAAATAGGATATATTTTCTAATATATTGATATCGATAATAAAACTGAGCAAATTAAAAAAGCAATAAAAATAATATTTTAAATACTATTAATGAGAAAATTATTAACTTTACTAAGCAGACTTAATGGCCAATTGTCTGTGATTTTATGAAATTCTCTTCACTCAATTATTTTGTAATAATTTGTCTTTAAGTTACTAAGATAAAATGAGGCAAGAGATACTTATAAGAATTCTTTCACGTAAAAATATTCTTTTAGAAACATAACTGAGAAAGCCTACTTTTTACAGTTTCAGAACTTCCATAGTAAGAAGAAAGAAAGCTAAATATTTAATGAACCACTCTTCATCAAGATATTTTTAATTTTGATCCACTCTTTAATAGATTCGTCACTCTTTTGAATACTAAATTTTATCTCCGAATTTATAAAATGTTAAATAAATTTTTTGATTAAATATTGGGAATAATGTTATATTATTTGGTTTTGCATAGACCACACAATATTGTAAAGAAGTAAAATGCATTGGATTACCTTTTTAAAAACTTTATAATATGCACAGTTAGTTTTATTCAAATATTAGTAGAATTAGGCAAAAAAAACACTTCTTTTTTTAATGCAATGCAATATTGTTTTTTTGTCAGTGCAATTAGCTTTATATTGTCTGAAAATTGCATTACAGCATTGAATTAATATTATCAAAATATCAATATTAGTTTTTCCTTTTGGCAATACCTAAGAGTGAATGAATATTTACTTTAGACTGAAATTTATCTAATTTTTAATAATATGCGTGTGATTATGCGAATTCTCATGCTCTAAGAGTTTTCTTATATATATATATGCAAACAATCTGAAATTAATATTACACGATAATGTTTTTAAGAGATTTTTGCTCCTTTAATAAATTTTTTAGTAACATTTCTTCATTTTTTTATTCTATTTACTTTAGATATTGTCTTCCAGTGTTAATTATTTTCTCTTTTAATCTTCGCTGCGTAAGAAAATATTCTTGACGTACTTTGTGTGCTTAAGTTAATTATATTCTATATAAAGTGACTCGTTTTTTATTTTGTTTCCAGAAACTAACAATATTAGATAGTTCAAGAGGAAGAAATTTATGTCTTATTTTTGTCCTTAGTGTAAATCGCTTAGAAAAAAAGCAATAGAGAAAATGATTTCTCATTTTGTATTTCAATCTCTGTAAATGATTTCACATTTTTAAAAAAACAATACTCTCCAATTTAAATTCCTTTATTCACATTATAAATGCAAATTTATAGTTATATACATTTACGAGAATTTAAAGAAATGCAAAAGAACTTCATTATATAAAGAAAGGAAAAACAAAAAGAATTTTAAAATGACAATTTTCAGATGGCGACATTTATTTTGAAAATATTTTGCTTTTTTCGTTAATCCGTGTTTAAAAAAACAATACGTCTTATGCACACATGAAAAATTTGATTTAAATTATTTTTATTTGCTTATGGCTATATATGTATTCTCTGGTATTCAAAAATTTAAATAACTATTTTAAAGTAAATTAAAATATATAATTCTATAATTCTAAAAGCTGGTATTGCCAAATAAAATTTTGGTAAAAAATGTGCAATCCATGTAAAATGATTATGAGAAGTTTTTTGAGACATTTCTTAGAGGAAAAAATTAAAATAGTAGCTTTTCCTTTCCATATTTGTATGCGGTAGAATATTCCATAAGAGATGCATTACCCGCCGAATGAACTACAAATTTTTTTATATTAACATAGTTCCAGTAATTTTTATTGCTTTCATATAAGTAAAAGCTACTATTCAAAAAAGTTATCTGCATATATAAAAAATCTTACTGTTAGAAACATTGCTTTTTGCAAATTAGCCTCTTTCAGATCATATGTAAGCATTCATGCGTAAAAAGGAATGCACTATTTGATAGCATTATAATTAGCATTTAAATCGTTATTTATGAATAGCATTAAAATCGTTATCAATGTTTCCATTACAAAGAACTGCAACCTACCGCATTCATATAGCTCATTTCACATTTAAATTTGGTTTGAGTTAATATTGATTTGTATTAACTTTGAACAAGAACAAAATGACATAGTATGTGGCATGGACTAAAAGTAAGAAATATTTAACTGAGATATATCTTGAAAATAAAGAGGACATTAGATCAAACGTTTTCATGAGGTAGAGGGAAATTGTTTTCTAAATAAAAGACCTTATGGATTATCTAAACCTTCAAAACGTCCCTACTAACTTATTACTCGAGTAAAACGTGAAATTCGCGAGTAATGTTTAACACAGACCTAAGTTACAGTTTTATATTGTTCGAACAAGATGCCACGATATTTCAAACCTATATACAAACTTAAAGATGAGAATTTTTCTGATGCAGTATAAAAACTGAAAAAGGTCAGAAATTTTAGCATTTGTATTTATTGAATAGTTTTCTTATTGTATTATCATATCTGAAATTTCTTTCTTAAATTAGTTACATTTAGATAGAGTTATCAATAATGAAAAGTAATTCAAATTTGATTTTCCTGATGGATATAATATATATTAAAATAACACGAGGAAAGAACGGTTGCATTTACCAAAAAGAATTTTGGCGCTGATAACGGCATTATTTGTGGAGCTTTTAGTAAACGTGAAACTATCTTTCGGCTTTTTTGTTAAATAATTTAGATAAGCTTCATATTATGGCATATTAAAACAGAATTATTTCCTTATTTATGAAGAATTGAAAGAAAGCACCTCATTTATAAACAAAATATATCCATAATTCTTATTAATACAGTAAAGAGCAGCTGATTCTGCTGTTCATTTGAAGACATTCTTTGACAATGTCTTAAATATTTTGAACGCAACACCCTTCACAATTTCGTCGATAGTGTGAGGAATCATATTTTCTCTCTTGTTAACAAAAACAGAGATAACATAAATTATTAAATAGCATAGACCTATATTTATGTTTAAGATGAAATATTGCTCCTTTCATGTCACTCTTGTGAATTTCTCATAATAGATTTATTAAATGACGTTATGTGTTTTTACTTGCTCACATTTATATGAGTAAAAATTTATAATTAATTACATTAATATATCTATTACTATATTATTGTTATGTTAATCTGTCACAGTTTGTACAATATTGTAACAATGAGTAATAGAGAATACACGGAAACAAAGAGCAAATGCCATAAATATTTTTAACAATAATTTTAAAAGACATTTATTTAAATAGCAATTGTCATGTAAGAGATGTTACAATCAAGAAATTAAATGCTAATGAAGATTAAAATGTTTTATAAAGACTTCTTACGCACTTGAAATACTCGAAAAATTTCTTAATGTATTCTTCAGATATAATTGGCGTGAAAAGATACACTATTAAATGGCATTACAATTATCATTAAAATTGTTATCAATATCACTCAACGATTCTAATATTCTTATTTATTTGCTTCAAATCTTGAAAATATTTAGCTAAGTGTTATGGAACAATTTTTTAACTCTTTCTTTCTAGGACTTATGCTGAGAAAAAGAAGAGAAAAATTAATATGATTTCAAACAAGTTTAATCTCATAACTAGTTTTCTTAAGCTAATGATTAGATATTTATAAAAAGTATTGGAATGAGATTTCAAAATTATTTTTTTCTTTGTGAGGTATTCTCCTTGACAATCTCATTTTCAAACCATTGTTACCATTCATTACCATCGTTTTCAAAAGTTAAGCACTATACGTAAAATGTTTACTGAGGTATTTGCAATTTGCTGAAGACATATTTGAAAGTTTACAAATGTGTTATGTAACAGTCAATCATTGTTCCGCTCCAAGAGACATTAAAAAACTCAACTGTTATGAAGGCAGCATTTTGCATGTTTTCAGATTATGTAATTAAAAAGACCTTAGAAATTTGGTGTGAATATTTTCAAAACAAGAGATGAAAGCAGGATTCTGATAGCTGGCATGCTAGATGCATTGATGAGATAATCAATAGCAGATATTGTCGAATATAGAGGCTTTACCATTTGGAGAGATGTAACAGAACTTCCTTCTTAAGCCATTTATGTTTTCAGTAGAGAAAATCTTTTCTCCATCATTATATTATTATTTCTTAAAAATACAAATTGATCAAATACCCTCTTGAATCCTGAAGTCCTGATTTTTTTTTCTAGAATAACAATGATACTGATAAGTAAAAATTTCAGCATATAACTAACATAATTTTAATTTTTACTGTTAAAAAATAGCCATTTTTTTCTATTTTATATTTTCTTTTGTACATGAAACTAGAATCGAACATGTTTTACAAAATTAATATCATATTTTACAAAGTAAAAATTTTGAATGTGATGCAACAATATTTTTAAAATCTAAGATAACACATTTTATTAAATATTCTTAGTTTATATAGCCAACATTTTCTTCATGCTCTTCATTTTTAAAATAGTGAATTTAAAATTTCGGTACTAAAAATCCTGCAACCACTTTAGTGCTATAATGATTAATCATTTTAATATATGCTCATAAGGAATACTACCAAAACGTTTCTGAGAGATTCAGAACTTAATTTTACATTTTATAAAAAATTATACTTTCAAAAGAATATCAGATTTTAATTGTTGTTAAATCTTTGTCTTAATGTGCTTAATTAAAAGCATGCACATAATGCTTGAATCTTATTTTATTTAATTTTGGTTTCCTAGTGTATTTTCTGGAACTATGAAGAGAGAAATGCCAAAGATTGAGCTCTAGAAAGTGAGCAAAATTCGACTGATTCATTTAAAAAAGTTTCTATAATCTTTATTATAAATTGAATAATTTGAAGCCTTAAAATAAAAGAAAGGAATGTACCTATGTTATTTTACAAAAGAATTTAAGATTTCAAATGTATTTCCAGAAAAGGAACGATATTATATATATATATATATATATATATATATATATATATATATATATATATATATATATAACTTTTCATGAATGAAAAAATAGTAGTGATGTTCAATCAACTAATAATTATCTTTCAAATGCTTTCAAGAATCATATATTGTAACAAAAGCAATTTTGCCTCATGAAGTGAAATCCTATTATATTTTCTCGATAAATAATCCTAATGAAAAATATAATTTAATATATTTCAATAATGAGAAAGTTCAAAAAATAAACTAACAAATAATTATGTAAATATTTCAAATCTACTTTCGATAACCAGTCAAAAGAGAGATTTTCATTTTTTTAAATATTTAGTTAGTTATATTTATCATTATATTTATGCCTATAAGGTCTTGCTCATCCTTAAAATATTATAATAACTAGTGAAAAGTAGCATTTGCATGTACTGTCTAATACATTTTATGGTAATAGCAAATATTTTAAGCTTTCAAAAGGTACATTCTTATGGGTTTTATTTTTAGAATAGCCCACTGTATAATGTGTATTTAAGATATTATTCGTTACGTAAGCTTTTAAGAGGATTATAGTCTTATGGTATAACTTGTAACGTTGTCCTAAATTTTTTTCTGCGTGACGTGATTACTTAATGTATTCTATAAATACTTGTGAAACTTTCAAATTTAAGTTTCTAAAAATGTTGTTATATAATGCCTGGATGTTAGGATTTTCATCTTTCAGAACTACAAGGGGTGTAAGTAAAGGCACCTTATATAATAAGACAACAAGTGAATGTTTTATCATGGTCATGAAAGTAAGTGGGTGTTCAGAGTTTAGAAGCAAGGACCACGCAGAAGATACCCAGACTGCCTGCTATCCCAACAGGTAAAGTTTCACATAAAGGACATTGTGAACACGACATATTTTACGCGCCTCAGTACCATTAATGAACTATTCAGTTAGGATGGGATTCGAACACATTACCTTCTGATAATAAAACCCTAACCAATTAGGCCCCACACCCATTTTCTGAAAATTTTCACACTAAAAAGAAGATTAACAGCTAATTTCTTTTTATTCAAACCTTCATCAAAAAGTAAGTAAAATCTAGTCTGAATCTTCGATGCAAATTAATAATTACCAGAAAAAGAATCCGTTAGGAATATTTTTCTTACAGGCTCTGCCTTAAAAATAAAGAGTTGTGTCATTCATTCAATTACAATTTCTAATTTATTCAGTTAGCTTGCACTACATGGTAGATAAAAAAATGTATCAATAAAACATTAACATGAAGTATTCAGAAGTAATTTCCACTCTGACAAGTAGACATGCAACATGGTATACAAAAATGAAAACATTTACTTAAGCATAACGAAAAAAGAAAGTGAGAAAGTAAAGGTATATATTTTTAAACTCACAATGCTCTGGGGAATCAAGATTGACATTTATCTGCTTTTAAATGTCACTCCTTGAAGATATATATAATCAAATTCTTTGAAAGTTAGCAGGCTGAATAACTTGAAGCTATTCAGCCTGCTAACTTTCAAAGAATTTGATTTGGATCACAATTATATTTCTAGTTTAATCTTAAATTGTAATGTAACAAAGAAGATATTCTTTTATGATAACTTTACTGTATCAAATTCTTATGAAAGAAATGGCATAAACGGTAAACTATTGAATTTTACAAGACCAGCATACAGAATTTTGAACTCATTTTTGATATTACTGAAAATAATTTGTTTCACACAAAGAAATTGATTGAACTGTTAAAATTGAAATATGTAACAACTTAGAACATTTTATAAATTAAAATTTTATGAGAAAACAATGTGGGAGTCCGTATTGTAGGAGATTCCACACGTTTGGCTGCTCCAAATTTTAGTAACATTTGTATACACTGCATAAAAATATTAACCACTTTTCAAGTTTTTCTATAACAAAAGAAACCAAACAATATAATTGCCTTCAAATATAATATCCTTATTTCTCTTTTGATTATTTTAATTGAAAACTATACAAAGTTATGTTGAATTATTTTCACCCAAGAAGAAACTATTTTTTACTTAAAATTTTTTATTCTTTTTTCCAATAATGGAATTATAAATAATGATTCTTTTATTTTCTGTTTCTGAAATTTGAGAAATGTTTTTATACATTAAATGTGAATCTAATTTGCATTACATTTTCCTATTTTTAGCAAATGATTTGGTTTATTCATTTTTAATTTAACTTTGGAGATAGATCTTTTAGTCACGTTTTATCGAAACAAATTTTATTTCACTATGCGTAATACTTTTTCTTAAGGGATAATTTAAAGAATGTGCAGAGGGTTGAAAACAGATATATATATATATATATATATATATATATATATATATATATATATATATATATATATATATATATATATATATATATATATATATATATATATATATATGTATGTATGTATATGTATACAAATTAACTACCATGAAGTGTTTCCTGATTCTTTACAAGGGTCTTACAAGCAAAGAGAAATTAATAATAAAAATAAATGCAATGTGTGTGTGTGTGTGTGTGTAAAAAGTAGAATGAACGGGCAAAACAGATAAAAATGTAAGTCAGGAGAAAGAGATTTGGTTTTAAATACAGTATGTTAAGCACAAATATAGTTCATGTTGTGTGAAAGGGTTAATAGTTTCAACAAGGTATAGACGAATGCATAGGCAGTGTACGTTTAGTACTTATTATGATATTTCGCAGATCTCATTGATTCAGAGAAGTCAAGTTGCACTTGTGAGTTAAGATGGAATGGCAAAACAGGAGATATCATTTAGATGACATTCTCTATACTGAATCTAATTTGGAAATCAGAAAGAAGCCAAAAGAATAACACCTTATGAGCTAAATCTCATCTGAGCCATTAATTGATATAAAGCTCAATTTAAACATCTATTTCTCTATGTTTTCAGAAAATACAAACAAATTAACACGAATGGGGTTTAATACTGCATGCACACTCATCTAAAAAAAATAAAGAATGCACAGTTACTCTTTCAACATCATCAAATGTTCCTATTTTGCAGGTAAATCAACTTTTATAAGTCGGCATTATGCTTCGTAATAGAACTGCTTCCACCTCAAGTATTTATGTTTTTAGATAATCTGTGTCTAAAATATATTTTCAAAGACGATATGCTGCACATTGTAGTTCATTTAACTCTTTTGTAACTATTGATGGGTAAAAATTATATAAATACTTGCAATTAATACTCTAATGACAATGCATTTAACACACTTAATATACTCTTAAAATCTATTTGATGCTACGACAATTTGTTTTGTAGAGCAATTGCACAATTGTTGATGTATGAAACCTGTGTTGAATTAGTACAATAAACTATAATCTTATGTATATGTGTAAAATACAGTTACATAAATATAAATTGTGTTTCAATTTATATGCTATTATAAGTACAACTTGTTGCTGCTCTGTCAGTGCTTAGACCGTCTCTTCAACAGATTGTGGTACCGTTTTTTTCCTCTGAAGAACATATTTGCAAGATTGTGAAATCCACTTTAAAGAATTGTTCGTGCATAAAAATATGATATATATATATATATATATATATATATATATATATATATATATATATATATATATCATATTTTTATAATGAACAATTTTTTAAAGTGGATTTTATAATCTTGCAAATATATATATATATATATATATATATATATATATATATATATATATATATATATATATATATATATATATATATATATATATATATATATATTAGGAAAAACTAATTAAAAATAATAATTTTCTAAAGAGAGAATAATTATATAATATTTGGTTTTATTTAGTAGCACAATATCATCTATCATCTTAAGATTTTTAAATCATTTAATATAACTTTTATCGTATGTGATTTAGCTTCTATTAAACAGCAACACATTTTTACCAGTAGTCTTCAATGTATAATTTCATCTTCACAACTTACACAAATCTTGTTATATCATTGTATGCGAGGTAGTAGTTCCCATTGTTTAAAACATAAAAGACTGTTAAATAACATCTACGTAGATTGCCTTTCAGCCCCTACAAATGATCAAAGTGACGCTTCTGAAATTCGTCTTTAAGTTATTCGTAAAAATCACATTATTGCATGTTATAAATTATATGTGTATTTGGTTTACAGCGAGTGTTTCAAGAAATGCAAGTAAGGAAATGAAATGGAAATAACTAGTAAAAATATCTGTTGGATGATTTTTTATGATTTTAAGAAAGTTATCACTTGACAAAAATGCTTAGTATCTCCTCATAAAACGTTTGGTAATGAAGCACCATTACAAAAGACTTTTAAAACTGGCTCGCAGAATTTCCTTGTGGCATTTAAAAAATGAGAGTAATCATAAATTCTGAACTTTTAAATTTAACATGATAGATTTTTTACTTTGACATTTTATTTGAAGAGATTTTGGATGCCTCATGAATTAAATTCCTTCACAAAAAATGGACAATACTTTTTAAATAAATTCGAATAATAACTCCGTCAATCATATTTTGTAAGGCACATTCCTCATTAAAGAAGGTTTTCATACTTGAAGTTTATTTTTTAAACTAATTAATTAGATTTTTATGCGAGACGAAATTTAAAACTGTCAAGATCTTAGAAAGTTACGCATAGTTTTAATTGTATAACACTTCGTATTAAAGTTATTACAAAGAAATGTCAAAAATTATAACATGAAGTTGCACTTGTAATTTCTTTTGTTAAAACTTATGAAAATGTTTTAAATTTTTGTCTCATTAAAACAATACAGACAGTTTTATTTCTTTAAATCCGTATGCTTGATTTGTATCTCGTTGATTGCATTTATCTCTCTCGATTAATCAAATACTTTTATTATCTAAAAGCTTTATCTTAATATTCTTTATTAATAACATCTGATTTCTTATGACGGCATTATTCTTCCATCTCTTTTTTGTTTGTAATAAACAACCTATTTATTAATTAATTATCATTTATCCCAATCTCAACAATATATTCTAAGAAGACAGTTTCTTAATACCTTGTTTTCGCTGAAATGATTTTCATTTCTAGAAAATTTTCTGGGACTTACTGAGAAACGAATCCATGCTTTAGAAAGTGAGATAAGTAAAATGAAATTTTTTAGTTATAAAAAAATCTAAATCTGACTAGTAATCTGAATAAAATGAAAAATATGACTTTTCTTTTTCAATACTTACAATTGTATTGTAAATTTCAAATGTATATACTTTAGGTTCCCAAAGTTAGATGTGGAGCTTAAGCAAAAGTAATATAATTAAAAATTTATGGATAAAATGAACTTCCTCCCACAATAAAAGAAGGTAAAAGAATTTTTTTTTAAATTAAGGTACCTGGACACGTCCGGTGAATTTTTTTTGAAATACGCTGCATATATACATTGTAACCATTTTTCTTATTTAATTTTAGAAAACAATAATAATGTGATGCTAATATTTGATATATGCCAATATTATTTTTCAGAAATGTTAAATATGCATACAATGTTAAGCATTTTTTCATAAAAAACTTTTTAAAAGCTGTATCAAAAACTATTAAGCATATTTGAAAAAAAAATACCAAATAATTTATGTGTTGTTATCTAGGGTATGAACAAAATTTCAAGTTTCTGTTTAAAAGAAAAAAATTAGGGCCAGTTGACTATTTATACTAAAATTTTAGCCAAATTTTCTGTGCTATCATTGAAATAACAGGCTATAATATGGGAAATATTTAAGTGATTAAAATTGTTTCGATACATTCTCGAGAAAACAATATACAAATTAAGCTCATCAAATTTCATAGTGATATTATGAAAACATTTTGTGTTATAATTTTTGAATCGAGCAAATTATAAGCAATAAACATTTCTGAGAAAATTGCATTTAAAGATTAAAGAATGGTGTTTTTATGAGAAATTCTCATGTTTTCTGATTAATTCTTGATTTGATTTGCTGAATTATTTCCGGAAAAGTAACAATTTTTGTATCTTTTAAAAGCTTGCAAAATTTATATTTGAAAATTAAACACTGTTTAACCTAATTTTTAACATCATTCTGGCAATTTAAAAGGCTACTTTCGGTGCTTTAAATGTCCACTTCCGGTTTCCTAATCTTTACGAAATCCTTTATATTTCGGAATCTAACAAAAGTAGAGACGAAAACAAAACTGTTTTAGAAAACTAATTATATTCCTTATTTAACGAAAAGATAAAAATAGTATATCATTTTTGGTCAAAATTGACGTTTTTAAAATGTACAGGTACAAATTAAAGGACATAATCTAAAGTTTTATCTTTTAAGATGTAATTGTAATTCATAGAATAAATAACATGCAGAGCAAATTTTTAATAAGCCATTTTCCTTTTTTTATTTTACTTTTTGAGTGTGATTATATGCCTTAAAATACCAATAGGTACATCTTCTGTAATATTTGCAATTATTTTTACAAGAATTCATAATAAATTTCCGAAGTTAGATGTGGAGATCTTTCGTGAATATAATTATCTAGGGAAGTAGAGCAGAAAATCTTTTTATAAAATGTTTTCTATATTTCTAGGATTACAATTCTAATGAAATCAGTTTAATGCATACATTTTTGAGTTGTTTAATTACATTTGCATATTAGGGTTTGTGTTACTGGGAAACAGTAATTCATTCAATTTTATGTTGTTCGAAAAAATTAAATTATTTGCCCTTTTAAATGATAAATAATAATGTAGTCAGAAATTCAAGTAGTCACAGATTATAATCTTAGGAAAAAAACTTCATAATTTTAAAGTGGATTTTCAATAACTTTTTTGGGCGAATTGAGGGTGATGTAAATTTTGGACAAATTATGTCCTTATAAATTAACATAGCAGAAATAAACTCTGTGTTCAAAAAACAAATCGCGTCAAATTTTCAATGAAAAAAATATTATGATATAAGTATAATGAATTGAATAATAGTAAGAAATAAATCTCTGGCATTGATTACCGTTCCTTGGATTTAAATCAAAACAAATTAATCATCATTTGCATTTTAATCAAATTTTATTTATTTCGCGATGTTTTTTATGGAAAAAAGAAATATTATTATCAAAAACTTGGGTAAAACCATGAAGTATTTCTTTTTCACAATTCTTCATCAAAAAAAAAATTACAAAAAAAGAATTCTTTTTAATTTGGATGCTTGTGATCATACGTGTAATTACTTAATTTAAATTTATTCACCTTTATTAAATATTAATTTCAACCAAGTGTTTGCACAAGCATTTTCTATCAAACTCTAACGAAGATTTTCTTTTAAAAACAATAATTTTATGAAAGCTGAATATACTCACAATTTAAAAGAAACTTATGGCCCACATTCTTAGGGACACATATATGTCCCTGAATTCTTAGGGATACATATGTGTCCCTAAAATGTGGGCCACAAGTTTGATAAAGAAGAAATATATATTTCTTTTATATCAAATAATATTTTGCTTACAATTTTGGTATTTATTTTAAATTATTTTAGTTTGTGTTTAATCATTGTTGATTTAAAAAATTAATATGAATAAATTTTAAAAAAACTCGGAGTTACCCAACAAAATTTTGAAGGAGCTGAAAGAAATTGGAATATTTGTGTGTGTACCGAATAGAACTAATCTGAATGTGATGCATGCTATATGCAAATAACCACTTTAAGACTATTGTGTGTGTGTGTGTGTGTGTGTGTGTGTGTGTGTGTGTGTGTGTGTGTGTGTGTGTGTGTGTGTGTGTGTGTGTGTGTGTGTGTGTGTGTGTGTGCTTTCAGATATCTTTCATACAAAAATACACGTGTTTAGGAAGCATTGTAGGTGAATACTATGTTCTGTGGTAGAATATTAAGCATTTGAATAATATTTACAGTTTCAATTAATTTTCGAATATGTGTTCATGGCTTCGTAAATTATTTTCACTGAGAACTTAAATAATGGGAAGGTGTCCGTAAGTTATATCATATATATATATATATATATATTTTTTTTTTACAAAAAAGCAAAGTAAAAATTAAACGAAAACAACTTTTAGAACTGCAACAACGGCGACATGCATTCCAATTTTTCCTTCTTTCTTTTTTTGTACTTTTTGTTATGGAAGTTAAATTATTTACAATATTTTTTAATAAAATGTGATTCAATTTACAATTTTTTTTCACTAGGATAAATCTATGGTAATTTTTTCTGGGACTTTTTAGATATATTAAATTTATTTAGCGTGGAATGCATTCTCATTGAAATCTCAGTTTTTTTTAAAAATATTTTCCATTATTTTTTGTAGATTTTTAATCAAAAAATAAATGTATAAATTCGATAAATTGATTAAAAAATCCCTTTAGAAACATTTTATTTTTGTGCCAAAAGATTAAAATTAATTAAGAGAGAAAAATTTGCTTTTTTTTTGAAATTTCTTTTATGTCAATTTTTTATTTTTTATTTTCTTGCTTAAATTGCTTGGATTTCGCAGCTTTAGATTTTTATTCTAAAATGCATTTCACAAATTTAAACAATTTTTCTTGTACGATGTCTTGTTAATGATTTCAAAGGGACTTACAGTTTTAAAAGGAAAACAAAATACCCACATTTTTGAGGTGACAAATATCTAACCTAGAAAGCACGATGACAGCTGCGTGCCATTCTTTTCGCCCCCTCTATACCTTGTACAACGTCCCAGAGTTTCTGGCCAATTAACCCGCTTTTCCCTTGTCTCCGAGATTTCTGGGGAAGAACTACACCCACAATTGGAAGCTTTCAGAGAGAGAGAAGGAAATCATTCTTCTAAGAACGAAAGCCCTCTTAAGAAAGATAAGAGGACATCTTTTGATTAAAGTTTGAGCAAAGTGGAAAATTGTGTTTTAGATGCAGTAAAAATATCTGTCTGCTTATGGAGAGTTTCCAAAGTACAATATAATTTATGAAATTAACAAATTTCAAAAATTTTTGCAAGGAAAATGAATATTTACTTGCATTATTTAGTAAGTGTTTCATTTGTCGATGATATTTTTGACTTACGTTATTTAAATTATTTCAGTCTATTTTTTTACAAAAATTTCTTTGCCATAATTGCTCGAATGTTAAATTTGTACTACTAATTGCAAGATAAAAGTAAATTTTAGCTTGAGATATTCAATTTTACACATATTAAAAGAATGAAACATTTAGAATTTCATAAAATAAGATTTGTCGTTACTAAATAAAAATTTATTAATATATTGTAAAGTTAACAATGTAGTTATGCTCCATCAACAAGTAATATAAAACAATCGCTTATTATTATTTTACTGTTTATTGACATATTGTATTATTGATATACTGTTTATTGACATAAAATATTGCACATATTTTTATTGTATATATATATATATATATATATATATATATATATATATATATATATATATATATATATATATATATATATATATACTTGTGAAAATATTATAAGCAAATCCATATTAAAATATACCAACTTCTTTGAAACTTAGAAATATATAAGCAAATAAAAAATCAAATTAATCACTATTTTTAATTGTATAATAGGTGGATTATCAGCATAGATATTGATAACTTAAATAAATTTGGATTATGTTTGAAACAATTGCTAAGAAAAAAATTCGATTATGAAGAAGCAGATTAATACGTATAATCTCATTTCTCCGCCTCGAAAGCAGCAAACAAATCTAATTATTATTTTTTCGGTAGAATAGTCAACAATAATGCTTTTTTTTTCGGCTGAGAAAGCAAACTTGAATAATAAAAATCTTCTTTTCACTGTCATGAATTTAATTCTGAAATATTCATGCCTAGTTATTGAAGGAACTCTTAAGAGGTTTGAAAAGAAATCTTAGAAGTATTTAAAGAATTATTTTTTTGCATTCTTTTGACATATTTTAATTATTTATTTTGAAAAAGAAAAGTTATTAAGTGTTTTTATAAAAAATGTTTAAAATTGGAAAAATAGAAATATCTTTTAACTATTTATAGGGAAGTTGAACGGTTCAAAATTCTGCACAGAAATCTCTAGTAGAGGAAACATAATCCCAAAGATAAGCATGGCATGAAATACCAAGTACATGAAAGACGCAATACGGATAGTATCATATTAAACATTAAAGCACTAAAAAATTAACTACAAAAAATTTACTACTGTAAGGCAGGGAATGTTATAATTATGTTTAATTCTCATTGATGTTCGCTTAGCATATATGCTTCAAGTACTATAAGCATTTTCAGAGACATGAAGTATTTCTTGGATTCCTTCATAGCTGCATACACGAATCGAATGTCCTTTAATATTTATCATCAATAAAATGAGGCATGTTCATATTAAAACTAGCCAGTTTTTAATAGAAAACCACAGATCCGCTTAAAAATCTCACGGATAAAGATTCAGCGATGATTTCCTATGTAATTCTGGATTCTCTTGGTTAATATTCTCATCCTGTTTTTTCAAATTGGTAAGCAGAGTTCTATTACATTCAATAGTAAATTTGTAAAAATACTAGAATTTAGCTTTAATTGAATACTATGGCAAAATATCAACATTATGTTTAGTATACGCATATTTTGCTTGAGACAATGTAGTATAGAATGATATGAAAAATTAAACAATGTTAACTTTAAAAAAATTTTAATATAATAACTTTATAAACTTTTAGATAACTTTTTAATATAACTAAACTCATGCATCTATAAATATAGCCATTAACGCGTTTCTGTATTGTTTCTAATTATTCAGTGGAGATGTAGCCTGTAACCTTGGTATCGAGAAGAATTTTCCGTTATTTGCTAGAATATTTCCTTCGTTGTTAAGTGTTTTTTTTTCTGAAGATCATTAAATAACCTCACACAGTTAATCTTCAAATGACAGCTTGTCATTAAATCAAAATTTGAAAATATAACACTTAGAAAAAGTATTTGCCTCTCATTTATGAAAAATAAATTCTGTACTAATTAGTTCATTGTTATTGTGAACAGTGGTTAAGCTTAATTTCTTCAATTATCTTTCTGTGTTGATCTTCTTCAATGCATACTCTCATATTTATCTTTTATTCGTTTTATTTATACTCATCATAAATTTTCAAGCACACACAAAATGCCTTAATATTTAATAACTAAGTATAAATATCCGTTTTTATAAATATCGAACTGATTGCTCTAAGAATCTTTAAATCAAATTTTTTGGTGTGTTTATATTTTTAACTTTTATAAAACATTTTTACAACAAAATTTCAAAATATTGTGCATATAATTTACTTCAAATCACTATAGAAAATATTTTAAAGAACTTATGGAATTAATGTCAAGAAAGTTTAATACAAATACTTAAGAAAAAGTTTAAAATTTAAATGTTAAATACCTTTTTAAAAAACGAAAAAAGGAAAAAGCTAAAAATTTAGGTTTCATCATTCAAATATAAAACATTTTGATGCTATGGTTTTGGAGTTCTTAGAGACTTAACTTATTTTCCTTTACGTAAAAGTAAAACATACTTTGGTTACATTGAGTTGATATGATAAACCGAAGAAAATATGTTCAGTCAAATGATCGATATTTGAATTCATAAAATATATATATTCATTTTTATAGCATTCTTTTAATGTTAGACGTGTTCTGTGTATAATAATTACTTTATTACATTTAAAAACAATGGAACTGATAGGAAAAGTCAGTTTTTCAGAAATGACTCTTTTATTCATTAAAATTACGAAATGAAAGTTTACAGATGTTATACCAACTGAGTTTTAAAAATTGTCAGAGAAAATGTACTCAGTTACAGGTGTGTTTAAGACATGTTTAACACAAGATTTAAAAAAGAGAAATTCATCACAAAAGCGCATTATTATAAAAACCTCTTCCTAATATAACTCAGATAAAAATGCATCATACATACATAAATAATTGATTGTATCTATGTGAAATATGCAAGTAGCAGTTTTTTTCAAAGCCAAACGCAAACACCGTAATTATCAATATTTTTAAAGACTTGAACGAAATATATTTCGAACTCTAATGATGAATGTGAATACTTATTTAATAATCTATGCTTCTATTAGATCTGAAATAGCTTTTATATTTAACATTTATTTTCAAAACAATTTATGAATGATTAACTAAGAAGAATGAACATAAAAGTTTATTTTGGATTTCGCTTTATTTAACCGACGGACATCTAAAATGTAAGCATTAATTTCCAGAATAATGTGGTTAAAGCTGCTCATGCTTTGTTGACTTTTAAGATTTTCTTTATTCTGCGATGAAAGCAGTTTTGAACTATGCCTTTAGCACGTGACAGACTTGGATCAGAGCCAACGTCATCCGAGAACTGCAAAAGAAACTTAAGAAAAGGAAAAACAGAAATGTGGAAATTTACAAAAAATAAGGAGATGAGAGAAAATGCTTTTTTACTATGAGTTGGATGGAAAAAATGTCAGAATTTTGTAAGATAAAACATTTTCATTATGCACGACATGTGCTGTATAAATGAATAAATGCTGTGATAGTCAGTACATGAATTACAATGTTATTTATATAGTTCTTTCATTAGCAGAAATCTATTACATCTGCTTTTAACAAATAATTATCTAGTTAATTTAAGCATATGTCTGAAAAACTGATATTACACAGGATTTATAAAATCAGAATACCAGTTCCACTTAATATTAAATACACACTATACTTGTGTTTTTAAACTGTAGAGTTCAGAAATATTGGAAGGTTAGAGAAATAATGGCGTAACAGACAAATTCCTGGGCTTTGGTAGTATAGATAAATAAATAACAAATAAACTAGAAATAATCATTAATAATCTAAAAATATTGTAGAAAAATTTTAATTACCTTGTAATTAGAAACAGTATACAAAATTATTGTAGCAAGTAAACAAGTTTTATTGATTAAGGCAATACATAAAAAAAGTTAACTGAAAAACCAAATAATTATTTTAAGGTTGATTAAGGTCTATCAGTCTTTAAAAATAAAAATCTTAAGATTTTTGATGAGTCTACTTTTATTCAAAGGAAATGATCAAGTAAATTTCCTCTGAAGACAGATTTATGTTGATTAGTATTTTTTTTCTGAATTTAAATACAAATCATCTTTAAAAATCTTACATATAAAAAGAGATGCTATTAATTTTTTGAAGACATTATTTTTCAGATTAAAAAAAATTGAAACGTCAATATCCTTGGACCAACATTAGATACAATTTACTAATCCTTGTTAAAACAAATTTTTTAGCTTCGCTCACATATTTGAATATAAAACACAAATCACTTTTAGGTACATTGATTTAAAAAGTAAGAATAATTTAAGAAAATTACATTTTATTTATAAGTTTTCATTATTTTCCAAGTGAATTTGAGTTCTTATTAAAATATCCTTAATTTTTACTTCTCATTTTTTAAAATTGCGAATGATTTTGAATAAAAATCTTCCATATCCAACACACACACACACACACACATACACACACACACATACACACACACACATACACACACACACACACACATACACACACACACATACACACACACACACACATACACACACACACACATACACACACACACACACACATACACACACACATACACACACACACACACATACACATACACACACACACATACACACACACACACACACACATACACACACACATATATATATATATATAGATAGAGAGAGAGATAGATATAGATATACAGATATATATATACATATATATATATATGTACATATATATATATATATATAGATAGATAGATAGATAGATAGATATAGATATAGATATATAGATAGATAGATATATGTTTGTTCTTTTTGTAATATATACTTTTTTGTAGACCCCAAGAGCTTGGATGATCTAATTTTTCTTGAAACAAGTAGTTCTCTCCTTCCTTTCAAGGCACCTAAGAATTCCACACGTTTCTAAAAATATGTTTTACCGTTTGTTTGTTCTAAATGAGCTTTAACTTCAGCCTCATTTTGTTGAGACTAATGCTGTAATAAATTTCTTGAATTTGCTTTTGTTACCACAAATTAATTTAATTTGCTTCAAATTTGCTCGAAAAGAAAATATAAAGTAAGTGTACATTTTCTTTATGAATTCATTATAAAATATAAATTTAATTATATTAAAATTATAGCAAATTAAATTGAGATAAAAATAATTCCCTCAAAATTCCTATGCTTTAGAGTATATTAAATTGTATGAGTAATATTTTTCTTATTATGAAGAACTTTTTTTAACTTAAGTATAACTTTTCGGGGTAAATTTATTTTGAAAATAATCCAACATTTATAACTCAGTCAAATTTTCTTTAAAACATTTTTTCACTCACTGGAAAATAAATTTATCTTAATTTCGGGATGATCATTTAATAATTAAAAATAAAGCTGAACTTTTAATTATTTTCATACATATTAATTGTTATGCTAAATGATGCAAACTAAATGTTTGATGAATGAAAATTAAAATGTATGTCAATGGATATATTTTAAACTTATTATGTTTTACATTTTATTTTAAATTTCATGATTACTATTAGAAGGTCTGATCAATTTAACTTACTTAAAGATAATTTGTTATATTTTTGACACCCCATAAAGAATATATTATATTTTTCCTTGATGAATACATTCATCCTTTCCTCACAGAAATTGGTAACGTTAATTACAGAAGGAGATTTCTATAAATTTTAATATCCTTAAAATGATAATACTATTATTTGACTAATTTTAATGCAAAAAGAAATTGATTTAGTTTTTCCAGTTTTGTAGGTTTATTCTAACATCAAACTTAACTATCACCCAAGTAAATAAAAAAATAAAAAATACATACATATATATATATATATAATACTATTAATTATTCTACCTATAAACATATTTCGTGTTATAATTTATTTCTAGATGATCACACAGTCTGAATGATTTTATCTCTCGCTATAATTTTTTTTAAAATGATAACTGAAAAATAGAATTGAATAGATTTAAAGCTATGCATTTTACTGTGAGGGAAGCAATAAATGCCTAAATTACATTTTAAATCAATAGAGTTCTCAAGAACTAAATGGAATATTTTAAAGTTTTATAATAATTTAACTCTTCACTTTTTATCCTATCAAATGCATGATGTGCAGACAGAAACACGATCAGGCAGAACGAAGCGTTAATTATCCGGATGTGTTTTCAGATGCGAGCAAAACCCTAAATATGCATTTCAAAACTTCTAGGAAAGTCATTTACTAGGATTTTCTTTATACTGGAAGATAAATAATTACAATAATTGGTCATGTAATTTAGGATGTACAAATGAGCAGGAGGAATGAAGGAAAAAATTTGTGGTATTTATTTTCATATTTTCAACTATGTTGCGAGAAGACAAAGGACGTGTCTGTTATTTATGAGGCATCATAATCCACAGATGAACAAAATTATTATTAGAGCAAACTATTTCAGATGCTTTGTAATTTATTCTGTATTCCTAGCTTTTCAACATAATTTTAAGACTACTTTCAAACATTAATTACTCCATTTCAATTATTGTATTTAATTTTTATTTTCTCACACTACAATACTTTAATCAGGGAATTCTGTTTAAAATTTTCAAAATTGTCATTTTTTTGATAGCAGAGATACTAAAATGATAATACAGTCAAATTCCCATATTTTTAACTTAAAAAAATATAAAGATCTATATGTTTAGAATAAATTTCAGTCTGTAAAAGTTTCTTTAGTGGAAATGTTGTAATAGGAGCATGAATAATGATTTTTTCCCTATTTTTTTTGTCTCAATAAATTAAATTTTAACCTCCTGATTTATGCGATAACTTTCTTTTCGTAATGTATTTTTTTGTTATTATTTTTAAATCAAAGTCTCTTAAAATACTTTTGAATTAATAAGAATAATAAAATTAGGTGTACTGTAAACGTAAGATATAACAATTGCTTAGATTCATGAAAAAAAAAGACTTAAATACATAATAAACATACATGTGTAAGATTAAGTGGGCATTACATGTAGTGAACAAACTGAACATGAAAACTTGAGAGTAATATGACATTATGTCAAGGTATATTTAAATGGTAAAAGTAAAATGATAAAAGTACGAAATCTTTTATTTCGATTTTCAAAATTAAAAAACTGTCTCACAAAATATAAATCTTTTTCTAAGTAATCAGCTTCCATAATACGAAATCAGTATCTTAGTTCTCTGTGAGAGAAAATAAAAAGATTTTATATAAAAATTTAATCCTACCAATTTCATCATTAACTTTACAATAAACTTGAAAAATCCACATAGGTATTTTGTAAAGCCTAGATATTCTTATCAGTATGAGATGTATGAGTATAGTATTAGATGTCTCTATTCACTTTTAGCTAATTAAAATTCTTAGCTGAACACTAGCAATCAATTTTCTTCATGGTCTATTACCTTAATCCTAATAAGATCTCAAAATTTTGATCTATTATGAAACGACTTAATTCTTTCAAAGCTGCAGTTTAATGCGAGCAGGTTTCTTTAAATTTTAAATTACAAGTTCACTATTTGGCATCTGATTATATTTTTTAAAATCCCATGACCTTTGAGAGAAATATAAAATTCAATTATTCTGCTTTAACAAACATGTGTACCTAAATAATCGATATCCAATGATAATAACAGAAAACAGTTTTATTACGAAATTATATACGAATAAAATAAGTATGAAATGCATATGTCCACGATCGACTTTTAGATAATCAATAAGAATGATTCTGTTGTGATTACTATTGATTTTCTAATCAAAAGAAACGCATAAAAATTAAATTTCTATGAATAAAATATTTGATTTTTCGAACAAAACGACAATTTGCTTTATTTATCGCAATGAGAGTGCAACATGAAATTTTGTACACCTTTCTGTATATTATATACGTCTAATATTTCTAAATAGGTCTTCTAAAGAGTCATTTATTAATTAAATTTACATTTTCTTAGATTTATTAAATAACTTCATTTTATAATCACTTTACAGATAAGTTTGGAACTTTTTTTTTATTTAGATCATTAAAGAAATAAGTTTAATGGCAGCATCTATCTAAAATTTTATGTGACGCATGCAGTGTAAAAATGCAAAGTCAACATAACCTTAAGTATATTAATAAAACTAAACTAATACTATGGCATGACAAGCCATATGTGGGCTAAGGCCTACAGTTTTCCTGATCGAGAGCCCAAGGTGAGAAGAATATGTCATGGTTAGGTGGATAACCTAACAAGAAAGCCCCAGTGTTTAGTTCCCAAGCATGCTTGGTATTCAATTTATTGATGCACTGAATGAATGACAATCTGAGTGGAATTTGCCCTAACCAAGGATTCAACCGCGGAATTGTGCTTTCGATCCGCGAAGCACTACCACTGTGCTACCAAGATTTCTCTTTAATAAAATAAATATTTAAAATAATGGAATAAACATTAGTTAAAAATATGAGTTTAAATTGTGATTAAAGTAAAACATTTCCAGATTTTCTGTTTTGAATATAAATTTGTTTCTAAAATATTAATATTATATTATCCAACAAAACAATTTTCATAAATTTCTCTTTGCATTTATAGATTAGATTATCATAAATGTATTGAAGAATTTATAATTATAAAATAAATAATATTAATAAACCTTTTTTTTTTGCTCCTTGAAAAATGAAATTAAATAATTCTTGAAGTACATTTATAAAAGTGAATATAAGTAAATATTAGCTTGCCTTAATAGCCGAAATTTTTTTAACTAGGGAAACATTTAAAATCAGCGAGATTCCAACAGTAATCCAATTTCGAGTCCCGCTTCTCTTTTAAAATTTTTGGCAAGTAACTGAATTATTTCTCGATTCGTTTTTGCTCAATGTTTCGGTTAGAATAACATTTCCTAAAAATCATAGATTGATTTATTTGTAAATATATATTGCAAAATAATATAACATTATCAATATATTTAATGAATACAAATGATGCATTCCAATATAAAAAAAGATATTTATTGTATCATTAATAGCGTGAAAAAGATATTACAATAATAATGACTTCATGTAACAAAGAGATGATTTTAGCATAGCCATTATCAAAAAATGTATTTTGCAATATAGTTCCATAAATTCAAAATATATTGACTTAGAATGTTAATTTGAACGAAAACATTGCTTGCAATTAGTTACCTTATATAAGCACAACCAAGACGAAACTTTTTGTTCTTCAAAAACAAACCCGTTACCATTAGAGCAAGAGTAACACATTTTTTAAACATAAATAATGTTGCGTCTAGACTGAAGCTTTTCTCAAAGTATATTTAAAAAATTATTGAATTAGATTTAGGTAATTGAACAATCAATTTCTGATATACTTATTTTAAGTTATTGAAAATTATATTATTTAAATTGTATGGAGTGTATAATTTTACTTACTAGATATATTGAAAGCAAATGCATATACTAAGCTTAATCACAATTCAAACAGGTGTAATTACTTTACATTTATATTTCTTTAAAAAATATTGTTTCAAAACTCTTTTTTCTGCACTTCTTTTACCAAATATTTCTGTATTAACCTTTACCTATTTATTTTACCTATTTATTATTTACCTATTTATTTTGTAAATAAAAAATATATTTCTATTTAAAATTAGTTTTTTTAATTCATTTATTTTCTATTTAAGTAAGCAATCAAATTTAGGAGTGATTTTAAAAGTCTCAAGAAAATACTGATTTAAATAAGGCCCATTTGTAAATTTTTATATTTTTTATAACAGCTGAAAAATTTTGGGATACTGATATTCAATCAATTATCTATAGTTACAAAATAATATTTTGCAATTATAAGTAAATTGCAAAATTTGGTTTTTGAAATATAAAAATTATTAAGTGGTACATTATTGTCAAATAATAAATTTTAATGAGGATAATTTTGTGCTTCACACATTTTCCAATCTGGTGCATTAAATACTTAATATAAGAGACTTCTTTCTACAAATGAGCACTAGTATTATTTTCCATATCAGTTTTTTGCATATATTAAAAACTGAAAAAGAGTAACTATGGACAAGAAATTTAAAAAGTTAAAAAAAGTAACCTTAATGTGGATATTTCAGAATAGTTTTTTGAGGTTAATAATGCGATAATTCCAACAAAAAGAAATAAAAAACAAAATTTACGCACAGAATTTAGCTGACGAAGAATTAAATATTTGATTTTAAAGTCATCTTTTTAAGCTTATTTGGTACTTATGCGGGGCTTGCTTCCTTCAAGACATGGGCATTCGATCATCATCATGTTAAAATGAAGATATATATATATATATATATATATATATATATATATATATATATATATATATATATATATATATATATTTATATATATATATATATATATATATATATATATATATATATATATATATATATATATATATATATATATATATTTGTGTGTGCGTGTGTATTACTAATAGTAATTAACGATACTAAAATATTAAATATTAAAATAACTTTCAGCATTACTACTCATGGTATTTTTATTAGCTTTTAGTACTAATAATGCGATTGTTGTATGTTTAAAATAATAAATTAAATACTGGACTTTGTTAGTTTTTTGCATAAAACTATAATAAAATGTTTTCTACATTTATTTTCAACTTTTTTAAATCAAATTTTGAAAAGATTAAACAGCAATTTTTAATCTGGTAATCTGACATAATTAGTTTAAATATATAAACTGTTTTTGAGATTAATATTTAATCTTTCTTTAACCTGTATCTATTAAAATCATATTATTTAGCTTATGAGAGATTTTGGAATTTGTATTTATGTATTTACTGTCCACACTGATCAACACAATTTGCAATTCAGAACGGCCTGGTATATATTCAGAGATATATCGAATGATCGAGTTATGTAAATTTTATCAATTTATAGTCAATATTTGTTGAAATCAGTCATCTTCAAGCTTCTATTCCATGTTATTGTTATTTCAATAAGCCAAAGATTTAATAAATTATCACTTGTAAAATCTGAAATAATGCTCTCATTACATGCTTTATAAAAATTATTAGCTATAATTAAAGTAATAAAGATAAGTATACCTACCTTTAAGCGTAATTATATTATGAAAATTTAATTTTTTTTTCCAGAGATACGGTTTTTGTGCTTGATTAAGCTTTAAATATATATCCCGGGCTCAAATGATGAAGATTTTGATTTCTAAAGAAAGGTTATTTTAATTTCTAATTCCTTGTTTGAACTAAAAAGAATTGGTCAACTAAATAAGTAATGTTATATTGTATATATCAAAGTCATGTGTTGCCTTAATATATAAAACAAGAAACAAGATTCTGTATAAATTAGAGAGCAAATTTTTTAAAAACTTTATGGTCTTATACAGAGATTTAAAATTGATTGTCCACTTGGATTAAGTTGTTTTACTTGCAACACACTGCAGTCACTTTTTGCAATTAAAGGTTAATTCGAGACGGATTAATAATTTGATGTAGATTCCAAACTATATTATAAACATTCGAACGGAATTTCCACTGAACCAAACGAATTTTTGAAATAAATTTACGATATTTATCTTCATGCAACCAAAGTAATAAATTAGCATTAAAGCTATGTCGTCTTTCTATAAAATTTCTCTTTCCTTTTTATATTTTCCAAATTTCCTTTCTTTTAAAAAAAGATAGTATTATAAAAAGAAGAATAAATTTTATGTTATTCATATGTAATGAGACATATCATAGTAAAGCAAATTTAATACATCCAAATCATAAATTTCTTCATAAGTAAAATAGATATTTCAAATCATTTAACATTTTAAAATAACTTATTGGAAAATTTTACAAATATTTACTCACTGCAAGTTATAATAAGCATATTTTGGAAAATGCAGATATCATTCTTAACTATTTCGATACGTCTAAATAATAAAAGAGTATTTTGCTAAAGCTCTTAATAAATATCTTGTTTAAAATATGCAAATATTTAGTACAAAAAAACTTAACGTCAATAATATATGTGATGCAAAAATAAATATGCGTAATTTAAAACAGCATACTTTATTCTAGCATATACAATTTCATTTTATCTGTGCAATTTTTTATGACTTATGCACATTTTTCTTTCTTATATTTAAATATTTTGATATAGTCATTTCCAGACAGTTACTTCCCTGCTTTCAGCTAATTATTTTCATATGTAAATAATTAATTAAAAATACGAATATTTATATATATTCTATTTACATAAATATTCCACTTTCTACATGAATGCAAATGGGAGTTTTTGTCATTGAATTAATTATAAATATAATTTTTTTCTACACCTGCATTAAATAACTAGCATTTGGCATTAAAAATAGTGCATGTTTTATTTTCCGCATGATTACCAATGGAATGATAAAATTGAAAAAACAAGCGTAAAAAGGGAATGCTAAACCGGTACACACACACTTTCCATTAAATATTAGTCACGCTGATTATTTATGTTGATTAAGTAATCTAAAATGAATATTAAAATATATCCTACATTTTCCTACATTACACGAATTACAACATTCTCTACACACTAAGCAAGAACTAGCGTTTTTTTCTTTCTTTTTTTTATTAAAAATCGATCTTTAGAATTAGTTTCAGACTTATTGGCAATATTTATCTTTAGTAATAAGCGGCGCATAAAAAGAAAAGTAACAAATCAATAACTTAATATGAAGCACGTAAAAATATTTTCTTATTTTTTTTATAAAAACATGAGTGAAATTTTATTTAAAAAATAAATGCTATAGGTTAATAAATATTGGAATTTTAAGAGAAATTATTCAGTTGGTTTTTTAAGAAAAATTATTATTTTCTTTTTCATAATTTATTTTTGAAATGTGATTATTTTCACTAAATATAAAACTCAAATTATGCTAAGAAAATATTGCAGATTTTACTTCGTAAACTTATGGAAAACCAATAACACGAACCTAATTGAAGAACAAATAAATTTGTAATGTGTTGGATAACCAGCAATCTCATTGAAGTGGAATACTTAGTATTTTCCAATATATATATATATATATATATATATATATATATATATATATATATATATATATATATATATATATATATATATATATATATATATATATATATACAATTGGAAATATTTAGAACAATAATGATTACTTTAAAAATGTTGAAATTTTTACAACTTTATTTAGTTAACACATTTATGTAGTTTTTTATAAATTGAGTAGAATATTTATTCGGAATTTTTTTATTTTCAGATTTATAGACTTTTAAGTCGCTTATATTGGTGAGAGTAACTGTAGGGTAATCGTACAATCTTTTATTTTTCAAGTATTGCTTTAGGTATTACAGATTTTATATAAATTTTTATAGAGTAAAATTAATTTATATATACCGATAACATGATAAATTAAAGTAAAATAATAAAGTAAAGAGTTAATATCTTAAGAATTTATCATATTACATCAGATGTAAAACTGTAAGATATCAAAAATATGCCTTATTGAAATACTTTACTGTATAAAATAAACCTTAATTAATATTTTATTCTAAATTTGGAAAAGTATTCATATGTAATAATATTTGATTTAATGAAACAAACGTATTACGAAATAAGCGAACGATATTATGGAAAAATAATGATGCATATGAAAATGTGTAGTGTAAAATTAAAGGAAAATCTTCAGAAATGTAAACATTTAAAGAGTTCATTTAATAAATATTGATTTCAAGAAAGATATTTTCGTTTCTATTTTCATTTCAAAGCAAAACTCTCAAAACATTGCTTAGTATCTCTATAAAATAATCATCACAATTTTGTGATAAAATTAAATGAATACAAATATGTAATTCCTATAAATGTACATATATATATATATATATATATATATATATATATATATATATATATATATATATATATATAAATTAGAATAATTCATAATTCGATGATTCGATGTACTCTATTTTTCCCCTGAAATGTTTTAATTTTGTTAAGTATCGGAATCAAACAAGTTGCGAAAAGTTATTCTATTCCCAAAATGCAGGTCAATTTATTGCACTGAAAAATTAGCATTCAATTTGAAAAAATAATATTTTTAAACTTCGTAATATTTCAAAGTTCTTACGCAGTAGCAAAAGAATACACATAATCAAAATAAATTAACAGTAAATTTTAAATAAAATTTTATTAATAGTCTTATAAATAATACCCTTTTGAATTTAAATTTTCCTTTCATAAATCAAAATCAAAAATAAGGTTCTATACTGGTTGTTTTTAAGTTACATAAAACCAATGAAATATTAATTATTTAGTTTCACATGATTAATATTACGTATAATCACGTCATATTTTAGATTACGTTTTTGATTCAGAAGTACTGATTTTAGAATGAAAAAATATGTATTTAATACGAAATAATAAAAGATGATTAATTAGTTTGTAAATTAAAGCAATAAAAAGTATGTACAACACTCCATCAAACATCTTTATAAGGAACTTAATTTTCTTTATTATAAATTGACCAATGAATTTTTTTAAAATATTTGTTAAATGTTTTAAAATTTAATCAAGCAAATTGTACTTTATTTTTCCTTCTATCGTGTATTTACTTTTGATAAATATTTCTATTAAATTTTCACAATAGTCAGCGAGTATTTTATCTTATTTTCCCGCATTTATTCAGGGATTAAGAACAGATTTAAGTTTATCATATGTGTAATTAGTTAACACGCCATCAGAAGAAAATCATAATAGCGTACTAATTCTAGCGATGTTTGGATTTTCAAACAAATTTTAGAATTGAAATGGAAGTGATTAACTGTGTCAAGAAGTTGAAAAGTCACTAGTGGGAATTATATCGTTATTGAAACAAAAATAAATAAATAAATGGTGAAATAAAGCATTTTCTTACTTTCATTTCGGTTGAAATATATTATACTTTAACTTCGGGATGCAGATTTAAAGTTTTTAAGAAATAACAAAATTTTCAAAATGAATTTTTAAAAAATTGGAAGTACTAAATTTTTTTGGCTTATTGGTTACATCAAGTTGTAATCGTAAAGTGACACACACATTTTCAAATACCCGTCAATAGAGTATTAAACTTAATATTAAAAACCAAACAAAAGATCTTTTTTTATTAAATATGCAATGATTATTATATCCTTACATATGATTTAGTTCAACATAACTTATACAGTCTGTAAATTGTGATTTTTAAAGGATGAATTTATCTTAAAAATCACAATTTACCGACAGCTTTTGTATTAAATACAAATTATTCTGTAATATCTCTCAACAAACATGCTTAATACCATTTTGAGCAAATTCATCAGAATCTTTTCACGACTTCGTGAAATAGTAGAAACATATTTAGTTGAAACTAAATTGAAAATATGTGTATTTTGTTTTTATAAATTTATTTAATCTCCAAAACCTTTTATATCATGTTTAGAGACATTTACATAACATCTCACTGATTACATAAGTCAAATTATCATTCTGTTTGAAATGTAAAGTTATTACCTTTGATTATTTTGTTTAGTTTTATCATTTTCTTCAACAAATTTATGTCATTTCAGAAGTTTAAAATCGAAACAATTTTTCGAGAATTGGTAAAATCTAGCCATGTAAATTTATTTTATTCCCCCATATAATGTGAAAATCCTTCCTTACTTACTATTAAAGGTGCTTGATGTTTATTCGTGAGCACTTTAATTATGATTATATGATTTAAAAGTTTGTTTCAAGATTTGTTGGTACAATGAAATATTAAAATTTATACAACTCTCAAAATTACTTAATAATGTGACTTGCCGTGAAGCTTCGTGCTGCATTAGCAGAGAAACCTCTAGCACTAAAATTTTGTTAGAGTTGGTATAGAAATATTTCTATTTGTCATTAGCAGATTAGCAGTGGTATACGAACTACAACATCCACCACAATTGCTTTCAATTCGGTTTCTCCATCTGATTGAACTGGATTCAAATATCGGGCAATAATGCATTACTTTCCATTGTACCCGCAATTATTTTTCTACTCCTTTCAGGGGATTTCACTGCAGACAATTGACAATTTCTCAAACGTAAAATGTTTAAGTAAAGATTATGCTCAATTTTTTATTAACAATTGATTATTCTTATTCGAGATCTCAATTGAAAGGACTCACAATCAAGTGCCAATAAATTACATTTGTTTTATAGAATTCAAAATTTTGCTTATTAGAATTGTAAAAAAAATTGTAAAATATTTAGTAAAATGAAATACGAATAACTTCGATGGTGTAGATTTCTTTATTAATGGCAATTTTTAAATATAACATTTAGTAATATAAATGCATTTTATGACAAACATTATATAAATTTAAATGTAAGCAATTGTTTCTTAGAAAAGATTTAAATAATTATTCTTCTGAAATTATTTGGTAACATACTGCTAAATAAGAAGACAGAGCAATTAGCTGATAAAAATTATGGGAGTTGTGATTGGAATTTCTTGCGAAAGAATATATCTATGGCTAACCAACATCATTCTAAGTTTATTTTCGCAATATAAACACTAGTCAGATCGTTTTTATTGAACCCCCGAAAAACGTAGTCAATTCAAGGTATAGTAAAAAGATTAGGCCTTAATGAATTAGAGGGCAAGATTCCAGTCCAATCAGAACCAAATCTAAAGAAGAACAGAAACAAAAATAAGAAAAAATATTTCTTTGCAGCAGTATGTGCAGCTAAAATAAGTTCCCAATCAACTAAGTATATAGCAGCCTCTTAAATTTTACCAAGATTCCTTTTTTTACCATTTTACCACAACAAAAATAGTTTTAATAGAAAATTGTACTTTGAAACATAAAGTAAAAATATGTAGCAGTCTATATTATTCAACATTCTTTACCAACAAGATGTTTTTGCATTTGTTATATTATCTAAAGCTATATTACGTAATTAAAGACTTTGTCAAAAAAATTTTTTATGTCTAATAGTGCTTTCAAAATAGTAATATTTCAAAAGCTATTTTTTCATCTGCAAAAGCCAAAAATAAATGCAATAACAATCAATGTATGTTATATAATATTCTTTTAATGTAAATACATATTTATATCCATAATTTAGCAAGACCTTACTGTAAAGTTAGTTTTCAAATCAAAAGCACTTATGTACATTTTTGTGCATATAATATTAAAAAATGTAATATTTTTTCTTAAGACTTTTTTTAATATTTTTCATTTTAAGAATTTTTATTCGTTTACATGGAATTGAAATCTTTGAAATTTTTTGTAATGTTTAAATAATTAGAAACTAAAATTTTTGCTATTTTTTATATGTCTCCTGGTATTAAAATATTTATTCATTTAACGTCATAATTAAATAAAACACTTTAATTAATTAAACACACAACATAGTTAGAAAGTTTAATTCTGAAATTTATATTAATGATTTTACATTCTTTCTTGATAATATTTTAATTTTATTATACAGTGCAATTATATTATTCATTACTGTATTTAAAATATGTAGTAGATCATATAAAAAAATACTTTAAAAATGAACTTGCCAGTTATCAATTTAAATTTAAGTCTCTCGCAATTAAAATAAATTAATCTGCTTTAACGGTTTCATAATACATTAATTATCTTGGTAAAACAGTGAATATTTTTCTACTTCAAAGTGAAACTTCGATTTTATTTTATTAATTTATGACTAAAATATGTTTTAATTCCTAGAAAGATAATTAATTCGTTTGAAATGCTTAGTTACTTTTTGTATGATCATAATCATTTGGAAAAGAACGCTTATAATATTCCTTTTTCTTATAAGAACATAAGTTTTTATGTCTGACAAAGATAATATTACTTTCCTTTATGTAAATTTCTTAAGACTGCGATGATATTCCTTTAAATACTTTAAAAGAATACCACAATTACTTTCCCAATGAATTTGGAATTGTAGAGTCTAATTAACGTGGTATTTTTTCGCAATTAATCATTCCACAATTATTCTTTTTAAACGTGTGACAAGATAACTTTCCACAAACTTTTTTCTAAATATAACAATATATATTAAAGCATTTATAATGAATTTTTTATCTCTGTGAATAATTATTGTGCCAATTAAACATTTCAGTAATAATTTTCAAACGAACGATCATTTAATAATAAAACACGCGTTGATTGTTTTTTAATCTCTAAATTTTTCCTGTAAAGGAATATTGAAAAAGTAAAACAATAGAAACGCTGTGAATGTTTTATTTCTAATTTATTTGCTCATGGCTTTAATACAAAAATAATAATTACAGTTATTTGCTATCAACTAAATCACTTGTAATTGCATAAATAATATTATGAAAATTAAAATCCTGAAAAGGAAATTTTGCATTATGACAGTTGATATCTGTAAGTATTAATTAAAAATGAATATTTTCAATTTTAAAACAATCATATTACAAATTCTTCTCAAGAATAATGTCCGAATGAAAATAATGGATTATTTATTTAAATTTAATTAGAATTTCACCTTCAAATGGAACTTGTTTCTTTAAATTTCAAATCTTAAACTCTAAAAATTCAGTGATTATTGATTTAAATTTTATTAGTCAGTTGTTTAAATTTTATTTTGAAAATGTTCGATGTTTTATATTTTAAAAGTATTAACGAATTTTTTGTTATATATATATATATATTAATGGATCTGCTCTAATGATGACTGGGGCTTGTAAAATATGTCGTGCTCGTTACATCTTTCCGTTAGTGTGGTACGAAGAGAGGAAGGTGTCGAAATCCAGTTTTGACCTCGTCACTTGACTGTGGTTCAATATTACGAAGCGATTGCAAGGTGTTTAACGACTTTTTTCTCCTCGGAAATAGGCAGCTACAAACATATACAAGGAAAGGAAGAGCATAGTTGGACCTAGACATAAGGCTTAAAATTGATTCCAAATCCACGACAAACATCGATATCCAAGGAGGACTCGAAATCAAAAACTATGGAACAGATGTACAGAGATATCACCACTCAGCTACCGAGACAGATCAAACTAAGATTATTAATAACTGCAATAAAGTATTAATAAAAATACATTAACAATTGATATTACTAAATGATATACATATTTACTTTTTTCAAAATTCTTTTGGTTTTTTTCTTACTGAACATATAAAGTTAAAAACTGGAAATGAACTTATGAATTTTACACAGCACACTAAAAAGAGTTATTTCATTAACATAATAATAAATGTATTCTTATATAACTTTTGTAGGTGTTGCTCAAATTAAGCATATGCAAAACATGCAAATCAAAAATATCAGGTTAAGAGAAATAATAAAGGTAGCGTGTGTGTACGCAGGCTTATACATGCAAAATGCGACATTAATGATAGTTTCATTGGTATTTAACAGCGATAAAAAATATTATATTTAATAATAGTTCAGTCATAATTTATTATAATAAATTAAACTCTGAACTCAGGTAAATGTGTCTATCGACCGAATTGATGAAATAATTGTCTACATGAAAAAATGTCACATTACAGCGATGAGTGTTATGGCATTTACGCATCTAAAAGTTTTAATACTTGTGTATTATTGAAACTTAAATAATACAAGGAAAAATGTCTTTTATCTGAAAATTATTATCAAGCTTTAGACATCGTCACAGTAATAATATATAATAAATATTTGTATAATTTTCTGTGTAAAAAGTGAAATCCTATAGTGCATTTTATATGTGAGCATTCAATATCACTGTAAAAGAAAAAAATATACTTGTTATACACCCTATTAAAATTAATAATACATCAAATGTGAATTAGTAATAATAGAAACATACAGCAAGTACTATTTATTAAATAAAAGCTTGTTACTTCTGAAATTAATATTTCATATTCAGAAACGAGAATATTTTCACATTGTTTCAAAATGTATTAAATGTAACACAACAATGTGACTTTATATCTTAAGAAATAGAATGAAATTTATTTTATTATCAAATTATTTTTGCTTATATAATTTCACTAAACAGTTTAGGAAATAATTTGAACAGCTACCACAATTATTCATACAATGATTTCAATAGTTTTCCTAAAATAAATTTTTGTAAGACTAATCGCAAATGGCTATAATTGCTTTTAAGATAAATTTTTCTTTGCACAAAGAATTTCATGAAAATGTGTAAGAATGTATTAATATGCAGTTTTTTTTCTAATATTAAACACACTTCTCTCTCTCTCTCTCTCTCTCTCTCCCTCATTAATTAAATGCACAGATTATTTCAAAATATACTACGTAATTCATTGTGTTTAGTTCTTTAAAAAAACATTTTAAAAATTTTAAAAATATATGAATTTAAAACCTTGATTTAATAAAGTATCTATTTTTGACAGTAAATATTTATAAATGTCATTTAATACTTAACTTACCTTTCAATCGTATTAAAAATATTAACTTAAGAATTGAAATTTTTTTCACAAAATTATCCTCCACAAATATATTATTAAAATTTTAAATAAAGTTACAAGATTTATTTTAACGCAACTTGAAGCAGGCACACGTTATCAAGAGAATTTTAAAAATATCAATTATAACATTTTTTTTATTAAATTTAAAGTATAATTGGGAAATAGGTTATATGTGGTTTCTGGCTGAATCCTGAAAACATTTGAGATAATTTATTGAAGCAAACTGATGGAATATCACTTCAATCAGTATAGAGGCAATTTCAAGCACACCACAACCCACCGCATGAAGCAATCTTAAGTAACCACGACAGCACAGGAATAACTGTATTACTAAATCAATATTTAGGAAGCTTAATCGAGAATTGCTTAAGCATGCATTTATTAAATAAGATTTTAAATATTCGCGTGGTTGCTTAGTCGTGATTCGAATAGACATTAAGTCATACACTCCGATAAAACTTTCCAAATATGGGACATTCAGTTTTAAATAATAAGAAAATAGATTAAGAGGCTTTTCTACGGCAAATATTCTCCATTACAAAATATAAGGTTATTTAATTATAATAATCATTTTTATGTTACTGAATTTTATTCACTAGTTAAACAAATAAGTAAAAAAATAGGAGTATGACGTTTTTTTTAGTTGTCTGATTAGTTATATCTATGTTGAGTGTCAATGATGATTTATTTTATGAAATATATATTTTTAACTATTAAATTTGTTAAATATTAATTTTTTAATTTATGAAATTATAGTTTAAAGAGCTGCAGTTTTGAATTACGATTTAAAAAATGAGTAAAATTATTTTAAACTACTGCAATTCATTTTACGAAATTATTTCACGAAATGATAGCAATAAAAATAATAATTAGGTATTGCTTCAATGAAAATAAGTATTTGTATCTAATCTGTAAACAAGTTTGTAATAATTTATTGAAACGAAACTTAACTTAAAATTAGATACAAATTAACTAAGAAAAAAAGATATTCTAATTCTAATATTATAATAGATTTTTTGTTTTATTACTTTCACCATTAGAAAACTTCTCAAAACATTTTATACTAGCGAGATATCATCCATACTGGTTATCAGTATATAAATTTCAAGGATAAAATTTTTATAACAAAAATACTAATGCTAAGTTTATAAAAATGGATAAAAGTTTTCAATAAAAGTTTACTTTTTAATATCAGTGACTAATTAAGTGGGAAACTATATTCAAATACGATTCTATCAATGCTAATAAATATTCCAGAGAAAAAAGTCAAAATGTCAATTGCAAACAAATACATCTTACAATTCACTCATAAAATTTACATTCTAATTCATAACCTTTATAAACTAGTCATACAAATGTCAAATAGTTCACTGTCTTTTCTGAAAAGTGTTCTTATGTAAAGTATAAAGCATTTTAAATAATTTTTTTGTTTGAACTTCAGAATTTTTACAAATCTATATATTTATAATGCATTTTATGCAATTAGAAGGATTATTTCAATCAACCTGAAACAAATTGAGCTTGCATTCAGCCTGATGAACTGTAAAACAATTGAAAAAGATGTAAATCGTTTGAAAATGTTTAAGATTTTGTGATGTATTATAAATTCTATATTACGACGGATTTTTGATAATGCTGAAATTACAAAAATAGAATGTGACAGGAATTACATGTACATTCTTAAAGAATCAAAAAGCTGCTGAAAGCTGTTATAATTTACTTTGGAGTTTATTGATGAATGTACAACAGTATATTAAAAACAATTATTTTAAACTTTTAATATTTTCCTATTTATTTTTTTAATTAACCATATTATTCATATTTAATATTTTCCTATTTATTTTTAATTAATCCCATTATTCATATATATATTGAAAATTAATTTACTACCTATTCTGCTATAGTTTTATGTATTTAAAAATACATAAAGTTAAATTTGAGAGAATGCTATTAAACAATTTAATAAAGCTGAATTTTATAAAGTTTCAAGCATGAAGTACTATTTCTTGACAGTTTTGAGGATACTTTTGAAAATATTACACTTATTTTCAGGTATTTAAATTTCTTATATTAAATATGTTGACTTATATTATTAAAAATTTTAAGAGTAGTTATCCGAGAAAGTAATTTACTTGTGCTTGACTTGTATAGTAAATTTCGTTGAATATTACGTTGAGTTAGTAATAGAAGTGAACAATATTTATAAGGTCTTATGAAATCTTAGAAGTCACTGGTATATAATTAATAGAAGTGCCATACTGTTTATTAAATTATTAAAGTCACATAAATTATAATCTTAAGTCCCAGAAATTTGAAGCAAATTTAATGATAACGAAACCTGGTTAAATATGTCATTTTCATAAATATATTAATCCTTTAAAACAATATGTTGATTGTATGCTGATAATAAATCAATACCTATTAATATATACATATAAATATCATTATAATGTTATTTCAAAAGTATCTGAATGATGAAATTTACTTAAATTTGAAATAAAATGTTTGAATGGGAATTTCAACTGAATTTATTTTGTTATTGCTTTTTGGCATTTCTTTAAATATGTAATTTACATAAATAAATTTATGTATGAGTACAAAACATACAAAGATCTAAATTTCTGAAATATTTATTAATTTGTCGTTTTCAAAATCCGTATATTTTGCAATATTATATTAGTTACATACTTCATCCTCTTAAGATAAACAAGCTGTGTTTTCTTTCGCAATACTGAATGATTTTCATTATTTTATCCGTCTTTTCCTCTCGCTTACATAAATATAATTTTTCCCCTTCCTAATTCTCTATTTGAACTTAATCAGCACTTTTCAATGAAAATAACTGGCTGATTAAAAGGAACAACCAATAGTCCCTTAAAGGTTCATTTAAATGTTAAAGGAACATATTTTTCGTATTTGACTATGTTATATAAGACATGACTTCTCTACATTCTCTTCCATTTTTGTCGTGGATCTTATCCGTTGTTTGAATAATCATTTGATCATGTAGAATGCGTGCATAGTAATGATTTCATGGGGCTAATTAGAATCAGAACAAAATTAAGTTTAGATATCAGAACATATCAGGATATCACGCAAGTCTAACTATACGATTTAGGATGATAAGAAGACGAAGTTCGTTTAGCAAGCGTAGACTTGCGTGTTTTTATGCAAGTCTACGCTCATTGAAGCGTGACCGGACACGGTTATTTAAGTAATTCATCTTTTTCCATGAGATAATCATTTTATATCCTGCACACGGAATAGGCTATTTAGATGTATTTTTTTATTTAAAAGAAATAGACTAAAAACTAAGTCAAGTATAAGAAATAAATGTAGAACTTTAAATGAAAAAAAATTATAATTTGAGAATTGATACTCTGTATTGCAAATAAAAATATTAATGTATTATTTTCTGAGTATTAAGGATTATTTTTTTAAAAACTAATTCTCAGATTCATATAAAATAAAAACGATCCAGTAGAAAATCAATGCTTCATTGATTCGGTGACATAATGTCAACAAATATGTTCTTCAGTATTTTAAGAATTAATTAGAATCATAAAGATAAGCATCAATTTGATTTTTTAAATGTTATGAATTAATTCGAATGTTTTGCGAGGAAAAAGCAAAATAAATTAAATGTTATTTGCAGAATGTTGTTTGAAAAGCATTAGTCACTCTGGATTATTTTTAGATTACTTCATTCTATTATAAGGGTATAATTTCATGGCAAGTAGAGCTATTGTTTTCAAGTGCAAATAAAAGTAATGCAATATCTATACAAATAAATGATAATTCTATAAATAATACGCAAATAGGAATGCAATAATTCTATTTTATTTTGCATTTTTTAAAATTGAAATACTCCCCACTTAGAGTTTGTTGGTCCAGAGGACGGATTATTAAGCTTTATAAATACAAGATAATATAAACTAATGAAACCTGTTTGGGATGGGTAGTTAAATATCTGACCCTGCTTACGAATAGTGGCTGAGACATGTGATGTAGGTCATGGTCACGATGTTCCTTCTCTGGTAAGTCATAATGTGACTAGGACAGTGCCAGCTCATGCATCGACATCTTCAATAATCCTTGCTTAAAATTTATGAAACACTGACTGTATTAGGCAGAAATAGACTGCCGGAAACGTATTGCTAATAAACAAGGTAATAAAGCATTAGAAGTATAGTATTTAAGTTTTGAGAGATGCTTTTTTTTGCATTTTACATTCTTAATATTAATTACCAACATTGTTTTCCAATGTCCGGCTGCCCTTAGGATAGCCCTGAATACATCGCTAACAGGGGCGAAATTTATGGCATCTGATACAGTGGGGGCGCCCAATGTGTGTGCAATCTTCGTCCCGAAAGTGAATGGATAAAGAAAGATAAACACACAGAGAGTAAGAAACATCCATGCCTGAATTAGGATTCAAACCCAGGACTTACTGCTTCGAAGTTAGGAACGCTAATCTCTCCGCCATTGGCCGGCTTACTTACCAATATGTTGACATTGATTTTTATTACTGTAAAATTAACGATATTTCTACATATTTCTATATTGTTAATAAAAATTTTTAAGGATTAGCTGTAATTTAAAAATATATATATATCATTAGTGAGAAAGTATTCAGAAAATTACTCTTGAAAATTATTCTCAAAGTTATTCTACAAGTATTTTTGTTTGCAGATTTTTGAAGAACTTTGTATTCTTAGATATTTGTTAATATCTAAATATGAAATAAGTTTTAAAAATATATGCAAAAGAAGATTCAATAATATCATAACTACAGATAATCAAATTTGAATTTGTTAGCTATGGAGCACACATTACAAAAAAATAAATATAAAATGAAATAATGAATTTTAACTGCTTTATAATAAAAACTGTCGCGTATTTTTTTCTATTTTACACTGATAGATTTTAATAAATATGAGATAGATACAATCAATGAAATAATATTTTAAATTTTAATTTTAATATTTTCATATTTTTCTTCTCACTTTTTGATAGATTAATAAAAAAGATTAAAATTGTGCGTGTTTTTCTGTTTTAAATAGAAATTTCGATGGTTATATATAAAGAGTAAGGATCTTCATTCATTCACCAAACTATGAAAATATTAAAATTCAAAGATATTTATCAATGAAATGTTTATAAATTACAAAACAAACTTTGATTGAAACGTTTTTAATAATTATTTTATATAAAACGGAAAAAGAAAATGATAAAAACATTTCTCAGTTCAAGTTATTTTGTAAAATGCACATCAAAGGCAGAAAGTTCTCGAGTTTTAAATTACTTGCTTATAGAAAATCAGCCCATTTATTTCAAGAAGTAGGAATTCGCTAAATATTTTTATTTTAAATTTATACTTACATAAAATCAATGTAAAAGGTAAAAGATAGAAAAGTGCAAACTCTTATTTATATATCTATATATCTATATCTATATCTATCTATCTATCTATATATATATATATATATATATATATATATATATATATGTGTGTGTGTGTGTGTGTGTGTGTGTGTGTGTGTGTGTGTGTGTGTGTGTGTGTGTGTATATATATATATATATATATATAATACTTATGCTAAATTACAAAATAAATCTACTGCACATATAACTTTCTATAAATTTCGCATTCCCCTAGACATAAGGATTGATAAATAAGAATAAACGAATGAAACATACTATACCTTAAGTATTTTAAATGATCATTTTACAAATAAAAATTAAACAATCACTTTTATAGAGAAAAAAGTGCCATAATTCAGTTTTGTAATGAATTTTTCAATTATTTTATCAATTAAGAAGCGACCATTTCTCAGTAACATTAAGTTGCTAAAGGATTATATTTATGAATAAAGTATGAACATATTTAAACAACAGTGGAGAAAATGATATAATTAACTGTAAGTAAATAATAAATTTTGCTCTTGAGATAATTACTGAAAGTATGTTAACTATAATTAAGATTAAATAATCGTCTTAAGCATCTTATTAGCAATATAGAATAATTATTTCTTCTTGGATTGCCAGAGCATCTAAAAAAAAATATATTCTTTGCTTTCCAGATGTAAGGAATTTCTCAAAATTTTAATGCGAACAAGGGAAAAGCTTTATTTTCCCCTTTCTAAATTGATCTCTATAAATAAAACATAAAAAATACCTAATTTATATTTCTTATGTATTCTTATATACTTTATTTTATATTTTTTTATATTAAATAGAACATAAAGAAATTCCTATTTTATATTTAATAATATTTATATACATAAATCCTCTTTTACATAATACTATTGTTTCTTCTGAGATAAGAATCACCTTTTCATTATTAATTTTATGTTGAAATCTTAGAATAATAGTCGAACATGTTTTGCACTGCCATAATATATAAATTTAAACAGCAAATATTAATGAAATATAAATGAAAATAAATATTAATTAACTGATTCCATTTGTTCAGTGTATTTGTAAACCTTTTTATCTAGTTTGAAAATGATAACATGCTATAAAATTAATCCTGAATGGTTTTTCGATTCACACTTAGAATTTTCAATCTGCTAAACTATTACATAACTTTAATTTAAATAGAACGTGTAAAAATAATTTGCCAAAATATAAGACAGATAAATGTATATTTTATGAAATGATTTTTAATTTAAGAAAAGTACATAAATGAAATCTAAAATGTCTTTTATGAAGTAATGTTCAATGCATAATTAATTATAAAAATCCATTATTAATTTTTATAAAGTAAAATTCCGCAAAGAAAAAACCTAATCTCAAAGAAAATACTCATTAAAATTATTGAAATTCTAAATACTTTGATGTTCTCTTTTAGACGAAGCTATACTTTTGAGATTTTTCTACTACTTTACTTTTGCAAGAACAATGTATAATATGAGCAAACAATTTTGAAAAACAGGAAATTTATGTAGGATTTAAAGAGGAATTATAAATAAAAGAGATTTTAAGAAGAATAAAACGAAAACACATACTACTGTATATATAATTTAGAAATATGTAATACGTGAAACAGCATTTAAAATGGAAACATACGTACATTTTTTGTTGATTTTAAAGAATATTGAGTAGCATTAAAACACGGAAAACAATTGTTTAATGCTCGCAAATTGAGTTTAACAGTATAAATTTTTTTTAAAAATGATCCTAATAGGAAATGTATAAAAAAAAGAATGATTTAAAAAGGAGATATTCTAGGAAAATCCCATTGTCAACGATATGAGCACTTTGAAAAGACTGAAGTTCACAAAACTAATAAAAATTAAAGCTTTTCATTTTGGACAATAGTTTAATTTACAGATGCATGTAAAATAAAGTAAATACTTCTCATTCTGATGAGAAAGAATTTTCTTAGAAAAGACAAAATAAAAAAATTTTTAAAAGTTAACTTAACACTCTTACTCTTAAAGAGAGGGATTGGTAATGGTTTGGATATAAATTTCTGCCATTAGACTAGGTAAACACCATATTATTGATTAGGTTTTTAAAAAATAAAAACAAGTATTTATAAGTTCTGAAAGTAAATGTCAAAAATAATACATGAAAATAGTTACTAAGAATTTCTTTCATTTTTATTGCAACTAAGGAGAAATATTCAACTGTTGTTATTTTGCACATAGTATGTCATTATAATTGTCTTATTCTCTTACTATCAGTAAATACACTTCAGCCTTTTCCACGTTTATATATCATTGTGTATCAATACACCCGTTAAGAAGAAAAATTCAAGAACTATACCGTCATGTGTATATAATGCATTTTAATATAATCTAGTAAGAAAAGAAGGCCAATTACTGGTTCTACTTACTGAGGAAGATTAATTCATTTTATGCCTAATTTAATTGATTGTCCATCATAAAAATTCAAAATATGTTCATCATTAATGTTAATGGGGTTCTATAGTGATTTAATTTATTGTTTGTTAAATTTAAGGCTCTTTAATATATAAAAAATAGTATTGTAATTTTCTTTTCTATATATATTTTATGATAATAAAGTGATAACGTATTTTCCCTTTAATATAAAATATTTTTATCATATTATTCAAAATATTAATAAAATTATTAATTTATAAAAATGAATAAAAATATTAATTAATAAATTAATAAAAATATTAATTTATGTTTTTATTATTGTATCTGTAGTGAGTTAAAGTAAAATTAGAAATTTAATATTATTGTACCTATTAATCGATGGATGATGTAAGGAAACCCCATTTTAAAATAAATTCTCTTAAGCATTTTCACATATCATTATATTCTACCATAATTGCATGGATAATGTTATTATTATAGAGAATTTGACAAACCTTGGTTTACAATTTTTTATTGATTTTATAGTTTTAGAAAGCAAAATAATCTTTCGAATCCCACACAATGAAACTTGGCGAGAATACTATCAATTGAATTTAGTTATAACACAAGTACATCATAGTAATCTAAGGAATAAATCTGCATTGCATATCTTTTAATGTAAATGCATCTATTATTGAATTAGTTTCTGATTTTGTTAAAAAGCGCATTAATTTTTGTGAAAAGTTTAACAATTATTAATTTTACATTGTTACATCATAGAGAGAGAGAGAGATTTTAGCAACTGACAAACGCATCCTAGAAACATATTCAATATCCAATTAAAATAAGAAAATAAATATTTTAATACATACATATCTATAACGACGTTTCCTGAAAGTATAGTAACATAAAAAACAGAATTTCTTGCCCCTGAAACATAATTAATTCTTCACACAATTCCCTTGATTTTTTGTAGCATAAGCTTAATGAGCTTAAGAAATTATAGGAGTATTTAAATTCTTTCGGAAACATTAAAACACAGATCTAAGTTAATTGCATAACTCTAATTAAACTAAGCACCTCAGTAAAATTCTTTGAAAAGATACTAATTTAATAAATTCATTGTTACAAATAGAAAATTTCTCAATTTTTTAAATTTGTTGTTGTAAAATTACAAAAGTTTGTTGTTTAATATTTAAATTGTGATAAAACTCTAAAAGTTTTTTTTTCTTAACTTAACAAAATAGATTACTACAATTTAATTTTTTCTATATTCATGCAAAGCTAGTAATCAGAAGTTTTTCCTTCTTTTAAAAAAAGATATGCGAAGTCTGCAGACTAACATATAGCTTTAATATTCAAATTTTGTTTCTATATTTTTTTGACTTTGTTAAAATCAGCGTTTTAAAGTTTTTACGATAATACGAAATGGAATTATACTTAGATATACCTTATACTGATGTGTAAGTACGTATGAATGAAAAATGCAATGTTAATAGGATATAGATAGAAAAAGCTAATATATTGTAGTATGTATGCGGGGTATATATTATTATTTATAGACCACACTTAAGGTACTTCAAATTATCAGAAAACAAATAAATATCATTACATGGAAGAAAATCAAAAACAACATTTATGTGATCGCGTCTTCGAAAATGAATGTATAAATTCAGTGATATATTTAAAATTTTAAGAAAGACATGTTTCAAATTTTTTAATTATTACTCGGTATTCTACATGGCGATGAAAAGTGTAAGTTTGTTAATAATGTATAGCCTCATATTGAAATATATTACGCTGGAATATTGCTCTGTTAATAAAAATTATAGGCATTTTTTTATCAAAAAATAAATTATTAATAAATATCGAACAAAATAAAAAAACCATCAAAATTTACGAAACGTTTTTTAAATAAAATTATTTATTGTTCAATTTTTAAAGTTAAAAAATAATATTTATTTCTTCATAAGATGACAAAATTAATACGCGCGTTTGTTACAACATTTAGTTATAAGAGAAAGAGAAAATTGATGATAATAACTTAAGACACATATATATTCGTTTCCTAAGCAAAAGAAACGTTTGCTTGCTTTTGATAGGTGATTTTTGCAGACGTTATTTTGAGTCACGCTTAAGTGACGAGGTCAACATATGAGTAGACCCTTCACGAGCACATTCCTTCTCTGTCATTAAGACGGATTTTTGGTTATATCAGGGGTAGAACACACATTTCCTCTTGTATTACGATAGTCACACCTTTTCCCACCGAGCCAATGCTTCGTAAAACAAACGAAGTAATTTTACAACACTTTTTCTAATTGCCACGTTATAATTTAACTGAATTTGAGCACGAAAACAGAATTTGTTAGTATATAATTCTCATAACAGTTACTCAAATTTTTATAATAGCGCATTTTATTAACATACTTGTAGCTTAAACTATCTTTCTCAGTATTTAATTTTATATTTTATATTATACAATAGTAACTTTTAAATTGTAATTTTTGTGCACCTTTGATGATGCATGATTCTTTGCTAACAATTTAAATACGATTCCAAAACCTATATAAAACACATTTTTACATATACTATTTTTTAAAATGATTTCGAAATTTTAAACTCACCAACAAAAATTTTCCTAAGTTGTGTTTATTTTAGTGTTACAAATTTTAAGCAAATTTAGTCACTCACAAGAATGTCTGATTATAAAAATAAAATTGTGAAAAAATTAAGCAAATACAATTATATATATATATATATATATATATATATATATATATATATATATATATATATATATATATATATATATATATAATAAAATATGTATATATATATACATATTTATATTTTATTATATATTGGTAGGTGATTTTTGTTCAACATCATGATTTTTGTTCAACAACAAGAAATCAACATCAAGTGGTAATTTTTTGCTTATAATCCTTAAATGTAATGCATTAAAATGTTTGCACATGGCAATCACACTTATTAAAAAAATTATAAAAAGTTTTTAAAAAAAGGAAGAAACATGTCAAAACGTTTGTGTATTTAATTTTTACTTACTTATGATTATATTTTATTCATCGATCACCTAATGGTGATTCCTTGCTCTAAAGGACAAATTTAATAATTTCACAATTTTATTTATAATTTAAAGTATTTTTTCTTTCTCAAGGTTTGAGATAAACTTTTGAAATGTGAAGAGATGCTTAGAGCAATATACTATTTCCTCCTATTTTTCTTTCAATTTATATTAAAAAGAAAAAATACTTCGCTGTTACATCTAAAATCCCTTTGATAAAATTTTCTACAGCATCGATTCAGTATTGTAAATATTTTCTTCATGAATACAAAATGTATGTTTACGATAGTAAACTTATTATAAAATTATGTGATTTTAAACCCAATTTCTTAGCTTTTGCTATTGATATTTTACTCTTATTAACATTAGTTTATATTTTTTAATTTTGATGACTTATATATATATACATATATATAACATATATATATATATTAATTTGATGACTTATATATATATACATATTTCAAACTTCAATAATAAAAATCATTCAACCTGTATATTTTTTAGAAATCAACTAAAACTAGTCTATTGTTTTATTTACTGTATCTATAAGGCAGTATTTAAATTTCAAAATTATTAAATTATGTCATTTGAATTGAATTCTATGTTTTAAGATAAAAATACAAATTTAAATGACTTATCTTTCACACCAAATTTTTTTCCAGCTTAAACTTCCATGTTCTTAGAGATCTTATTTATAAATATTGTTTCTTAGAAAATTGGCACATTTAAACATATTTTAATGGCTTTTTTTAAAATTTCTTTTTTCCTAGTTTTTCTTGCTCTTTTTTTAAGTCAAACCTTTCCTTGTATAAAAATTTCTGGTGGCACACTTTCTTACAATATGTTATATTTCACTTCCTTATGATATTAAAAGTAAACACCTTAGGATTTTATTTCATTTCAGAATTATTATGCTTTCTTTTTCTATGACATTTGAGCCATTCATTTCAATTTAAGTTGATTACGGCCATTCGGGTTAAACATACAAATACATCACCGAATAAAAAAGACAAAGAAAATTTCTTTTCCATTCATTGAACTCCAAAATTATATATATATATATATATATATATATATATATATATATATATATATATATATATATATATAAATATACACATATATATATACATATATATAACATATATATATATATATATATATATATATAAATATATAACATATATATATAATAAAATCTTAAAATTAAAATTAAAGAATCTCCTCATTTAGTAAAATAATATTTATTACTAATGATTTAGGAATTTTTACAGTTACAAAGATGTAACTATTTTAATTAACTATGATTATAATTTATTTGTTTTAATTCAATGAATATATTTTAGTTAAACACGTGAACTTGAAATTTATTGATGTTGTTATATGTTATTTATATCATTAATTGTTAATGTGCATTTCAGGTGATAAGCTGTGTTTCTACGGAAAGCTTAACAGGTGTTTTTGAATGAATTAGCAGGTACGGAAATATGTGAAAATTTCCCTAAACAAAACAATATTTTTGCAATCAATGCAACTAAATTAGCACGAACCAGCCAAATTTCATATTTGATTTATTCTAATATTTTAAAATATCAAGAAAATTCAAAATCAATATTTTTAATTCTTAATTATATCGAATCATGATAAAATGTAATATAATGTGTGGATAAAGTTATAGCTTGCAGTATTTTGTATATATAATGAGGTTTCATTAATATATATATTAAAATATAATGCTTTATTTTTGAAATGTAATAACATAATTAAAAAAAATCTTCAAGTTTTTTTCATATAATTTATAGTAAGGTTAATAATAGAATAGAGTATTGTAAATAATATGAAAAAAAATGTGATAAATATGGTAAGTAATTTGAGAAAATGCATTAAATAATTTGAAGTAAAATTTTGTAAGTAATCTAGGAAACAGTATAGTACTGAATCAAAAGGGGACAATATGGTAAGTAATCTGAGGGATAATATAGAAGAAAATCTGAGGATTGATGAGGTGAGTATCCTCTCTTTTTCCCTGAGGAGTACTACTGATTTCTAATATGAAACTCCAAGAAAGGAAACATAAGAGCCTGAAGGATATTGGTAATTATGATATTATGATTATATATATACAGGAATGCATGATTTTACGATGAAGATTCTGTTTAGAAACATAACAAACAGATTGGCTGAAATTAAAATCCTAATGTATCTGTTTTGTTAGAAAGGGAATTGACAGTTCTTTGTTTTACAGTTTGATAGTTCATCGATTCAATTCCCACCTCAATCATGAACGCTTGAAGTAGAAACCATGGACTACTTTGACTATTCGGAATCCATTATGAAATAAATGTTTTATTATGATCAAAAACTTATCGTAGAGACATATAAAAATCAAATCAAAAAATATAAAATTTTCCACTTGAAATATTTTTTGACACAGATAGTAAACTTGAAGTCATCTTCTGAGATTTGCCTTAAAAACAAGTTATATTTTTTAAACTTAAATTTTTAATTGAAACTGCATTATTTTTTAGTTAAGCTCTAAAAATACAGTGTTTTAGTTAATATTTTCTTATTAATATCTCAAGTGAATATTTTTAATACAGATTTTTAAGTATAAATAGTTAGAATATTTAAAATCAAGAAAACATTTTTTGTTTTCTTATAAAACATAATTTCATAGATATAATACCCTAAAAGCAATACATTTTAGTATCTGGTATGAGAAATATTACAAAGGGATGTCGCTACAGGTTTTAATATTCCTAATATCAATATTTCCAATATTTGTAAACTATTGTATATTGTATTAAGAACATTTAAAATGAGATTTAACTTAAAACCTATGTCTGCAAAAGAGCTCATTGTGAATTTTAAACTTATTATGAAAATGTTTAACGTTCTTAAATGAAAAAAAAAACAATTTAAGACTATTACAAATAATTTATAATTGATAATCTACTAGAAGAAACTATTATAACACGATTTGCTTATTTTTAAATTTACTGTGTGCAGTGCGCAGTTTAAGAAATAAAAAAAATGTCATAACAGGAACGATATTAATACATGGTGAAAATCATTTGATTTATAATATAAACTCGAAAACATTTTGAGCAAAATTATAAATATCATATCTTCTGTAATATAAACTTGTAGATTTTTTTTATCATATAACAAAAATTATTGCATATTATATTCCATGAAATTATTAACAGATAACTTACAGCAATTACAAATTCAGCTTTTATATCAAAATATTCATAACTTAGAAATAGTAATAGTAAAATGTATATTTTGGAAGTATAATATAAAGCAAATATATGTTCTGTGAAAAACATCAAAATAATTATTACTAATTATTTTCCCCTACTGTTGAACAATTGTAAGTACATATGACTTTTATGCATGCATATACATTTATCAATATATATTTTTTAGAATTTTCTATTTTTTCTTCATTGAGACATATTTACTAATATCCATTATTTATGAAAAAAAAATTTCAAAATTCATTACATGCTGCAATACAATCGCAGAATATTTCTAATGACTGAAACAATTTGTATTTGGCTTTATTTGGGCACAATTGTGATTAATAAGATTACTTTCATAACTTTAAAACTACTTTAATTTCGTTTTCATGAAATATAAGATAATATACATGAGAAACTAGTCAAGAATTGAATAAATTAAATTACATTTAGTTTCAATCATTCATTTGAGTTGAGTATTCAAAAAAGGGTAAAAACATTAAGAGTATTTTAAATAAAATATTATGAATTAATATAATACATGGGATAATTCTGCATGTTTAGCCTTTATTTTATGTCGTTATAAGTATATATTACATTTATTTTTTAAATAAATATTGTATTTGTAATAATTAGCTGAGATTTGTATTGATTGAAGCTAAAAGCATTATCTTAGAGAAAGACAATTGAATTATGAAAATAATTATAAAGAAATGTGACATGTCATAATTAATAATGAAGATCATCAATAAACCTACTAATTTATTCATCTTTGATGACATTTTTATGTATTTACTATAACTGAAATATATATATACTGAGGAAATAGTTGTATATTCTACTAGTAAAGAGCAATATTTTACCTAAAATTTGACTTTGTTGTTTAACATTTTTTCCATATCCAGAATTTAAAACGTTTTCTACAATTCAGACATATAAATGACATGTACAAATAAAATTTTTCATGCTTCCATTTTGCTATTTTTTGCCATCTTTACCAAATAATTTTGTATACAAAGATACGCTTTGTATCCTCATGAAAGAGACCGTCAATTTTTTTTCTTCATTTGTCATGTGATGCAGATGTTAAAGAAAAGTAAACGATAGTAAAAAAACAAATGTTATATTTTATTCTCGAAATATTTAACTTTATGACTATTTTCGTTGAATTTTCATGAATGAATGAAGTTTATAAATAAGGAATTAAATTTAAAATTGCTCAATTTCTTGTTAAATATGACATTTTAGTCATGTTTGTTTCATACATTAGCAATGAAATCATCAATTTTGTCTTATAAATATGCGTGTGTGAACTCTTAGTTTCTGTATAAATTAATCTAGTTTTCTTGAAATAATTTCTGTTTGGATTATAAATTTTGGAATGAAGATTCAATATCTTGAATTGCTATCAATTAAGAAAGACTCAATTTCTGAAATAATAATTTAATCTCCACGCCCGCTTTTTTAAGTACTTGTTAATTTTTCTACCGTACATTAAACGTATACCAAAAAGCTTAAGATGTGTCACGTGTTGTTCGTTAAATTTGTATTACTGCCTTATTTTCAGCTTATTTTCTTAAAATGGGAGCTTTTAAATAATATTAGAATATATATAAAGACTGATTATACATAATAGAGTAAAATACTAACCTAAATATGAATTTATGCAATGTCTGAGAAAGTAATGTCAATCAACAAATTTTTGACAGAAAAAAAAACAATTTTTAGTGATAAAATATGTAAAATATATATAAGGTTTTACATTATTATCAGGAATTCAGCATATAATATATTATCTTTTATTATATTAAATAAATAAGAATATATCCAGGGCTTTTTCAAATATATGCATTAAATATCCCTTTGATAGTATTTGATAATAGTAGGTTTTGAGTTATATTTCAAATATTTGTGATTGAATGAAATATTTATTTCCACACATATTGTCTAAACTTTCGAACCTATTTCAGCATAAATATGAGATATAGTCGATTTTATATATATAATATCCAATTACACACTTATATTTGTTTTTATTATTTAACCAAAAGTATATAAGCTATTAGACATATTAAAATTTATTTTATACTGCAAACAAAATATTACTGTAAATGTATGGGGTTTGTTGACATAATATTGATATGAAATTATTTAATTCAAAATTGATACATGTTGTAAGTTTTAAAGTAATATATATAAGTGAAATTTTGAATTATAATACATTTTGATATAAAGTTAGCAAATTACTAAATAACTAATAGTAGTACATCAAATAAAATTAAATCATATCAGTTATCAATATATATATATATATATATATATATATATTATTGTCATATTAGTTATCAATATATATATATATTTTTATATATATATATATATATATATATATTGATAACTTATATGATTTAATTTTTATTTGATACTAATATTTATTTAGTATTTTATTTGTAACTTTATATCAAAATGTATTATAATTCAAAATTTCAATTATTTATACATATGTTCAGTTATAGTATTATCAAAATTCATATTGCATATATATATATGTACATACATATCTATATGTATATATATATATATATATGTATATATATAGATATATATATATATATATATATATATATATATATATATATATATATATATATATATATATATATAGATATATATATATATGTACATGCATATATATATATGTATATATATATATATATATATATATACATATAATTGATTGTATTGATATATCTAGTACACATACACACATAAATATATATGCTAGATATATCAGTACAAGAAAAAATAAGCCCCTATTATAATTTTATACAAAAAATTGAAGCAATAAGAAAAGTAAGTTTAATGAAAGCCTATTTGATTTTGTTATTTTCTTTAGAATAGAAGGTTTTGTACAGTATCCCTGTCATTTCTGAGTAAAGAAATAAGGATATTTTATTTGTAGTTTCGGAATGCATATTCGTCGGTACATATTTTATATTCCACCTTTTGAATACCGAGAGACGACACAAAGTTCTTTTGAAAGCGAAATTTCTTTGAATACTACAACAGATTTCGATTGCTAGGTAAACCAAAGTAACAATATATACTGTTTAAGTGATAGCATTATTTACTGAAGCCCGTATCATAAAGTAGGCTTTATCCCTATGAATAACTGGTTTATATTGGTGAAATTATAAACTGTCCTAGTATTTAATTAATTAGTGGTCGTATTTTTTTCCTGAAATTTTAAATTTGATTCCAATTTCAAGTGTGGATGATTGAAGTGATCCAAAATACATTTAGAAACATAATTATTGATTTAATTCTTTTTTTAGTGTAAACATAACATTAAAATGGCAAAAAGGGATTGATTTATCATAAATCCCATTTTAATATTAGTTTATTGTCCAAGTACAGTATTTTTTATTACATAATCCAAGAAAACGAGTGAGTTGGGAGGAATTAGGGAGAATAAAGCGTGCAGTTTTATATTAAGTCAGCAATTAAATCAATGTTTTGAATATTTTTTATTCGGAAAATTAAAAAAATAATTTTTAATTTGCATTAAAAAACATTTCTATAAATTTAGAATTACCCTTGAATAAGTATCCAGTCTATTCAGTCATATATATAACGTACATTTGAATTTACACAATTATATTAATCTGGAATTCTTAAAATGTTGGCAAAAATGGGAAACATTCTCATCTGTATGTATTAGATAATCAAAACATCCTAAATTTACATATCTTTTGAGAATTTGAATTCCAGTGCATTTTCTGTTAATTCGAATCATATGAGTTCTCAATTACAAATTGTTTAAAATTTTGACTTGAAAATTTTCATAAATAGGTTTTACAAGATTATTTTACGAAGCTTAATTCAGATTTTTCATTTAATTTATATGCTTTCATGAAGCAGAGTTTAATAGCGAATTTGAAATTGAATTTTAGTGATTACTGCTGTAAGAAAGATTAATAATTACATAGGTCCATTACATAGGTTAGAATAACAGTATTATTTTGTCCTTTTCTGAAAACTTCTTAATACTTTTCTTATGTATTCTTTTTTTAATTTATGAATTAAAAGTAATTTATGAACAAATATTTTAACAATGTTTCAATTGTTATGATAAAAACAAAATAATTAATTACACAAAAATAAAGGTTCGTAAAATTTTATTGATATTTTTATTTAAGTTTATTATCTTTTCCTTAAATGAATTTCATTAATTTGAAAATTAGATTCATAGATTGGAATTTAATAGTTTTTAAGGATTCAATTCAACTAAGTATTTCTTATATTTAATAAAAACAGCCCAAATCCCTATTCTTACAAGCATTATAAGATTGGAGAAAATTTCCCATTTCCAAACACAATTCGATTTATTTCTAAATAAAGTAAAAAGTTGAGAAATGAGATAATGAAATCTCCACTTTAATGCATAGGGAAAATAAACACATGGACATCGAATTTTGAGTCACATTTAAATTGAAATCACACGAGTTTGATGTTGTGACTTAGAAGTTGATCGCTGGGAAAAAAATCATTATTAGTCACGACAAAAAAAATACCAATGTGAAATTTTTATGAAATGACTAATGTTAAAATTGTTGTTACAAAACTCTAATGAAGCTTATTGTGTGAAATTCTAATTAACTCACCTACATTGCACTGCACACTCACTATTTTAGACAATATAAAAACGTGGGCATAAAATTATGGGGCTTTTGAGTATAAAATTATGGTTAGGATATAAGACTAGAGTAAGATGGAAATCACTTCTCCTGCGAAATTTTAATAATAGATCAAAAAGCACACTGGGAAAAAATTCGTAAAATAATTTCTTTTCTATTCATGATACTTGTGATTTTTGCTAATTTCCTTTTTTAAATGAACGCCATTGTCTCATTCTAAAGATAAGATGATTTACTTTTCTTCCTTCGAACATTCATTCATAAATATTTTACAGCTTAAGAAACATTGTCAATTAAAACACTTTCAATTGGATTACGATTCAAATGACAGACTACAACTGGTTTCATGATTTGAAGACATAATTTTAGTACGCGGAAGAATATTTTGATCTATTGAGCTACCAGTGATATATGGGTTTCGAGATATATGAGCAGATTAAGGATAAATGTAAATATAAAATATGTATGTACAACTGTATATGTAGTATACCTTTTTCTTATATATATTTATATATTACTAGTGTAAGACAAATTTTGAAAATCCCAGACAAGAATAAAACCATATACAATAGAAAAAAATAAGAGGAAAGCATAAAATCGACATGTTCATCGGGAGGAAGATGGTCAACTATGAAAACTAAACACTCTAACACTCATTTCTGACATGCACGACGGGCATATGTCAAAAGATTTTCAATGAATTCCCCAGAAGAGTGTTTGTATTAAAGAAAAGAAACATAAATATATTTAAATCAAATATTAAAGTACATCAAAGCAAAGTAAACAAACCTATAATGGAAGAAACAAAAGATATACATTAAAAATATCTATACCAGCAAATCAGAACTTATTTAAAATTTGGGATAAAGATGTGTTGCCAAAAGTGTTTTGAAAAATTGCGAGTTAGATTAGAAAAAAAATAAATTAGTTACGAAACCATGCAGTAAATTTAAGGTTAATTTATATTTAAAGAGATTTAAAGTGAAAGTAGGTGTTTTTGGTATTCTTGTGAGATTTCAGTGCTTGGGTGGCAGTCTTATATTGGTAAAAACTACCCATTACTTCAGTCTTACAGTAATAATCTGACATCACAAAATGCTCTTTGGAGAACTATGTGTCTAGGTTTCAGAAGTTTACATTTCTGAAACTTTGTAAAATCAATTATAGATATTCTGTAAAAAATTTCATATATTGAATTCATGTTTAATTTTCACGAGTATTTTAATAAGCAAAATCTACATTAGCATAATTCTCGAGAAATACTTGTAGATCACAAAATGTTTCGCATTCAATGCTCACAAAAGAATTGAACAACAATATAAAGTAAATCTTGACTCACAGAGGTATAAAAAGAATAAAATACGTTTGAGATAAATGTAAAAGAATAAGAGGGTAACAGAGCATAGATCAATTTCAGTAGAATGCAAGCTATTCCTATGGTTTTGTTTGTTTGCCTTTCACTTGTTTCACACGATGGCTAATTTGATCAAAGTATATATTTTAAATGAATTCCGAGACACTGTGTTTATCCAAACTAAAGATAGGAGTCGAACCCGCAAACTCTTAAACGCAAGGAGAGAACACTGCCAGAATGGCTGGTTTTCTACATACATGTTAATTATGGCAAATGTGTTTTGTTAAAATTTGATTGAATACACATAACTGATTGTTAATGAGACTATGCTCTTTCTGATATTAGATATAATATATAAAACAACGAATATCCTAATTAGTAAATTTGAATTCATTTTACTACAGTATTTAGAAATACATTATTACTTGAGAAAAAGGCATTTATATATCATAGATAAGATTTGTGATACCTTTCCAATCAGAAGATAGCATTGCTTACTCGAAAAACGTTTCAGCAAAAAATGGAAACGACAGGGCAATCCCATGTACATAAGTGACCAGTGTTATAAAGAAAGCTGTCATACAGGCAGCATGTGTTTATTGTAAAGTTATTGCACTGTTGAATAATACGAATCAATCTAGAGTAAATATTAATTTTGTGAATTACATAGCTTACTGATTTTGAGATAAATATAATAAAGTGTATTCTTTTTTCCGAATTTTGTGTCATTCTGCGTATAAAATAGTTAATGGAAAGTTTTTCTGTAAATTAATCATTATTAATTTATTCGATGTTCCCTAAAGTTAAATATAGAAATATTCTACATGCTTCCAAGTGAAATTAACTTATGAAAATTCTTAATCAGAATATTTTTTTTGAGTTTCTAGAAAGAAAATCTTCATTTCTAAATATAAATTTCTGCATTTTATTTATGTTAAAATAAATATAATAATCATAATAAAAATTAAATTTTAATTTACAGTGATTTCTCTTCTTAAGAATATAATTATTACATGTAGAATAATATACATAATTTAATCAGGAAACTAGACCACTCCATAAAAAACTTAGTTGTTTCATAGAATTAATTTAAATATCATTACTTCTTCAGAAACAAGAAAAAGTCAAGAATAGTTATATGACATGCCACATTTTAATAACAATTAACAATACATATATGATAAATTCAATTAGAAGTTTTTGCCGTGTAATCACTAACTACAAAGTAAACAAGAAATTTCTTGCCATTTTTAAATACCCAAGAGAACATTACGTATAGAAAGTGTAGCCAATTTTTAGTCCTCGAAGTAATCACCATCGACATATAGCACCTTTTACCAACTTGTCTTCAGTTGTGCAATCTCATTGCTGTAAAACTAGGGATTTTGGCATGCAAAGAAATCCGTGTGTGCTTGGTGAAAATTTACTTCATTGGTGAAGGATATTATGAGAAGATGCTTGTCAAGAAAATATAATTGGTGGTAATCCGATAATGCAAGGTCAGGTGAGTTATGAGAAGTACACAAAATATTTTTACCAAGTCTCAGTATGGTATTCCTGGCCACCCTGTGAAATGTGGCGTCACGTTATCAGCCAATAACAGTACACCCTTGCAATTAACCAGTGCTTCCGTTGTAATGCCTTTTGCACACGTTCCAATTGCTGCAAGTATAGATCCACAGTGACAGTAAAGCATGTTTGTTTTTGGTGCACCACCATGCTTCCCTGTACCTAGCTCTGAGTTGGGTTCTACCACTTAGATAGAAGCAGCCGCGTGGATTCTTCGTGATTTTGAATCAAGGACCAAGCAGGAAACTCCCAACACTTGGCTTGCCACCCCCAGAGGTGTCATTTCACTTGGAGAATATTGCGACCATGCCCAGTTTTAATCCGCCGTGTTCGCTAATAGCATACCCCAGCTGCCATTAGTGAACACGGCGTATCTTCGGTTAAGCCGTGATTCAAATTCCAAACTTTCCGATAATGAGAACTACCTTTAACCAAACAAGCCACCACGGCCCAAAACTATGTTCCGTTTGTAGCAGCTCACAGTGAAATACTTGACGACTTGCACTAGAGACACACAACATAATTTTACGTGGGTGCTTAGGTGGATTTACATTGTGAGGGACAGTATCCTGGGGTGACAACCAATGTTTAGAACGCTTAGAAATGTTATACAGGACCCACTTTTCGTCACTAGTCAGTATTGGGTTCAATATGTATACTCTACTGTGACGAGTAACGATACTGCCACACGTTGTTGCTAATGGACTTCCAACAACATCTAAGGAACCAACTTGCTCAGCCTGTACGTCTTACTTAAGTGATTCAGATGAAGACTAACTGTTTCACCCGAAGTTAAATTATCTATGGGAAGTTCACCACACGTTTGACTTTCGTCCTCCATGGTCACCTACAGGGATTCTTCATCTAAGGTCTGTTATCGTTCACTGCAAGCTTCATCAGAGAGGGACAAATCACCATACCTTAATTTGTCCAATCAATTCCTTGTCGTACATTCTTTCACAGCATTCTCCCCAAAAGCTTGGCATATTCGGTGACTTGATGCAGTAGCTGGTGAGCTCACTTTGAAGTCGTTAATCAAACAACACCGAACGAGCTCCTTAGACACGTCCATTTCTCTTTACTTCTGTACGAGTCACGATTGATGAATGTATGCGGTGGACCTGCTTTTATAATGTCTGATATCCCTACTCAAGACTGATCAGTGTCTCAACCACGTTATACACTGATTTGTATATTTATTCTCTCTTCATTCAATGGCAACGCGAAAATGAAAACAACTCTTATGTTTACCTTATATATAATATGTATTTTATATCATATCTGTGTTCAATTAATTTTTTTTGCATTAAGACTTGAAACTAATTTTAACTCTCATAGCATCAAAAACTGTGTTTTGTTAAAATTTAATGATTTTCCGAGTAACAGAACAGGTAATAAGCTAAAGACTTCATAAAAACTTGATACTTTAAGTGGAAAATAAAATATGCTGATAAAAAGTTTATTGTATGCTCTTCTTTTATATAATGTGTATATTTTGTATATACTTAGAAATTAGAGATATCGTTAAGTGATTTGAATTAAAAATGAAATATTACTTTCAAAAAACAAATCTTATTTTTGTTAATAAATTAATACTGAAAAAATAATTTTGAAATAAACTATTTACTTTTACTGATTATTATAATCAGTTTTGCACAAAATATAAGTTAACTAAACTAGTATTTCGAAAACTTCAGTATGCACATAACACATACTTATGTCAAATATGCCAATGAATACTCATAGTATGTTGTCTTGAATATAAAGGAATAGAATTTTACAAAAATCACGAAATATGTGCCGGAAAAATTAAAAAAGTATCCATAAAAGAAAATTTGCTCATTGTTATCTCATTTCAGAATTTAAATATTTTTCCCATATAATTATTCATTTTCATTAACTCTTTCCTTTATAAAAATATCTCTTTGAAATCTCATTCTTTCCAATTAAAGTTCAGCAAATATTTAAATTCTGATTTTTTTTAAACAAAATTTCTTGAAATCCTGGGCATACATTATTTACACGCAATCAATCGAAACTCTATACACAAAGGCATATTTAACAAAAACATATTATGATTGTTAAACATAATAATTTGAACTTTATAAAACATATTTCCTTTACATAATTATGTTGCATTCATATTAAAAGTTCTTCCTTTGTTATTCTTAAACTAGAAAAAATATAAAGTTAATGTCATAGCTCATTAAAATAAATCATATTTTTATTTTGTATATCATCAACAGTAAGATTTATATTTATTTACACATATATGTAAAATGTTTTTTCATTATTGTTACACACTTCGCTAATTAGTGAAAGAAGTAATTGCAATTCAAGAAAACCAAAAAATGAGATGCAACATAATTGTTTATTTTTTAAAATAATTTATTTAATAAAAATGTGATACATTCTTTAAATACGACATTTAGTTTATTGATTTTTTTCAATTGCATCAAAAATATTTTATTTTATTTTAAAATATTTTCAAATTTCAAAATGTTTTTCTTTTTAATTAAGTAGTTAACTCATTAACTTTATTTTGCAATTAATAATCCCGAAAGAAATTGCATTATTTGTACATTCTGTGTTGGCATAATTTATGTTTCATCATCCTAAATTCATAGCATTTTTATGAAAAATAAAACCCACGCCTAAAAAGAGTTGCCCAAATTGAATAAAAGCGCATGATTTGTAAATATTAGCATAATACTGTAGTTGAAATTTCAGTCAATTTTTTTTCCAGAAAAATACACACCCAAAATATTTCAAGAATTGACATGAAATAGTGACAGTAAAACTTTATTCCGAATCTAAAATGTAAAGAACATTTTAATACTTTCATGCATGATCTATAGAAGGCGAGAGATTTTTTAGGTATTAACGGAGCAAATATCTCTTTATAAGTATAGTAGAAATACTGTACGTTCAATTTAATATCATATTTTGCTGGAGTAAAGGTTGTCTCAAATAGTAACTGATAACACGTGACTAAAGAGTAACATTTTTACTACTAAATCACTTTATATAGCACTTATTAGTCTTTTAGGGAATGAGAATTCAAACTTAAAATGGAAAGTGCCTTAGTATTTTCTATTATATAGATATATATATATATATATATATATATATATACATATATATATATATATATATATATATATATATATATATATATATATATATATATATATATATATACACACACACATATATATACACATATACACACATATATATACATACACATATATATATATATATATCTTTTTCTCTAATTGTATATTGAAAAAGTTGAATGATTATGCCCATCATAATAGAGTGTTTATTGATTATTTTTCATCATAATAGAATGTTCAAAGAATTAATAATGGCTATTGAAAAACCTCCCTGCTGAATTTTTATTTAATTGAACATAGTGCCTTAAAGTTAGAAAATTTCTGAGCCCTAATTTAAAATATTTGATTAGAATGCCACATTTTACTTTGGATCCCATTCCGGATAGTTTCTAGCAATGATTTGAAGGTATATTTTCTACCACTATCATATGGCATAAATCTTAACACTTATTTCCCAGCGACTTCATGTTCAACATCATATATGTGTGACATCTAAGTTTGCAATGAAAATTGATATGATGTCCACTATAGTTGTGTGCAGAAGGCTGCATGATAATGGATGGCCCATTCGTGTACTACATGCTCGTGCTCTTTAATCAGTTTAATATAGAATGGCATTATTGAAGCTGAATCAGCACTATATTAACATTATCTCAGATTGCTGTGTCTGATTGAAGAAAATTATGTTCACGGATGAGTGGAAAATTTTTCTGAAAACCGATGATAAGTGTAATGGATGAGAACTGCCTGCCACAGAACATCTTTACTCCCACATTCTAAAATTGAAGTTCATGGGGTGAATAAGAATCTTGCTGAGATTATGCATCTATGTACTCTTTTTATAGCTTGAGTATTGTTAGTAAGTAGATGACTTCTTAAGAAGTATACTTTGAAGAGTATACTTTGCAGCACTAGACTCTATTTCTGTTGTAAATAGAGGGTAATGTATCGTAATTATATCATAATATCTCCCTCGGCAGTTTGGAAGGTGAGAAAATTGAAATCATGGAATGGAAAATGTACCCATATAACTTGAATTATTTTGAAATCTTTGGGATGTCCTCAGTCATTTTGTGTGCCAGGTACAACTCCTCTTTCAAACTTGGAAACTGCTATGTAGGAGAAATGGTGCCTGTTTGTGACTGCAGTAGAATCAAACTTACACATTCATGCTGCAGATAAATCAAAGCTCTCTTTGTTTGCTGAGAGTTGCTCACTTACTTTATGAATACCGTTATTTTACATTAAACTTATTCTTGTTATGAACTTTAAAATGGTATCGCCATACAACTAATTCAAATACAATGCTTTCGCCTTTATTTGGATTTCTTTGCCTTGTTTGAGGGATATTCATATTTACTACTTTTTTACCATTTTTCGTATCAATTAAAGTAATATTTATCGGTTTTATTCGTATTTTACTTGCTCAGCACTGAACTTTTGAAAGTGAGTATATATAAGAGAAATCATTCAAAAAAGAAGACAAAAATGAAATTGAATGAAAGTTTAGAAATTTCCCTTTTCTAATATTTTAATTTCGAAAGTAGCTTGTTGCTAATAAACTTTTAACAGTTAAAAATCCTCTACTTTAACAAATGAGCAACCATTAATTCATGACACATAATGTAGCATCAAATGTAAGATATTAGACTGATTGATGACATGAAGTTTCTCGTTGGTTATTAATTATATTTTATCAACGTTATACTGATTCTGAACTTGCAACTGAATGGTCTATAATTTAGCTTTAGTTTAATACGTTTGTGCTTTTAAATATCACTTACATGGATATTTTTAGTAATTCGAAATCTACAGAAAAACTCCCGTCAAATTTATCATCATTAGCAAAAAACTAACCGTAGGTCTACTAGTCAACATCATATTTAATCTGAGATAGATTGGTTAGTACTACTAATTAGAATTATTTTTTCTTGTTACTATATTTTTCCCAAAAAAAAAAAATTTTATGTGTAGTTGATAAAAATTAACTACTTTTTTTTCCCTTTTATATTGACTAAAGATTAGGAATAACTCTGCCGCATAATATCTCCCTATCCTCAATTTTTTCACTGAATCTCTTAGATTCTATAATTAACGTGAAATTATTTTGCAACTCCATTCAAAGTATCAAGCATTTGAAAATCAATATTTTTTGTTTTTAAAATAAGAGTATTTGACACAACTGTGCTGTACTCTCATACTTATAAGAAATGTTACCAGAAGTTATCAAAAAAAAATTCAGAATGAATATACTTAATAATCAAATATTTAATATCATGCAAATTAATAAGATCAAAACATTTATTTTCTCTTAAAAACCGGGACGTATAGTTTCTCTGAGCAGAAGCATTAAAATGCTGCTAAAATATTTTAGACGTATTTACAAAAATAACTTCTTTGGAGTAATGAGAGATATTCTTTCCTGAAAACAAAGTATCTTTTCTCTTTCTAATTTTAGACGAATTGAGAAAGTAAATATGTTTTACAAAACAGTGAAAACAAGATTTTTCTCTTCAACTGATAAGAATAATTATTTTTGAAGAAAACAATTTCAGGGCTCAAGTTACAGACAAATATTAATATTAGCTTAAATGTATCAAAGATTTGATGTCATACTGAAATTTATCAAACAGCTGTTGATGAACATTAAATTCTGATGGCAATGAGACAACTATTTATTAATTCGAAGCAAAATAAATTGTGTAGAAATATCCAAAATATATAGCATTTTAGAAACCAGGATGATAAACAGAAGTTTTATATAATGTTAACCTATAAATAGTTTAATTGAATATCAGTAGCTCTCTGATAGCCATTTATTGAAAATGGTAATTTTCTTGATAATTAACTTTCTTTTTTACACCTCCAAATCACAAAAGGAGTTTTGAATGTAGAATTTTTCAATTTAGTCACAGCTGTAAGCTTGCATATTATATATATATATATATATATATATATATATATATATATATATATATATATATATATATATATATATATATATATATATATATATATATATATATATATATATATATATATAGTGTCTGTGTATGCCTTTTTCTAACAATTAAAAATTCCGTTAATAAAAACGTTATATTGACAGTTAAAATAAAGTATTGGTTTTAGAAAGAAATAAGCCTAAAAAATTCGTTCCTTTCAATGAAGTATTGAGAAACTTTAAGAAATTCCCATTTTTTAAATTTTTTATGTTAATCTTCTCATTACTTGAGGCATAATAATGCATTTCATTCTTTAAATTCTTCATTTATTAAAATTTGAATCTGTAATGTGATTTAAAAAAGATATTTAAGTTTTTCCCACCATTTTTCGATCATTCTGTTGTATGTTTAATTCTAATTTTTGTGAATTAAATATTGAAAATTATCTATATAGTTGAATGCTGACAATATATATATATATATATATATATATAACATTTTTTTCCAAAGAGAATACCAAATAGTTTGTTCATTTAGAAGTTTTATTTTAAATATTCTATATTTTTCTAATACTTTTACGAGCATGTGAAATATATTGAGACTACAGCTTTTTATGTTTTTTGTTTTCTTGAATATGTTACTGTAGGAATTTCAGCATTAGACTGATGTCGAAACTTATTTCGTAAGAAATATACAATGCGAAATTATTATTCTTAAATTTAATAACGAACAGCAATATTATATTCATCTTAAATTGTTACTTGAAACACATGCTCCTCTTTTACAAACATCAATAAAAGTACTTCCATACATGATGTAACTCATTTTATTTCGTTTGTTATAAAACTGCGAACGTTTTTTAAATAAAGAAATGGAAACTTATTAAATACTAGTATACCATTAAACTTTAACAGCTAACTATATATGAGATTATAAGAAACAGAATAATGTAATCATAAAAAAACCGTTTCTTAGTCATTTTCAGTAAATAAACGCACGAAACGTATTCATTGCAGATAAAAAAAATTACTTTTCACGCCTGATTATTATGTAATAGGAATATATATTTGAATATCTAATTAGTGGAAAGCAGAAATATCTGAACGATATTTGGGATTTGATACAGCAAATTTTCTTTAATAATTTATATTTTGGGAAATAATTTTAATGAAATTTACAGTTTAAATGGAGACTTATATAGCTTTCCCATCATATGTTTTATATTATTGCAATTATTGATTGACATCATATTTGTTCAATTTTTTTAATTTTCTTTTATAAATATTTTAATATATTGTTAAGAAGCGCAAGAAAATAATTTTTCATATATTGAATGATATTTTTAATCTGTGCAACTTTAAAAATGATAAATACTTTTTAATTAAGACTAATAATTTCTCAAGAGATTTATAAATATCGGCTTTCCTGCTTTAAGCACATCACGATATATTTAAATCTGTCATGAATAAGTATAAGTTTAATATGCTGTGTCGGTGATAAACGGTTCAATTTCGCTTCAAGTGGATTCCTTAATTTTGTATTTGAATGTGACACAAAAGAAATTTCCATTTTTATTTTTTTAAAAAATTATCCAATGCTACTTTTAAAAAACTATGACTGTTTCCCATTTACTTAAAATGTGATAGAAATTGTGCTGGATTGTTTAAATAATTAATGTAATATCCCCTCATTCTTAATAAAATAATCCTTTCATATAGTAATTCAATTATTGAGAAAAAGATACATTTTTGCTGCCTAAGTAGTTAAACATTTTTACAAAAGTTGAGATCTTTTCCTTCCAGAAAATATTATTTACATGCATAAGTTACAATACAACTCATGAAAAGGACATAATCTAAAAACTGTAAAACAATAAAAGAGAATGTGCTCGTGTATTAAAAAAATTATTAATTGATTAACATTGTTACAAAACTCAGATTTGTGAGATTTTAGGAAGAATTGTGATATATGTATTGATGTCTTCAATATATAATTGAGTAGTCAAAATTAGCTTCATTACAAGGAGCTTCATTACATTCTCAAAGTAAAACAGGTCAACAGAACAAAATTATTTCTGAAAAATTTTTAAATTAAGCTGTGGTTTTAGAACTTTGTTAAACCGCTTAGAACTTAGATGGCGAATGTAATATGTGCTATAATGGTAGCATACAGTTTCACTTGAAATTCAGATATTTGTAATCACAGACTGTGAAAACAGCTTTTTAATATGTTCATTCAACATAATAAATGAATTAATCAAAGAGTTTATCAATAGTATCCTAAGTTACCAACTTAATGTTCGATTACGGTTAAATCTAAAAAAACTCAGGTTGGACATAGAAGTATCTCATTTTGCCGCAAGTACTGCTGCGGCATCATTTAAGATGTGGTTGAGCATGTTTTCTATAAAAGTGGTTTTTGAAAAGATATCTATAAGGAGAAACATGTGTCAACAAAATGTGTATTGATTCAATAACTTGTATTTTCCTTTGAATCGCTGTTAATAGTGATTGGGACGGAAAAGAAGTACAAATTCACGCACACAGACAATTGCCTTAACAGATGAAACAGTACATCACATTCAAAGCGTAATTGAAGCATCTATCGTGGATTGTCCATACATAAACACGAGCATATCTTCAATATTCAATAGCAGTTCCTTAGAATACAGTTGATATAGCAATAAACCCAGAATCAATTTGAACTATTACTTTCTTTCTTTGAAGATTATTAATTGAAAGTTTTCTTCTTACTTTACATATAAAATCATGCACTTCCATGGCTGCTATGCTCAGCGAAATTTCTTTGGATTTTTATATTAATCTAAATAAATACTTGACAAGAGCTAAAACTCATCAATATGAATTTATTATTCTGTGATCATTCTTGCTGCCTTTCTTAGCATAGCTTTAAAAAATTATTACTAAACATGTTAGTGTTCGAGAATGTTTGAAAAAATATTAAATTTATTACTAGTTAGAGGACCCCGATTTTTAATCTGAATCGAATATTAGAAGGACTTTATGAATCTCTAAATAAAGCATCCCACATCTTTTGCTTACTCAAAGATTCATTTGAGGAACCTATGATCACAAAACTACTTCAGAATAACAATAAACAAAAACATAAAACCACCATTTCAGCTCTTATTGCATCCCATATTAAACTTATATGTAACACAGTATTATTTTAATATTATCATTTTATTTTTTTAAACAATCTAGCTAACTTATGCCAATTATATCAAGATAAATTTGAGTTGTTCTTCAATTTATAAAACTATTTCTTTGCAAATATCTTTTTGGGTAGCATATTTCAGAGCATTTAAGCAGAATTAATGATAAGGAGTCATGATTACATTGATATCATGGTAAAATAACCAACTATCATATGGTATAGTTTAAAGTTTTAATATGGTAATATAAGTTAAACACCCGGAAGAATATCTTTGCTGCAGATTAAAATGTTTGAATCTTGTGCTTATATCAATCCTTGTTTATACTAAATAAACAACTTTTAAACTGTTTTAACTATGTTTACATTTTAAAGCAGCAAAATTAATTAATTGATTTGTAGAATCTTTAAATGATGAATAATATTGAGAAAATGCAATTTTTTTCTTCTAAGGCATATAAATTTAGCTTTAACATACTTCAAGAGAGAATTCTTTTTTACTTTCTTCGAAACACCTCTTCAAAAGATAGGTATCTTTTGTGGAAACTTCGTTTGATATACATGTCTTAAAATCTTCAAGTATAAATAGTTATAAATCAAAAGCATTTCTGAATTCAATATTGTAATTCCCATTCAGAGTTTAATATTCTGATCTCTGCCGTCAAAAGATAAATTCTAAAATGCTCATAACATTTTATTTTTTGAATTTATGCTTGAGAATTGTGATGATTTTTAAGAGACTAACGTGAAATTAGTTCTCAATTTCTATAGAACGACAAGCGTAGATTTGAAGACCAGTTTTAATAAGTCGGGTAAATAAATGCTTGTTACAGATATTGATTAAGATCAAATGTTGTCAGAATATCCTCTGAATAATTTGAAGACTGAGCAAATTATATATACAATGTAGCACCCGTTACGATAATAGATTATCCATAGACTTGAACACTATTCACAAAATGTATTTCTGAAATATATCCATGTAAATTTGGAAGCTATTTTTTGATTGTTACTATTTTTCTCGGACAAAGTCATCAATATTCATAGTATTCTGTCAAAACTTGAAATAATACAAAAACTTCATTTTATTTACTTTCTTTCGGTATTTACAAAATCAGAATTATATGTATTTGATATGCTTTTAGCAAATCATTTTGATACCATTGTTACTATAATAATATAACCTAAAGTAAAAACTAAAGTTAAATATAAAAATAACACCAAAAAATCAAATCTTAATGTTTAATTCCAATTAATCTTTAAAATGTGAAGTTAAGTTGAAATAACTTTATTTGTCTATGAAAGAATTATAGAAATATAATGTTCATATTTAATTCCTAAAATTATCTCCAGTGAAGTCCTTTATTTAATATTATAATTTAAATTCAGATATAAATTTTGAATACTTCAATTTTGAATTATTCAAATAATGCTAACTTTAATTAGTATTCTAATTTTCATGATAGCCAAAAAAAATTAATATGTTTACTGAAATTTAATGCGTGGTTTGATATTTTATATAATGTCATTTTTTATATCCGGCATGTAATAAATTTTCAGTTAAACATGGAATATGTGATTATAATTTCTGTTTTACCAAAAAGTTTGAACTATTATTTATATGATAAAATAATTTATAATGCATGACTGCTTATGTTTTTTTTTTTTTTTTACTTATTCTGTTTTATACAGAGCAAAAGTTATTATAAGTCACTTTTTACTCAAAATAAATGATTGAAAATATATTCGTCAAATTTTAGAATCTACTTTTACAAATTTGGTCGTTCTTGTAAACCACATCATTCTAGCAATCCAAGACTTAATACGCATAGCTTATATATAAAATTAGATTGATGCATTCAAATTAAGAAAAAAATGTATCAATATCATGTCATGAAGACGGAATAAAATATTATAGTTTATTACTTATCACATGGGAATGTGATAAGTATTTCACATTTCCTGTTCTTACTTGCTAGCATAAAGAATTGCTAAAAAGTAATTATAACTTTTATTACATAATTTTTTGAAAAAAAATGCTTAAAATATTTTACTGTTGATTGGCTTAGTTTGTTGCTCAACGGTCATTTTTTGCACACGAGGGCTAATTAGATAGGATAGGGTTTAAAGTGGATTCCGAACCTCTAAAAATATCCATGCTCAAGGTGGGATTCGAACAAAAGAACTGTCGAACCGAAGGCAAGAGCGCTAACCATTCGGCTGCCGGCTTGGCTATTTTATGGCTCATGTAAAGTAATTCCTATTTATCAGTTATTTACAAATAAACTGATAGCATGTACTATTTATATTTGTTATCAGCAATAGCTTTAGAAAAAGATAGTATTTATAAAATAAAATAAACTTCTTAGATTTGAAAAAAAGTACATTTGGTTTAACACCTCGCATCTACAGTGTGCTAAATTTTTTCTGGACATAAGTATTTCTTCCTTTACACACGTTCTCCATTAATTTCTTTGAATAGCTTAAAAATAAGCAAATAAGGAAGTGTACTGTGAGGTACAAAAGTGTATAAAAATACGAATACTTAATTACATGAAAAGTAAGTTACAAAGTACTTCAAAGTATTGATAATAAAGGAAAAACATTATTTCAAATTTTTTCCTTAATTTAGGAAACTATTTATGTAAAGAAACATGATTTTATACGCAAAAATGTTTTTCTTCAATGCCTTGATGCTCTAATTATTCTTGTACTTTCATTGTAATTTTTAAGATCCAAAATTTAATTATTTATTAAAAACACTTTTATTGAAATTTTCTATAAATTATTATTTGTCTTTTGATTTTTGCAAAATATATACAGTGAGTTTTATTACATTGAAATTTTAATACAAATAAATTCATTCGCTGTTACAATACATAGCTAAAACTTATTGCTTATTTAACAAATGGCTATGTAAAAATCATATTTGCAAAATA